>ML660768.1:4772990-4856996 GCA_007570785.1 Antilocapra americana
CCCCTCCAGAACCCCCCTCCCTCCCCCCTTCCTCCTCCCTCCCCCCCCCCGGGAAATCTCGATGCACCAGCCCCCGAGAATCGATCCTGGGCTGGCGATTGATTAGACATATGATAATTAACATGTTTCAATGCCATTCTCCCATATCATCCCACCCTTTCCCTCATCCACAGAGTCCATGAGTCTATTCGAATCAAATTGGAAACAAAGCTTAATAATCAGAAGAGCAGTCCCCAAGATTTTCAGAATTAAAGACCCTTTAATTGTATTTGAGGATGTGAATTCTGGCCAATACTGAAAGGATGCTCTCTGGGGTACATGTTGCATTATTTTGGGGTTCATAAACTGGAACCATAATTACAGCCATTATTGGACACCTTATCATTTCTGTAAACATAGGCTATATGGTCTTTTCTTATCTCGATTATTTACTGTGAAACTATTTACTACTGTGGGAAAGTACCATGGAAATACCAACTGGTGTGGGCCTCCCTGGCAGCTCCGCTGGTAACGAATCCACCCACAATGCTCCCTAGAGTCGGACATGAGTGAGTAACTTTCACTTTTTTTCCAGAATGAATCCTCATTGATGTCTTTGGCAGTTAGCTCATCATTCTTATCATGTTATTCTCTTGTGTGTGTGCTCAGTCACCCAGTCATGTCTGACTCTGCGACCCCATGGAATGCAGCTTGATAGACTCCTCTGTCCATGGGATTTTCCAGACAGGAATACAGGAGTGGGTTGTCATTTCCTACTCCAGGGATTCTTCCTGACCCAGGGACTGAACTCCCATCGCCTGCCTTGCAGGCGGATTCTTTACCAGCTAAGCCACCAGGGCACCCCGTGTTATACTCTTACCCTAACCAAATTATCATAATATCAATGATTACATTGCTCCAACAAATGTGTGTGTATGCATTTAATGTTATACTCCAAGATTTATACATTTATGCTCTCATGCATGCATGCTAAGTCGCTTCAGTCATATCCGACTCTGTGACGCTATGGACTGCAGCCCACCAGACTCTTCTGTCCAAGGGATTTTCCAGGCAAGAATACTGGAGTGGGTTGCCATGCCCTACTCCAGGGGATCTTTCCAACCCAGGGATTGAAGCTTTTCCTCTTAAATCTACCTGCATTGGCAGGTGAGTTCTTTATCATTAGCACCACCTGGAAAGCCCTCTATGCTCTCATCCTGACTCTAATGGAATTACTAGAACATCAATGAGTATATCACTCTAATAAATAAATATATATATATATATATATATATATACATACACACACACATATGTATTTACATATGGGCTTCCTTGGTGGCTAAATCAAGGGAAGAATCTTGGTAAAGAATCTTCCTGCAATGCAGGAGACCTGGGTTCAATCCCTGAGTCAGGAAGATCCCCTGGAGAAGGAAACAGTAATCCACTCCAATATCCTTGCCTGGGAAATTCCATGGAAGTGGAGCCTGAGGGGCAAAGGCATCCATGGGATCACAAAGAGTTGAACACAACTTAGCAACTAAACCACTGTGGGTTTACATTTGCAGCGTTTCTAAGTAAGATACACTGAGCTTGATGCCACTGTTAATCTAAAAGCCTTAGTCTATGTATACTGTTCTAAGCATAAAGACCAAGAAAAATTAAATGAACACTCCCATCTACGAAGCATATTGTATTTCATAAAAGCTGCATGAGAATCATTTTGTTATACAGTGACATGGTCAGTATTGCCTTACAATTAGGCAAAGAAAGGAAAGGGTTAAAAACTATGGGTTAGTTTGAGAAATGTTCTTTTTTAGTTCTCTTGTTCCTGGCCTAGTCTCAAGCCAACACGTGATGCACTGAATGCCTGCCAGCCTCTTTCTTGTTGATCCTCCGGAGACCATCTGTGCTGGGGGCATTGATTAGAGTGTGTCTGCTGGGATTACATCTTTTCTGTTGCCATGCCAACTAATCAGCTGATTTTGGTTACCACAGAAACAAAATGTCAGAGCTCACAGTAACATGAATTCAGCACAACAGAAAATGTTTTCTTAATTGGAGACCCTTTTGAATTTGGATTCCAAGTGAAAGGCAGTGTTTTTTTTTTTTTTTTTAAAAAAAAAAAAGGCCAACTTTAGATAAAAGCTACATTAATTGTATTGATTCCGAGGAATGCGCAGAGTTTTTCTGAAAAGAGGAAACATTAATTCTTCTTCGTAAGCTATGCTCATTTTCTTTTTTTACTATTCCAAACAAGGAATATATACATGTATATGTATATTTTTTCTTAAGCATCTTTATTTCATTTTCTGATTGTTGCATGTAAAATAAAATCAATCACAAAACCTTCAGTTTCCTTTGACCTCCATGGCGTGGGCAGGGCTGGAGAGGGTGCACAGGGCTTGGGGGGAGGCTGCGGGAAGAATCGCTTGGGGAAGGTCAACACTGACCACATTGCCTCCCACCCTTCATTCGAGGAAGTCACCAGGGCTCCTCAGACGCTAAAGAATCTGCCTGCAATGCCGGAGCCCTGGGTTTGGTCCCTGGGTCGGGAGGATCCCCTGGAGAAGGGAATGGCTACCCACTCCAGTGTGCTTGCCTGGAGAATTCCGTGGACAGAGGAGCCTGGCCGGCTACAGTCCGTGGGGTCGCAGAGAGTCGGACACGACTGAGCGACTTTCGCTCCAGTCATTTAGTTTCCATTAAAGAAAATACTCAACACAAGCAACTTAGGTTCGATTCTCAGCTTTCCTCTCTTGCACAGGCTGTGTCCCGGATAAACCTGAGTCCTTGGTTTTGGCTGAGAAAGGAGGAGTTCAAGGTCGTCGCAGTGGTTCTTTTCCTAGGCCCTTAGCAGTTTGAGGGCAACGAGAGTCCTCAGCTGGCTTGCCACAGCCCAGTAAACAAAGAGCACAGTTGAACACGGCCTTAGAGATTCTACAACTGAGTAATTCCTCAGAGGAAGTCTGTCCAGGCCTTGCCTTTATGAAATTGTATTCCTGTAGAAGTAAACCAGAACCACTCTCTGTCTTGGGTTTGTGTCTCACAAACACAAAACAAACATTCGATAATAAAAGAAGCATGACATTTAACTGGGCTAATATTTGCTTAAACAGCCAATAATCCCCTCTCTTTAAAAGAAAAGGACTGTGGCATCCCAGCATCCCTGTCCCGCATTGTCAAGACCGGTCGGTCTTTGCCCATTTCTCGCTGTAGTCACCTTCCTCCTGGGAAAGCCTCCGGGGCAGGTGGCTTCTGTCCCGTTAACACTCAGGGAAGAATTGTGTGGCTTAATCTCCATGCAGCTCTTTTGAAAACCTTGGTAAATTAATTCTGATACTGATGGGCAAGGCGCTGGAGGGGTGGTGTGGGGATGCTGAACGCTTCCCCCATTTCACTGTGCTCAACTCTCATGGCGAAGATCCAGAAATGAGGCTCTGGATGAAGACCACTCAGCCGAGGAGTTTTGGGGCAGGGAGCCCAAATGCCTGGAATTACCCAGTTTGTGCTAATTGGATCTGAGTCAGAGGCCTTCACCCAGATTATCTGACAGTGTTTCTGAGACCTTTGATGAAATGAAAATGGCAGGTGTTATTAGCATCTTTCTTTTTTTTTAAACATCTTTACTAAGTGGTGCTCTACCAACAGGTGACTAATTCTTCTGCACTTGGAGTTTTGCTTGTTTAAAGAAAATAGCTCTTTAAATTAGAGACTAGAAAGCACCTAACCCAGTGCCTAGGACATAGTCGGAATTCAATAAATGATGGGTTTGGGTATAAAATTCCCAAAAAGGAAGTGATTATTCAGTTCAGTTCAGTTGCTCAATTGTGTTCGACTCATTGCAACTCCCTGGACTGCAGCACGCCAGGCCTCCCTGTCCATTGCCAGCTCCCAGAGTTTACTCAAACTCATGTCTATTGAGTCGTTGATGCCATCCAACCATCTCATCCTTTGTCGTCCCCTTCTCCTCCTGCCTTCAATCTTTCCCAGCATCAGGGTCTTTTCAAATGAGTCCCTTGGACCACAAAGAGATCCAACCAGTCCATCCTAAAGGAAATCCGTCCTAATATTCATTGGAAGAACTGATGCTGAAGCTGAAACTCCAATACTTTGGCCACCTGATGAGAAGTGACTCATTTGAAAAGATATTTGAAGTGATTATTAAGATTTCATAAAAGGTTGATGTGCTGTGCTATGTCACTTCAGTCGTGTCCAACTCTTGTTGACCCCATGGACTGTAGCCTGCCAGGCTCCTCTGTCCATGGGATTCTCCAGGCAAGAAGACTGGAGTGGGTTGCCATGCCCTGCCCCAGGGGATCTTCCTGACTCAGGGATTGAACCCGTGCTTCTTATGTCTCCTGCATTGGCAGGCGGGTTCTTTACCACTACCGCCACCTGGGAAGCCCAAAAGAATGATATACATTGCTAGTCCTCTTCATGGACCATAGTTTTAGACGTGATCATATTCCCTATTTAGTTGGCTGTTGTTTTTTCTTTAAGTGTTAAGTGCAATAACTTCCCAAGTTTTGTACTTTTTTTAGTCTAAGAAATCTTTCTTCAGAAAGGCTTGATCAGAGGTCCACTACTTATAACAGATAAAACTGAAGCTTTTCTGGTTGCATCAAGAATGTGAGTGGGAATCTCAGTGTTAGGGGGAGGCTTAGCCCTTCCCAGAAGAGCCCCAGATACATGGCTCATAAACCCCCAGGTCTCACATAGAACATTACAACAACCCATGGTCTAAGGCTCTGTGTCCTTCGGTTGCATGTCTTCCATCTATAAACTATTGTTTACAGTCAAGTACAATACCAAGCAGACTTCCATGGCATCTCAGCTGTAAAGAATCCACCTGCCAATGCAGGAGACATGGGTTCGATCCCTGGGTCGAGAAGATCACCTGGAGAAGGACAACCCACTCCAGGATTCTTGCCTAGAGAATCCCATGGACAGTGGAGCCTGGCAGGCGCCAGTCCACGGAGTCACAAAGAGTTGGACATGACTTAAGGACTAAACAACAGCAACAATACTAGGCAATCTATATAGAAAATTTCACTTAATATACTTCTCCAACATCCCTACCTAAGGGTATTCTTATCCTTATTCTTCAGATGAGGAAACTGAAACTTAGGGAATCTGTTTTATTTAACAAAAGTTGAAAAATAAGTGGAAAACAGAGTCAAGATTTGAATCTAGGATTTTCTGGTGCCAAAGCCTCCTATTTTGTACTGCTTCTCTAGGCAAACGTGGGCTGAATAATGAGCTGCAGTTATTTAAACTGGACCAATATACTGTCACTGCTTCCCATCTTAGAGTTGAGAAAGGATGAGTGGCGAAAGACTCCTCACATTTTCTTTCATTTCAAAGTCATTAACAGTGAAAAAAGGCTTCCCCAGTGGCTTAGTAGGTAAAGAATCTGCCTGCGGTGCAGGAGACACAGGAGATGCAGGTTCAGTCCCTGCCATTTCCCTGCAGAAGGAAATGGCAACCCACTCCAACATTGTTGCCTGAAAAATCCCATGGACAGAGGAGCCTGGTGGGCTACAGTCCAGTGGGTTGCACAAGAATCGGACATGACTGAGCAACTAAGCACACAGCACGACAGTGAGAAGAAATGTGAATAAAATAGGAACTAGGGAATTTCCTGACAGTCCAGTGGTTAGGACTTGGCCATTTCACGGCCATGAGCCCAGGTTCAATCCCTGGTCAGGGAACTAAGATCCTGTAAGCTGCCAAAAAAAAAAAAAAAAAAAAAACAAAAGCATACCCCAAATCATCTGACTTTCAAAAGTAGATAAAAATGTTGCTCTGTCACTGATCACTCTCTAAGACTCACTATATTTCATTAATAATATACATTTAATCTTAGATTAATTTGGCCCCCCAAATCCTGACCCTTTATACAAGCAGAGTTTGTCATGGCTAATAGAAGGCGATTCGAGGAATTTGCTCTAAAATGCCTTTCTTTCCAAACATCCGTAACTGATAACCCACAGCCTTGGGTCAAGCACCACCCTCTGACACTTCTCTTTGGAAACGAAAACTTCCTCTGCTTCAGTTCAGCTCAGTTCAGTCACTCAGTCATGTCCAACTCTTTGTGACCTCATGGACTGCAGCACTCCAGGCTTCCCAGTCCATCACCAGCTCCCAGAGCTTGCTCAGACTCATGTCCATGGAGTCAGTGATGCCATCCAACCACTTCATCCTCTGTCGTCCCCTTCTCCTCCTGCCTGGGTGACCTTGAAGTAACTCATACTTACACAGGAATACTTTGATTAGGTACTTTCTCCCAGAGTAGGATAACCGAGATTAGAACAGAGCTCAAACTCTTATTCTAGAAGAATGATGAAAGTGGAGGAGAAAGGAGGTGAAAGCGTGCTAATTTTATGGGGGACACACTGTGTACCAGGAGTTTTTGACATAGCATCACTATCAGATGGGTTTTGTCTGCATATTTACAAGGAAGAAATAGGGGTTCATGGAGTTTCAGCCAAAACTAGTTGAGTAGCTCATAGCTGGTGAGCTGCTGTGCTGACCTTTGACCCCATTAATTTCAGAGCTGATACTTGTCTCCATGGATACATCACCTGTGCCACATTTTTGCCAAGATCGAGTACCTCCCAAGAGGAGTCAAGGAGACCATGTTGAGTGGCTGACATGTGAATTACAAAAACGTCGTGATCACCAAGTGTATAACCACTGAGCCCCCTGTTTGTCCCTTCCAGGTGTGTACAGAAGGCAGACTGATTTTGGAGTTCACCTTTGACGATCTCATGAGAATAAAGACGTGGCACTTTACCATTAGACAGTACAGAGAGTTAGTCCCAAGAAGCATTCTAGCCATGCACGTAAGTACCCTAATTTCTATCTTACTTTCCTCCCTTTCATCCCCTCATCTTACCCAGAAAAGAGAAGCCCTGTTTTCTCACTGTGAAAGAGCTCCCAGAAACTTCACACTTGCAGTAATTAACTCTAAATTTTGAGTTTTCCCCCAACCATTTTCGTCCACAGGCCCCTCTCACCCTCCTTTGTTTCTGAGTTTGGCTCATTGTGAGACTATTTTCCTTCCTACTTTATTATTTTAAACTCCAAATTGAGGTTACCTCAATAAACAGTGTGTACTTTTCTTAAATTCCATGCATTTGTTATCAAGTACTACACTGCCTGGGCTAATAAACCTGTTATGTATAAATGAGGAGAGAAATAAAACAAGAAGTAGGAAAAACAGTTTCCAGTTTTCCTTGGAACCATCTGACAAGACGTGGGATTCACATACCTCAGATGTGTGTCCACACACTTCTGAACCGCGGCGTTGGAAACCCAAGGAAGACCTGGGTTCCACTTGGTTGCGTTTGGCTGTAAATCATATCAGATTGGTTGGACATCAAGAAGGTGCAAGGGTGGATCTGATGCCCATCTAAAGGGATGTTTTAATGGTAAGACTTGACAGAAATTCATCAGGTCAGTCCCTTAGGGAGGAGTCACCAGGCGTTGACTTAATAAATCCTTCTTCCGGAATGCACAATGCAGCAGTTTCCGGGAAAATGCTTTGGAGCAAAATCAGATTTCAGCCTGATTTTTAAGACCCTGTGTGGTGAAAAGGGAATACAATTACAGTTGTAATCGTAAGCCACTCCAGTACTGAATGACAACCCGCTCCAGTATTCTTGGCTAGAGGATCCCATGGACAGAAGAGCCTGGTGGGCCACAGTCCATAGAGTCGCAAAGAGTCAGACACAACTGAAGTGACTTAGCATGCATGCACGCATGTCTACAGAGGGCCCTCTTTTCAGAAATTGACATGAAAAATGGCAAGCTATTTTCACCTACATTAGTTTTTGTTTTTTAATTTATATACACAAGGCCATTTGGTTGCATTACTCTGAGGAAAATTTAAGTACAGAAAAAGAATGAATTAACCTGTTGCTATAACCTAGATGGCCTCATGAATGCAGACCTGGAGGCAAGAAGATGTTTACTTAAGACTTCCTCTGTTTAGCAATAGCTTATATCTGTCAAGAAAGAAGGGAAAACAAGCAGAAAGAAATAGCAATGACTAAGAGACTCACCTTACAAGGGAATCCAGAAAGAATTTGTTTTCTTTTCTCGCTGAACAGAACACTGGGGGTGACCCATGAAACATGACATCTTGATATTTTTGATGTGGCCGATATTTCTGAGAATAGAATGCGCACTTCTACAGTCCTTCAGGGTGAAAGTTGTTGAGGACATCTATTTCTAGCCTCAGCTTAACGGGGAGGAGAGTTAGACATTTTAAATATATATGTATTAATATATTTCATGGCAGTTCCAAAATTTTCAAATACAAGACTTAACTCCAAGCTGCTACAAACGCTGTCATGAGATTTCCTTGGTGGTCCAGTGGTTAAGAATCCACGTATCCATTACAAGGGCCTTAGGTTTAATCCCTGGTCAAGGAACAAAGATCCCCCATGCCTCATGATGTGGTCAAAAACAAACTAAAAATAAGTAAAAATTAAAATGTGTCCTCCCCCCCATAACTAACATCAATAGATAATTAATAAAGATTAGAATAAAAAATTGGAAGATATATTTTAAAAAACGATCAGCACACAGCAAAGGCCAGTCCTAAAACATGCGTACATGGGTGCTAAGTTGCTTCAGTCGTGTCCGACTATTTGCAGCCCCATGGACTGTGCCTGCCAGGCTCTCCTGTCTGTGGCATTCTCCAGGCAAGAATACTGGAGTGGGTTTCCACTTCCTTCTCCAGAGGATCTTCCCCACCCGGGGATCGAACCTGAGCCTCTTCCATCTTCTGCATTAGCATTGGCATGCAGGTTCTTTACCACTAGCACCCCGTGGGAAGCCCTAAAGTGTAGTTCTGCCAAACCCAGACCCTCCCTCCCCTCAGGGTTGAGGGGTGCCAGGGACCTGGAGGTGTCCTGACCGGGCTTGATAACCCTCCTCTGGAAGGCACAAGGCCTCTCACAGAGGAAGTAAAGTCCTTTCTCCCATATGACTCAGTTCGGTTCTCCCTGGCAATAAGTCTTACACCATTGATCCAAAGGTGACCTCAAGCGTTATATGCAAGTATCCTCAAAATGTAAAATAAATTATCTTCAGCAACCTACTCTCTGAGAAAAACTGACAAGCTGCATGTCTTAACGGCAGTAGCACAGGCAGGACTTCCTTGATACCATCTTGCGGGGATAAAACATTTAATTTTTTTTCCTGTTTAGGCACAAGATCCTCAGGTCTTGGATCAGCTGTCCAAAAACATCACCAGGATGGGGCTGACAAATTTCACCCTCAACTACCTCAGGGTAAGACCGATGGGCTGAGGGTATTTCCTGTTGAGTTTGAAAAGTGCTTTAGAGATTTATGGGTATCTTGAACCAAGGAATTAAAATGAGGCAATATAGCATAATACATATGTCTTTTTAAAATGTATCTTATTCAAGTATAGTTCGTTCACAATGTTTCGTTAATTCTACTGCACAGCAAAGTGATTCAGTTATACATATATACATTCTCTTTCATATTCTTTCTTATTATAGTTATCACAGGATATTGATATAGTTCCCTGTGCTATAGAGTAGGAATTTGTCGTCTATCCATTCTACGTATGGTAGTTTGCTTCTGCTAATCCGAAACTCCCAATTCATCTCTCCATTGCCTCCCCCTTGGCAGTCTGTTTCGTAAATGAGTTCATTTGTGTCGTATTTTACTTCCCACACGTATGTGATATCACTTCTGTTCTGAGAAGTGTTTGTCTTTCTTCTTCTAACACACTTTACTTGGTATGATAATCTCTAGATCCACCCATGTCGCTGCCAGTGATGCTATTTCATCCTTTTCCACGACTGAGCAATGTCCCGCTGTATATATGTACCACATCTTATTTCTCCTTCATCTACTGATAAACAGTTAGGTTGTACCCACGCCTTGGCAACTGTGAACTGTAGCACAGTGTGTATGCCTTATACCACTGTGTGTGTGTGTGTGTGTGTGAGACCAATGGATGACTGGACTGAATTAACAAGAAGTATTGAACCTAGACTCTTGGCGGGGTTGAGCATCTTCTCTACGTGTGTATGACTCCCAGGATGGGTTATTCAAAGGCTGGCAGTGTCTCTCTCATAGAATGCTTTGGCACTGTGTCCCTTCTGGTTGTCTCAAGTTGCCGATGTCCTGTGGCTGAGTTCGCAGTCTCTCTGTCTGCGTCCAGGGACTGGTCGCTCCTGAGGAGGCTCGGTGTGCCTCCCAGAGAGGGTCCCCTGAAGAAGCTCACCGCAGTGCTGGAACACGGACATTTATTTCTAAGGCTCATTGGGGACTCTCTGTGTAACATGGAATAGATTTTCTGGTTTAGATATAAAGTGAATTTTTATTTAAAAAAAACCTCTCTGCCCACATAATACAGCCTCCATAGTTGGTCTGTGGTAACAAACATCTTTATATTGGTCTATGGAAACAACTACGGTAACAGAGTCGGTCAGGGTAACAAACATCACGCTGTTTCTTTTTTAAATATTCTGTACTCCTTTTATAAATCAGTGTTATTTATATTTTTAAATTCACTTTTTGATCAGAGTATAATTGCTTTACCACGTTGCATTGCTTTCTGCTGCACAGCACTGAATCAGCTGTATGTGTCTATATCCCTTGAGCTCCCCTCCCACCCACTCCCACCCCCTAGGTCGTTACTGAGCACGGAAGTGAGCTCCCTGTGCTGTACAGGAGGTGGCCACCAGCTACCTGTTTCACACGGGGTGGTGTATATACGATCCCCCGGAGGAGGGCTCGGCAACCCACTCCAGTGCTCTTGCCTGGAGCATCCCACGGACAGAGGAGCCTGGCAGGCAGCAGTCCACGGGGTTGCACAGTCGGACGCGACTGAAGCGACTTAGCACACACGTGCACGGTGGACATATGACAGTGCTGGTTTCAGTGTGGAGTGGCAGCCATCACGTTGCAGTAGAGGACACGGTCTCCTTCCTAAGGCGAGCACTGCCTTCCAGAACCGACCTGAAGGCGGTGGCCATGGCCCCCACCCCTTTGCCTCTGAGTCACTGGCTTCCACATCGCCCTGCTTCTCCAGAGCCCCACCCCATCAGAGTGTCTATGCCATTGTTTCTTTTCTTTTTTATCTACCTGAAAACTTACCTTTGCTATTAGATGAAAGCACTGGAATGTATTCATTTATTTGGCAGTTGATTCTGAGAGGCGGAAAGAATCAGAATCATAGTAAATTCATATTTAAGCTTTTAAAAATGTCGATTAAACAAGAAGGAAAACAGCAATGCTATAGGACCTATTCAGCTCAAAAATAGTAAAATGGTTAATATTATCAAATTTGATTCTTAGAAAGTAATAAACTATTATTTCTTTATCCTTAAGGGCAGGCTTGTGAATCTTACTTGGCATTTGCTGTCCTCTAAGTTCAATCACGTTTGCATACTTTGACATGTTGAAATGCTTTGGCAGGACTTTCTCTTCTGTAAATGAAGAATGATTTTCACAAATATTTCCAAAGTGTGCCCTCATTGCAATGTGACGGGCGCTGAACTAGATGCTGAAGATTCAAAAATGAAAGTCATGGCACCCGTTATGAAGAAAACCCTTCCCCATGAGGGTTTATAAAGAGAGATCATTGTATATGAAAGGGTGAATATCATGATAGAAGTTTCCAGACTGAGTTATGGGAGTACCAGATAGACATCTCAAGTGAATCAACCAGAGAAGGCTTCATGGAGGTGGTGATGTCTGAGTAGAGTGTGAAAGAATGAATAAAGAAAAGCCAGGGGAAGGAGGAGGAAGGCCTTTTCCATCAGAGGGAGTGGAAGGAGCACAGGTTAGGGAATGGGATGCCAAGCAGTTTGGTGATGCTGAGATGTGAAGGGAGAGGCCAAGGAGAAGAGGGAGAGAAAGTGAGTTGGGAGCCAGGTCTTGGAGCAACTGGCTGTCTGGGCTGCCAGGGCCAGGAACCCCTGAAAGGATTAAACATGAGGATAGCAGGGTCTCCGTCCTGAGTAAAGGAAGAAGAGTCTTCTATTCGGCTTAGATGCCCCAGAACCAAATCCAGTTGTTGTGGCAAGACCCAGAGTCAGCCTTACTTCCTTTATGCCAACATGCCTGCCATCTTGGACAGCCTGAGCCAGGTCGCTCTCCACTAAATGGCCCCCTGGCTCCTGCTCAGAGGGAAACCAGGGTCTGCCCAGGAGGCTGGGTCCAGAGGAGCACGCTCTCAGCAGGACAGATGAGGCTGTGTTCTCCCTAACCTCCAGGCTCTGTTCCAGCCCCAGGAATTCAGAGGGCAGCCCCACACCGCCCAGCATTTCGTCTTGTCAGGGGCCAGGAGAGATTTCATTTGAACCATCTGAAGATGCCTCTCCTTAGGCAGATAGAGAAGTCCCACTCCACATGTCTTCAGCTGTCGCTTCCGAGGAATCTGGGACTTTGGCGTCCATCCTAGACTCAGTTGCCCAGTCTCTGCTGAGATCTTGAAGATCAGACTCTCTATTACGTATTGCAGCTGCATTTAACACAGAGAGATAAACGCCGAATTTCCCTCCTCCCTGCGAGCACCACCCGCCCAGCTCCTCTGTCGTCCTCAGTAAAATGGTGACCTTCACCGTGGGATCAGCAAGGCCCGCTGGTCCCCACGTCTGCAGTCTTTTGATTCCAGCCTGCAAAGAGGAGGACATGAAAGCAGCACCAATGCCCCCTGCGGATAATGACACAGGGAACCATGTATGGTTTGGGGCAACGGAGAGGTGCATTTCCAAGGCTACCACCTAGAGTGAAATACTGCAGGCTGTCCTGATGTCGCTGGGCTCCACACTGGCCTGGGTGCAACAGTGCCTTCCCCATAAGAGGGCTGGCACCGGGGGTGTAAACAAATTCAGTCACCCAGCTTTATGCCCTCAAATGACAGAACCAGAATTTGAACTCTATAACCTATGTGCTTCACGGCAAAACACTGCCTTTCTAGTAAGAGTGTAGAACGATGATTTAAAAATTATTTTTGTAATGACATATAGTTGATTTACAATTTGTGTTAGTTTCAAGTGTACAGCTAAGTGATTCATAAATACATATATAGTATATGCATATATATATATTCTTTTTCCAGTCTTTTCCATTCTAGGTTATTGCAAGATGTTGAATATAGTTCCATGTGCTATGTAATGGGTTCTTGTTGCTTATCTGTTTTATGTACAGTGGTGTGGGTCTGTTCATCTCAAACCTCCCTCCTTCCCCTTTGATAACTGTAAGTTTGTGTTCTATGTCTGTGAGCCTGTTTCTGTTTTGTAAACAAGCTCATCTGCATCATCATTTTAGATTCCACAGTTAAGTGGCAGCCTGTGATATTCAGTTTGTCCGTCTGACCTACCTCACTTAGGGTGACACTCTAGGTCCACCCATGTTGCTGCAAACAGCATTGTCTCATAGAGTGATGACGCTGATAGGAATTGGATCGTGTCTTTGCTGCCTTGATGGAGGAGTCATTGATCCTTAATTTCCTTCACCACAAGTATGTCAGCTCCTTGTAGGGGTTAATGTAAGGACTTCTGTTGTTCAGTCACTCAGTCATGTCCAACTCTTTGCTACCTCACGGACTGTAGCCCCCCAAGTTCCTCTGTCCATGGGACTTCCCAGGCAAGAATACTGGAGTGGGTTGCCATTTCTTCCTCCAGGGAATCTTCCTGACTCAGGGATCGAACCCGTGTCTCCAGCCTCTCCTGCACTGCAGTGAATTCGTCACCACTGAGCCACCTGGGAAGTCCAGTGTGAGGATTAAGAGAACCCACACAAAGGGCTTAGTCCAAGGTCTGGACCAGAAAGTGCCCAGTTAGTGTTTGTTGCCATAATTTATTGGCACCTGTTACAGGTCCACCCTTGTTCTCCAGCCAGGAACTACTTGGAGCCACATGGCATCTGTATCTCTTCTCTCACTGAGACCTCCTAACACCACTTGGCTTCCCGGCTCATGCATCTCGGTTCAGTGGCCATTTGCCTTTCTTGCCTCCACTCACCCGACCACTTATTCACCTACTGATTGGCTCAGGACACTTTCTGAGCCCACTCTATTTTCCTAGGACTGTGCCAGGTGATGGGCCTCCATCATGGAGCTGTGGCCTCCTTCCTAGGGTAGTGATCACGGGCTGGTGGGCGAGGCTGGCAGGGTGAAGTGTGCTGGCTTGGAGGGAGTGCAAGGCCCATGAAAAGAACCCAGGGAGAGACCCGTGGGTCTCACGGGGACGGTGGTCAGCACAGAAGCCAACCTCCCAACCACAATCCCTCAGGGCAGCTGAGGACCACTTGGCAGGTCGTGGCTGAGCAGAACCTCAAACTCAGAGCCCAAAACCAGTACACATGGGCTTCCGCGACGAGACCTTGCCTGGTCCGTGGTCACTAAGAATGAGAAACAAAGCTTATTTCTTCATTTTAGAACCAGGATCTAACATTTTCCTAGTACTCTTATCACCTAATATTTGCAAAACAGTTGAGCAGTAAGAAATTACATTTATTGGGATTTCCTTGATGGCCCAGAGTGGTTACAACCTCACACTTCCAACGCAGACGGTACAGGCTCAATCCCTGGTCAGGGGACTAGATTCCGCATGCTGAGCAGCCAAAAAAAAAAGAAGAAAGAAAATAATTTTATTTATAAAAACTACTTTAAAAGCTCTCTGAGGAAATGGGCTTTTGGCTCCAGCATCAGAAGGTCACCTGAAGAGTTGTTTTAACAGAGTTAGCCAAGACTTTCACTAGCCACGCCCAGCATCCGAAGAAGTCAAACATTTTATCTGGGCAAATACTAATCCAGGGCCTTCTAAATCAGAGGAAGAATTTTAAACCTCAATGCACCCTGCTTTGAAAAGGAGGGATTAAGATTTTTAAATACCTCAGACATCTGAAATGTCAATAAGCTTTGTCTTTCAGGAGCCAAAATTGAGCAATACAGGAGGCAAGCAGTTATCATCACTTACCCACCAGGCTCCCCCGACCCTGGGATTCTCCAGGCAAGAGCACTGGGGTGGGTTGCCATTTCTTTCTCCAGTGCATAAAAGTGAAAAGGGAAAGTGAAGTCGCTCAGTCGTGTCCGACTCTTCACGACCCCATAGACTGCAGCCCACCAGGCTCCTCGGTCCATGGGGTTTTCCAGGCAAGAGTACTGGAGTGGGGTGCCATTGCCTTCTCCGTGTCATCACTCAGCTTTGCCTGAAGTACCCAGTCGCTCTCAGGGCGGTCTCTGTGAGCCGCGGCTCCCCCAGTTAGAGGAAGGAGCTGGCGAAGCACACGGCCCAGCTCCGGAGATGTGAACACGGATGATGTTGCTGGAGCAGCTGGCAGCGCGCTGCTGGGGACTCTGTTGACCTGATCCTTTTGAAGTGGCCACAGACCGGCCGTTGTCCTTTAACTGACGTTGTCAGGTTGCCTGCGCTCCCTCGGCCACCTCCAGCACCTCAAGGCCGGAGGGGCGTGGTGCCCGGGGCGCGCTGGCAGGCTCGCTGGTCCCCGCGAGCAGAGCGGAGGCTGGAGGAGGAGCACCGCGTACGGCCTCGCTTCCCCTGGACGCCGACCTCTGCTGAGCTGCTGGAGGCCAGGCCTTGCTGACCTTGTGTCCCTGGGGTAGTTCTCCCGGCTGCGGCTGGGCTGGGATCGGGCCTGCAGAGTGAGCAGCTGTTAGGAGTCCCGGAAATTGGGTGGTGTGTTTCACGAACGCCTCCACCGGCTCCTGCAGGCAGAGGAATTTACTATCATGGGGGTGATGGCGCCCCTCAATCAGTGCGTTCTGGGGAGGGAACGCTAGATTCAGAATGGGGAGAAGCAGGTGGGATTTCAGGCATGTGTTTTGTGCCGTGTTTGCTGGACACAGCAGCAGACAGGCTGTCCCTCCAATCTCCTAAAGAGCTTGGTCCACAGGAAGGCCAGGTGCCCTTGGAGAGGCCTGGGGGGCGGGGGATCCAGATCAGTGAGACCTGCCTGTGGAGTTCATCAGTACTCCCCACACCCAGCTCCTTCAGCCGTTACTCATGGTTCATCCCACAAGCATCTAGGAGACACCACTATCCATCATCCTTAAGGAGATCACTGTCTAGGAGGGGCGAAAGAAAAAAGACTCTGGTGGGAGAGACACCTGCCTGGTTACAGCAATGCACAAAATGCTAGCTAACACCTCTGAGCGCTTCCTGCATACCAGGCATGCTGCTGTGCTCTGGGTAAGGAGCTATTTTATTTTATTTTAATGCTCACAACTCTGTGGGACTCTTGTTGGCCCTGTTTTGCAAGTGAGGAAACTGAGGCTTAGGGAGGTACTTCCCCAAGGTCGCAGGGCCGGTGAGTGGCCGAGAAGAGATTAGAACCCACAGTCTGACTCCAGGCACAAAGAACAGAGAGGTTGTTGGTCGGTGAGGGTGGGAGGCCAAGTCTCCAAGGAGGAACTGGCTCTGGATTCTGAAAGATGAGCAGGTGGTCCCATCCAGGAGGGGATCAGAGAAGGATGGGGAAAACTGGGGGGATGGGTAAATTCTAGGCAGTTTTACCTGTTCAGCCGCTAAGTCGTGTCCGACTCTGAGACCCCATGGACTGCAGCATGCCACCAGGTCTCCCTGCCCTCCACTATCTCCCGGAGTTTGCTCAAGTTCATGTCCAGTGCATGGGTGATCCATCCAGCCATCTCATCCTCTGCTGCCCCCTTCCCCTCCTGCCCGAAATCTTTTCCAGTATCTTTTCCAATAAGTCGGCTTCCCATGACTGAAATGTAAATTTTAAGCTTGTTTAACTTGAGCATAAGGGTCAGACAGACAAGAGTATATATCTGAGGACTGCCATTTGCTAGCTGTGTGACCTTGGAAAAGTTACTTGACCTTTCTGAGCCTATTTCCCTATTTGGGAAATGGGGTGTAACACCCCCTTAGCTGATTTTCAGTGAGATAAAATTCATGTGCGCTCTCGTAGGGTCTCTGGTCCTCTCTTCTCGGTGGGATCAAGTCATTCATCAGATTCCCCTGTGTTCAGAGCTTATGAGAAGAGCTCCAGTTGGTCACAACACCCAGAACTCCTATCCTTCTTTATTTCCGTTTCATCAAAGTGAAAACCCTTTCTAACTCAGGGTTTGAAACTGCCACCATCTCACATTTCTTATATGCCGTACTTATATGTGAATGTTTACTGTGTGGAGGATTTATTTTCTTTAAATAGCCCTAAAGATAAGACTTTAAAATTGAAACTGAAATAACTGACGTCTGTTTCATTTCCTATCCCATAAAAAGAATGAGGGTTGGTAATGCAGAAACCCCGTCCGTAAGCATTTGAAGGAAACCCCCGCGAATTTCTGCCTTGGCCGTAAGCGGGATGTGCCATTTCCACTCATCTGCTGTCAACAGTAGAAACAGACAGTCTCCGCCCACTGGGTACTGCAGGATAGCACCGCTCTATCCCTTGACAACATGGGGTAGTTTGGCTTTGTGTTTAAGTGTTAAGTCAGTCATCTAGCCAAGAGCCATTTGGGGTGGCATCTTCTAGGCCCCGGGCACAAAAGGAACGAGGTAGGGTGTTTGTAAGGATGGATCAGGCACATTCCCCTTGGTGAGGAGCTGAAGACACTGTGATAGGGAGGTCTGCTCACAGGTCACACTGTCCAGCCTCAGCTGGGGACCTCAGATCATCCAGGATGTGCCTCTGCTCCTGGTACCCATCCCTGTCGGTCTCAGCAGATGCCCTCAGCTGTGATAGGGAGGTCTGCTCACAGGTCACACTGCAGCCTCAGCTGGGGACCTCAGATCATGCAGGATGTGCCTCTGCTCCTAATACCCATCCTTGTCGGTCTCAGCAGATGCCCTCAGCTGGGGACCTCAGATCATCCAGAATGAGCCTCTGCTCCTAGTACCCATCCCTGTCCGTCTCAGCAGACGCCCTCACTGTGATAGGGAGGTCTGCTCACAGGTCACACTGCAGCCTCTGCTGGGGGCCTCAGATCATGCAGGATGTGTCTCTGCTCCTAGTACCCGCAGCAGATGCCTTCAGCTGGGGACCTCAGATCACCCAGGATGTGCCTCTGCTCCTGGTACCCATCCCTGTTGGTCCCAGCAGATGCCCTCACTGTGATAGGGAGGTCTGCTCACAGGTCACCCTGCAGCTTGCGCTGGGGACCTCAGATCATGCAGGATGAGCCTCTGCTCCTGGTACCCATCCTTGTCGGTCTCAGCAGACGCCCTCAGCTGCGCTTGCGTGGTTTCTAGTGTGCTCATAGAGTGCTCTGCTCCTGACTTTGGCTCTCAAAGCCCTCCACGGTGGGGCCTCTGCGCTTCCCAGCCTCGGTCCACCTCCCTTCCCCACTTCATGTCCTCCTGTAGCTACACAGACCACCTGCACATCCCCAAACTGGCCATGCTCTTCTGGCTCCACGCCTTGGCCCAGGGTGGCTCACTGCCTGGACCTTGGTTCCACCCTTCCCTTCCACCCGATTTCCCCAGTCCAGCCTCATCCTCCACTGTCCGTCACCTCTTCTGAGCCTCTTTCTCTGACTCTCTGTGGGGGCACCTGCCCCTCCCCGTGCCCCTGATGTCCTGCCTGCATGACATGTGGCTTAGCTCTCAGCAGGTCCCACACAGGAATTGTCTCTCCACACGCCCATTTGTCTCCATGCTTCCTGTGCCAGACTCGGAGGAAACTGAGGACAAGCTGACTGTCTTGTATTCTAGGGCCCCACAAGGTCTAGATCACGGTAAGTGGTTCGCTCAGTCATGTCCCACTCTTTGCAATCCCATGGACCGTAGCCCACCAGGCTCCTCTATCCATGGAATTCTCCAGGCAGGAATACTGGAGTGGGCATCCATTCTGTTTTCCAGGGGATCTTCCTGACCCAGGGATCGAGCCCGTGTCTCCTGCATTGCAGGGGGATTCTTTACTGTCTGGGCCACCAGGGAAACTGGTAGGCACCCAGTAAATGCCTCTTGAGTGGATGGTTGGTGGATGGGAGTTTGGTGACTGGAAGGCTAGCTTTTGAATGACATACACACACAAAAAGAAATAGAGCTCAGATGAATTCACTTGCCCTACAGCATCTAAAAAACAATGTGTGGTTTATTTTCAAAGTCGCTACCTAGAACTTCACCATGAAATCTAAAAAGAAGCAGAGTTGAATGCATTGAAGAAATGAAAGAAACATGGCACGGGGCCTTTGAATCACTCTCGTGTACAAAATCTCCACTTGAAACACTCAGACTTCCCAATGTCAAACTTTTAGTCTAAAACCACTCAGAATCAGTATTTAATTTTTGCCCTAAGCGCTATTATGGCCTTCTCATCATTTTGGAAATATTTTCTTTAGATTCTTGAGGACACATTTCTTAGTGGGTGATTATTTTTGCCTAGTTTCTTTGGCCAGCTTTTCCTGATGCCTGAATGCACACACTTTTTTAAGCATTTTGTTTTGTTTAATGCAACTTCAAAGCATCTTGGGCTTCTCTCATGGCTCAGATGGTAAAGAATCCGCCTGCAATGCAGAAGACTCGGGTTCAATCCATGGGTCAGGAAAATCCCCTGGAGAAGGGAATGGCTACACACTCTAGTATTCTTTCCTGGAGAATTCCATGGACAGAGGAGCCTGGCAGGCTACAGTCCATGGGGTCGCAAAGAGTTGGACACAACTGAGCGACTAATAATGCTAAAGCATCTTATTATCCTGTATCCCAGCCAAAAGCCATTTTCTTTGTGGGTCTTACTCTTTATCCATCTATATGCATAATTTCTGCTTAAATGTAATCAGTACACATACACTTTCTTAATGTTATTTGGTAAACACTTGTGCCAGTTTCTACATAGTCATCATATTAACCGTTTATAATAGCTGCAAATACCAGTGTGAGGGTAATTTAATCATGTCTCTAAATGTTGAAAACTGAGTTGTATGCAAGTTGTTGCCGTTATTAATACCATTCCTCTAAATGCCCTGGCCATGTCTGATCTCAGTGGCATTCTCTGCAGAGGCTGAACTGTTGAGGCCATGTAGCAAGTAAAACAGATGTGCTTCAGATTCAGAGCAATGTGGGCTCAGATCCTAGCCCCCTTATGACCTATATCAGCCTTCAACAAGTTTAAATTCTCTGAACCCCGCTCTCTTCATCTGAAAATCAGGAAAAATAATGTCTCACAGTTTGGCACAAATTACGATTTATAAGATTAGATCAGCTACAAACTATAGGAGCCTGGCACAGGTGGCTCAGTGGGTAAAGAATCCACCTGCAATATGGCAGACACAGGAGATGTGGGTTTGATCCCTGGGTTAGGAAGATACCCTGGAGGAAGTGGACATGGCAACCCAGTCCAGTATTCTTGCCTGGAGCATCCCATGGGCAGAGGAGCCTGGCAGTCTGCAGTCCATGGGGTCACAGAGAGTCAGACATGACTAAAGTGACTGGGCACGCATGCACACAGCATACAGAAGGAGCATAATAAACCCTAGTCCCCTCTTGTGTTGTCCAAGTTCACGACTGATTGACCGCCTTAATTTCTCAAATCTCCGGTTTGCTCACATGTGACTGATCATGTACACTGCAACAGCAAGAATCACACTGCTGGCGAGAGTTAAAACGATAATGCACGTCAAGAGCATGTTACTTTAAATGACTACCCCAGGAAGCCAAATGACTCCCATTCCATTTATGATCTCCTGTACATCGGTCATGGCCTTGAATTCTACATTGACATCCTGAAGCCAGATGATAGGGGGAAAAAAAGAGAGAGAGATGAGGGATTTGCGAATGACAGCTGCCAGGAAGGGGAGCAGGAGAGAGTCTGAGGTGCATGCCAAATATTTGGAACTCCCTTCTCAATAGAAATGTTATTACAAACGTATCACCGCCATCATTGGGTGCTTTCAGTGCCATTTATAACCTTTTGTTGCTGTTCAAGAAGTCCATCCCTTCAAAAAAGCAGTATCCTCAACTGGCCTTGAAAGCGCTGAGTTTTCACAGTTAATGTTTGCTGACCCTGTACCTTTAATTTCCCAAGTGAATGAAGATTTTTGTTGTGACTGTTAGGCCCTAAAGAACACTGGTCCCCGCATGCAGCTTGCACTGATACCGAAGGAGTATCGTCCAGTGCCTGGAAGAGCTAGGCAATTTGCTTTGGAAAATGACCCTCAACTGAATGACATCAAGTGGCCTTTTGGAGGGAGAGTGGCTGTGGCAGGAGTCAGCCCTTGGAAATCCTGCCAAGAGTGTCTGTTGTTGCTGTTTTGTGAGGCCTGACTGCCAGCCAGGATGTTTTCCTTGGTTTTATGGCACGAGAAAGGATGGCAGTCCAACCCGCTTTCCTGTCTAAATGCCAGGCCAAACCTGAGGGTGGAACAGGATCCTGGCTCAGAGACCGAGATGGACTGTGGCGGTCACTATGGTGCCGGGCTGGCACCGGGGCAGCTGCTCACTGCTCCTGCGGGCAGACCACAGCACAGGCTTCCTGAGCACTGAAGTGTGGGGTGTGGCCGGGGGGACCATCCCAGCCAATCTGCCGGCTTCCCACAGCACCGGCACCATACGGACCCTGCAACGGCTCACAGCCCAAAGCCTGGGTCACGGCAGGCTTGCAGTTCATCATCAGTTTGTGAGAAGTTCAGAACGCGAGACTTAAAAGCGTTAAAATTACTACAGCAGCTGGGCATTGCCAGGACATCCAAGTTCATCCGAGTTCGTGAGGTGGACTCAACCCACTGACCAGGCTGTGAAGGGGTACGGGTGTGGTCCGACACGTGGCATGTGATCACTGGTCAACGACACGTGACCCACGGCTGGACAAGCACGGGCTTAGAGCGTCAGACGTGGAACGGGTTCAGAGACCGTTCGGCACCGTCAGGACCACCATCACACCGTTAGTGAGGCAGGAGCTTCTCCGTGCTCTCAGCCGGAGGATGAGACAGCAGTTATCAGCCACGTTTTACAGATGAAAGGCAGCCCATGCCTAAGGTTGCTAAGCTGGGCCTGGCGGCAGCGCTTCCTGGCTTGGCCTCAAGCCTGCGTCCCGCTCCCCCAGTGCTACTGGGGACAGGCTGCTGGTCTCTGCAGGAGAGACGGTGCCTCAAGACTGAGGGGTCTGGCCTCTGAAACCGAGCTCTCCCACCTCATTCTGACTTTCCACTGCTCCGCCATCTCCTCCTTGGAGAAAAGCTCCACCCGAGAGGAGGCCGAGAAAGGCCTTCGGAGCCCGGGAACGCTGCACACATAGAATGATTAAAATTCGGAACACCCGAAGGGCACTTTTAATTGAGTTTGGAGATGTAAAAGTAGCTCACGGGAGTGCGTGATCAGGGGATTAGAGCAGTTCACTCTTAAAGAGGTAGAATAATCACAACATAGAGATGGCCCAGTGTCCAGAAAACAGGGATTTCTAAAGTCAGGCATAAGGAAAATGGCTGCTAAAACATTAAAGGAAAATACACACACAGAGTCTTTTAACAGGGCAGTCTTAAAACAATTTTAGAGCCATGAATGCTTCTAAAATTCTTGGCCTTAAAGGTACAAATAGGGCTGGGGTTAAAGAAGGTAATTTCCCAGTCCCAGAGACTAGAGAAAAAGAAAGAAATTTTCATTTAACAAGACACTGAAAATCAGGGGAGATGGGAAGGTGGGCAGTGAGATTCTAGGTGGAAGTGGATGAGGGATTGCAAAGTACAATGAAGGACAGAGCCCAGAGTTCCTGGTCCTGAGAAACAGCCTTCCTAATGGTCTAGAATGGGTAACAAATATGTCAGGAAAGTACAGGGCAGGAAGCCAGAGAACTGTTTGAATTTATTTTAAGAGCACAGCCAGGGCCGGCTTCCCAGGTGGCTCAGTGGTAAAGAACCTGCTTGCCGATGCAGGAGATGAAGGAGATGTGGTTTTGATCCCTGGGTCGGGGAGATCCCCTGGAGGAGGACATGGAAACCCACTCCAGTATTCTTGCCTGGAGAATCCTGTGGACAGAGGAGCCTGACGGGTTACAGTCCATGGGGTGGCAGAGAGTCGGACACGACCGAGTGACCAACGCTTTCACTTTTCCGTTCTTCTCTCTCCAGTTTTATTTAATCCTCACAGCTGGTTTGGAAGGTGAGTGTGCATGGCCTCGTTTTAGAGAAGAAACTGAGAGCCATCTGGTTCTGTGGCTCATCTAAGGTCGTTCAGTGGGTAAACCGCCAGGCTGGGCGGGATCCCGTGTGGACCTGGTGCCCCACCCACTCTCATGCTGCAGACATATCACCTCCTAACATGGGCTACGTTGAAGATTAGGTCAGCCATTTCCACTGAGATGTCCAGGCTGTTTTGCCAGTCTGTCAACATAATTGTCAACAGATGCCATGCATGGCGAACAGTTTGATTGAGAGGACACTGGTCTGCAAGGCCCTACAGGATCTGACCTTCCCAAGTTCATCTCAGAGCTGGCTCCAGTGCCCTGGCCTGACTTTTTCTTTTCCAACCACATAGTAGGGGCTCAAACTTGCTCTATCAGATCATTTATCTAGCTATAGAACCACAGGCAACTCTCTGTCCTTTCTGTGCTTCTATTTTCCCATCAAGAAAATGGGGAAAATAATAGTCCCTTACCTCAGTGAGTCATCAAGAAGGTTGAATAAAATGGTACTGGTGCTTAGAATAAAGCCTGGAACATAAGTCCTCAGTAAATACCATTGTAGTCAATATCATCATTAACCCCGTTGCCTGGGATACTTCAGCCAGATTTTTCCATGGGCTTCCCTGGTGGCTCAGATGGTAAAGAATCTGCCTGCGATGCAGGAGACCTGGGTTTGATCCCTGAGTTGGGAAGATCCTCTGGAAAAGGGAATGGCTACCCACTCCAGTACTCTGGCCTGGAGGATTCCATGGGCAGCAGAGCCTGGCGGGCTGCAGTCTGTGGGGTCTCAAAGCGTCGGACACGACTGAGCAGCTAACGCTGTCACTTCTCCTTGTTGGTCAGGTGTCAGGAGGTGTCTCCTCCTCCAAAAGGTCTCACCCGGTCGGCCAGTCTAAAGAGGACTCCCCACCCCAGCTATTTTCTGTCGTCTCTTTACCTGGCTTCTTTTCCTCGTAGCGTTTCTTCATCAGTTGAATTGTCCTGCATAACCATCCGTTTCACCTTTCCGTCGTGTCCCCCCTCTCATACCTGTCACTGCAATGCAGGTGTTTTGGTAGAAGATATCTTGTCTCTTCGTCCCTGAACAGAGAGCCAGTAATTGTAAGTCTCCTCAGCTTGAGGTGTGCTCCTTGATCTGCTGGAAGTTTTAAAGATGAAACCATTTATAAAATCCCAAATCCAAGTGCTGCCTTGGAATATCAAGGACACTTGTGTGGACGCTGTTAACCATCCTTGACACTGCAGACTGAGCACCTGCGGCACTGTCCACTAAGGGTCCGACACTCTTGTTTGCAATTATAAACAGTCCTGTCGGGGAGGGGAGGGATGCCATTAACTTTACTTGATGAAGGTTCCTCATCTATAAAACACAGGAGATGAGCATGACTTCTAAGGACTTCTACTCAAGCCTCCTAAAAAAGGAGGGGCACAAAGTAAAAATATTAACACATACAACAAATAAAATGGTAAGAATCTATGCTAGAAATGAGGAGACTACACTCAAGAGGTTCAAGGCCCAAGTCTACCAGCTTATTAGTATAGGATGGTGTATGGTTTGCTTTCTGTCTTGATTCCCCATTTTCAGGACTCATTTGCATCCATTTAATTCATAAACATTTACTGAGCCCCTATTGTACACCTGGGTCTACTCTGGTCCCATTCAGTGTGGAAGTATTTCAGTTCAGTTCAGTTCAGTTGCTCAGTTGTGTCCAACTCTTTGCAACTCCATGAACCACAGCACACCAAGCCTCCCTGTCCATCACCAACTCCCGGAGCCTACCCAAACTTATGTCCATCGAGTCGGTGATGCCATCCAACCATCTCATCCTCTGTCGTCCCCTTCTCCTCCTGCCTTCAATCTTTCCCAGCATCAGGGTCTTTTCCAGTGAGTCGGCTCTTAACATCAGGTGGCCAACGTATTGGAGTTTCAGCTTCAACATCAGTCCTTCCAATGAACACCCGGGACTGAGCTCCTTTAGGATGGACTGGTTGGATCTCCTTGCAGTTCAAGGGACTCTCAAGAGTCTTCTCCAACACCACATTCAAAAGCATCAATTCTTTGGTGCTCAGCTTTCTTTATAGTCCAACTCCCACATCCATACACGACCACTGGGAAAACCATAGCTTTGACTAGACGGACCTTTGTTGGCAAAGTAATGTCTCTGCTTTGTAATGTGCTGTAAGTGTTTACTGAGCACCTAGCATATTGCTGGGTCTACTCTGGTCCCATTCAGTCCACAAGTGTTTGCTGCTGCTGCTGCTGCTAAGTCGCTTCAGTTGTGTCCAACTCTCTGTGACCCCATAGACGGCAGCCCACCAGGCTCTTCTGTCCATGGGATTTTCCAGGCAAGAGTACTGGAGTGGGGTGCCATTGCCTTCTCCACTACAAGTGTTTACTGAGCCCCTGTTGTATACCTGGGTCTACTGTGGTCTCTAGCCAGCAGATTCCCTATTTGATGCTGAATTTTTCTGTGCTCACGAGAATCTCATATATGTTCCTTCTGATTTCCTTAAACCTTTTCCTAGGTCAGTCATAGCATAAGACTGGAAATCTACCCGAGAAGGCAACTCATTTCCCCCTCCTCTCTTCCTGCCTGTTCCCAAGATTTGGGAGGGATGAACTGACCCCTTTTGGGTTCAATACAACCTTAGGTCATTATGGAAACTTTTGGCATAAGAGCAGCCTCAACTCCAGAAGCTTCACAATGTGGCTTTTGTAGAAATGTCTGTAGCCTCAGGAACTGATCAAAGTGGTTGTCTTCCTTCATTTCCTTTTTGACGTCCCTTTGGGATTCTGTCTATATTTTACCTACAGAAGGAGTTTGCGGTCCCCTATCATATTCTTGAATGGTTTATACCGTGAGGGGGAAACTTAGGTAGAAAAATGAGGGTTTTCTTGATGTTGATTAACAGAATTTACAAACGTGCAAAATCGTAACCACCCTGACCAGGGCCGTTACTCTTCCCCGTGGGCTTCCCTGGTGGCTCAGGTGGAACAGAATCTGCCTGCAAGGCAGGAAACCCAGCTTTGCTCCCTGGGTCAGGAAGATCCCCTGGAGGAGGGCATTGCAACCCACACCAGTATTTTTGCCTGGAGAATTCCATAGACAGAGGGGCCTGGCAGGCTGCAGTCTATAGGGCCACCAAGAGTCAGACACGACTGAGCCATTATGCTGTTACTACCATTGGCACGTAACTTCTGAGCTTCGGGACTTTTGACCTCTCACGAACAGATGGAAGGCAGGAGGGATGAATGTTGGCTTTGGAGAGATGGGTAAGACCTGCAGTCTTACAGTTGAACAAGTGCCCTGTCCTGGCAGTAGGTCTGGTCTTTCGTCAAGCCCCTCAACACCAGCTGTGTTGCACTGGTTAGCCCTGGCTTGCACCTGAAAAATGGGATGGCCATTGGGATAACACCTCCATAGATTAAGAAATATGTGAGGTCACTTTACTAAAATGCTCTGAAAGCTGTGAGGTTCTTCTGCAAAACAGGTACCCTTCCCTGACTATCCAAATCCTCAACGTCCAAACTTGTTATCTTAATTCAGGAATCAGTGAGTTTTCAGAGAAGGCAATGGCACCCCACTCCAGTACTCTTGCCTGGAAACTCCCGTGGACAGAGGAGCCTGGTAGGCTGCAGTCCATGGGGTCACTACGAGTCGGACATGACTGAGCGGCTTCACTTTCACTTTTCACTTTCATATGGTGGAGAAGGCAATGGCAACCCACTCCAGTGTTCTTGCCTGGAGAATCCCAGGGACAGCGGAGCCTGGTGGGCTGCCGTCTGTGGGGTCACACAGAGTCAGACACGACTGAAGCGACTTAGCAGCAGCAGCAGCAATGAGTTTTGAAAAAAAAAATTTTTTAATAAATTCTTCCTTATCCAGCTCAAGCTACTCACTATCCAAAATTCAGGAACCAAATTAATCCATGTAGTTCAGTATTCCCGTTGTTCTAACTCACTCTCTGAATTCTCGCTCTCCAAATTGGAAGCCAGGTAAGTTTCAGCGGTGAGGAATAATTGAACTAATGGTCACATGATCCTCGTGATCACCTACAGTCTAATTTACAAAGAATAAAGTAATTTGGGGTTAAAGTATCTGAAATTGCTATCTTTGCAGGTCAAATGCTATTAAACATTGGCTGTTTCACTGGGTTCATTCTAATACTTAGGGACAGGGCACCCCATATCCAAGGTAGACAATCACTTGACTCCGTGATTTTTCCATTTTCCACCATCATCTTCCAATTGCTATTTAACATAATAACAGCAAGTGTAACAGCCATTTATTGCCCGGTGACCCTGTGTCAGGCATTGTAGGTCTTTTAACTAGCCCTCATTAACTCATTAAAAATTTAATTATTAATATTTTGAATAGATAATGCATTTATATATATTGTAAAATTTTAAAAATGTAAAAATATTTTTTAAATAGACACCTTTCACACCTAGTTTCAGCCTCTCAGTTCACCTCCCTAGAGGCAGCCAGCACTGTCAGCTTCTTTCATTTTCTTCTTGGCATATTCTCCGTATACCTTAAGTGTGTGCTGTTTCAAACACACACAGACACACATGCATGTGTGCACCAGTGGTAACGTAGTGTCCATGCTGTTGTAAGAGCTGAGCAGTGATCCTGTTTATAAAAGCAGCGGAGATGCAGTCTAAAGAGGTATATCACTCTAGAGATATAATTTATTTTGCAAGTTCTTTGTTGATGGACATTTGGGTTATTTCTAATCTTCTTCTATTATTAACAATGATGTGCAAATGTCTTCTCATATTTGATTTTACTCAAGAGCAGCTAAAAGACTAAATTCATAGAAGAAATTCCTGGAAGTAAAATTTCCAGGTCAAAACTCACATACATTGCAATTTTGATAGATATTGTCATACTGTTCAACACAGAGGTTGTACCAAGTTTCCATTTCCCCAGCAGCACATAAAATGACTATTTTCCACACTTTTCAACAACTAAAGGTTATCAAATTTTTCTATGTTCCAATATTGTAGGTGAAAAATGGCATCTCATTTTCGTTGTAATATGCCTTTCTCTTATTACAGGAGAGATTTATTATCTTCTCATATACTTAAGAGCCATTTGTATTTCCTTTCTTTTGAATTATTTGTTCATATAATTTACGCATTTTTCTTTTGGCTTGTTCTTTTCTTATAATTTAAAGAAGTATACACTTTTTTATGATATAATTGAAATTACATTACAAGTTTTTGGGATTTTTAAAATTTTCTATAAAGTTATTTTATCCAAATGTTTTTTGATGTGTCAAATGAAGCAGTATTTCCCCTATGTCTTTTATTTTGTGTTTCATATTTAGCATTAGTCCTCTGAGCTAGTAATAATTAAAATATATTCTATGCTTTCTAATGCCACTTTTAAAACTTGGGGGACTTTTTCATGTTTAAATAATTGATCCACACGGAATTTGAGGGGGTATAAAATGTGAAAGTGAAAGTGTTAATCACTCAGTCATGTCTGACTCTTTGCAACTCTGTGGACTGTAGCCTGCCAAGCTCCTCTGTCCTTGGAGTTCTCCAGGCAAGAATACTGGCATTGTTTGGCAAAACCAATAAAAAAAAAAAAGATGAAAATAGAAAGAAAAAAAATTACCTTTCCATTACAATATACTCAAGCATCTAGTAGAATTAAGATCATATTCTTATTCTTCTTTATAAAATTCTCTTAGTTTTTATTTTTTTCATCTGAACTTTAACAGTATATTTGTTGTTGTTCAGTTGCTCAGTTGTGTCCAACTCTTTGTGACCCATGGACTGTAGCACGCCAGGCTTCCCTGTCCTTCACCATCTCCTAGAGCTTGCTCAAACTCATTTCCATTGTGTTGATGATGTCACCAACCATCTCATCCTCTGTCTTCCCTTTCTCCTCCTGCCTTCAGTCCTTCCCAGCATCAGGGTCTTTTCCGTTGAGTTGGCTCTTCAAATCACGTGGCCAAAGTATCAGAGCTTCAGTTTCAGGATGAGTCTTTCCATTGAATATTCAGGGTGATTTCTTTTAGGATTGACTTCTTTTCAATATGCTCTCTAGATTCGTCATAGCTTTTCTTCCAAGGAGCAAGTATCTTAATTTCATGGCTACAGTCACCATCTACAGTGAGTCTGGAACCCAAGAAAATAATCTGTCACTATTTCCATTGTTTCCCCATCTATTTGCCATGAAGTGAGGGGACCAGATGCCATGATCTTAGTTTTCTGAATGTTGAGTTTTAAACCAGCTTTTACATTCTCCGCTTTCACCTTCATTAATAGATTCTTTAATTCCTCTTTGCTTTCTGCCATAAGAGAGATGCCATCTGAGACTGTTGATATTTCTCCCAGCAGTCTTGATACCAGCCTGTGTTTCATGCAGCCTGGCATTTCACATAATGTACACGGCATGTACATTAAATAAGCAGGGTGATAATATACAGCACTGACGTACTACTTTGCCAATTTTGAACCTGTCCATTGTTCCATGTCTGTTTCTAACTATTGTTTCTTGACCTACATACAGGTCAAGAATTAGACTATCTAATTAGAAATAAATTTATTGGTATTCTATTGGAATGCTGTTAAATATACATTGAAGAAACTAAATTTCAGTTCAGTTCAGTTGCTCAGTCGTGTCGACTCTTTGCAACCTCATGGACTGTGGCACGTCAGGCCTCCCTGTCGATCACAAACTCCCAGAGTTTACTCAAACTCATGTCCTTTGAGTCAGTGATGCCATCCAACTATCTCATCTTCTCTTGTTTCTTTCTCCTGCCTTCAATCTTTCCCAGCATCAGAGTCTTTTCCAGTGAGTCAGTTCTTCACAAAGTATTGGAGTTTCTGCTTCAGCATCAGTCCTTCCAATGAACATTCAGGACTCATCTCCTTTACAATGGACTGGTTAGATCTCCTTGCAGTCCAAGGGATTCTCAAGAGTCGTCTCCAACACCACAGCTCAAAAGCATCAATTTTTTGGTGCTCAGCTTTCTGTATAATCCAACTCTCACATCCATACATGACTACTGGAAAAACCATAGGTTTGACTAGATGGAAACTAAATTTACATTGGAGTTAATTAAATTAACATTGGAGAAATTGCTCTCATTATGACTTCTGGTCTTTCTAGCCATAATTCTGGATAGCCTTTCCAATATTAAGGTCCTTTTTGTGTACCCTGGTAAAGTATTGAGAGTTGGTTTTTTTTTTTGTATGTGTGTGCACATGTATTTGTATTTTGTATATAGATATAGACATGTATTTCATTTTACATCTCTTGATAGCTTTGCATCTACATCTGTTTTGGGTTCTGTCTGTTTTTAGTTCATTTTCATAAATATGGTCTTTTCGTTTATTTTATAGTTTAATTGGTTTCACTGTATTTATAAAAGTTATTGAGCTCTATATATTAATTTTATTCCTAGGCATCATAGAGAATCTTCTTAATAGTTTCAGGAGCTTTTTTTTTCAGTTTGTCTTCTTGGGTGGGTGTTCCAGCTAAGTTATCTCATTTGCAAATTATGGTAATTTTACAAAGCCTTGTCCAATTTTTATATTTCCTTTTCTTCTTTTTTCTAATTATATTGGCTAGTATCATCAAAAAATATTAAATAATAGGATAATTGACATCCTTATCTTGTGTCTGACTTTAATGGGAATGCTTCTAGATTTTTTTCATTAAGCAGGATGATGGCTTATGATTTGAGACAGACATATTTCTCATGTTAGAGTAATATCTGTCTATTCTTATTTTATTAAGAGCTCTTTAAAGAAACAGATGGACATTGAATTTTATCTAATGTATTTATAGTGTCCAAGGAGATGATATTATTTTTCTCTTTTTATTATTGCAGTTAGATATATTAATAAAAGTAATGGTGCTTACTTGGTGCAGTTGTTATCCAAAGTGGTATTCTAAGATCCTTACATGCATCAACTCACTTAATCCTTACCAGTCTAGAACTCAGGATTATTAGCATTTTCACTCTAAAGTGAAAAAAAAAACCTCACATTTACAGAGGTTAAATAACTTGAATAAGATCAGACAACCAGTAAGTGGCAGAGCTGAGAGTGGATTCAGGGCAATTCTCTGTGTGCAAACCTATTTCACCTTGGTAAGTTTCTTAGTAAATTATCATTTCATTCTTGGAACAAATTCCACTTGGAGCAAATACTTTTGATGTGTCACAGGTTTCATTTGTTAATATTTATTTACAATTTCTGCATCAGTCTTAAAAAAATCCAACTGACGTTCTCCTTTTATGATGTTTTTTCTCAATGCTGAGGCTTGTTGGTAACCTGGCCTCATAAATGTTTTGGAAATAGTTCCCTTTTTTCTTTTTTTCTTTTTCCAGGAATATCTAAGTGGCATTGAAGTTACTTGTATTTTAAAGCTATTACAGAAGTTCTCTGTGAAACTACCTTGGACAAATTCCCCTGTGAAAAAATCTGGGCCTGGGGATTTTTTTTGGAGGGAGAGCATCCTGATAAATTTTTAAATTTGTTCTAGGTAATTGGTCTATTTAGTTGGTCCTGAGGTCAGTACAGTTTAACATATGGGAATGATACACACTGAATGAATAAAACTCATGAATGTTAAATGGTAATCACAGTAAGGTCTAGGAAAGAAAAGCTCATGTCAGAAAAGAGAAAGTAAAAGTCTTGGAGGCTGGAGTTAGAAGGGGAATGGAGGGGAATCTCTTCCAAAATCAATAAAAAACTGGTATGGGCAGGGGGCTTTTATATAGTGATATCTAAGGGACTAAAAAATTGAATGTGGCTGGAACCCAGACAGCCAAATAGAGAACATGGTTCAACCTGAGGCTGGAGACACGAGCTGGACCCCTATGATGTTCAAAATTTTACCCTAAATCAGTGCAAAGCTATTGAAGGTGAAGAACACAAAGAAATGATTGCATCTGAAAGATCTGAGGAAAGAAAGGTTAGTGATTAGATTGGATACAAAGTGTGAGGGAGAAGGAGGTATCCATTCTCTCTCTGGTTATCAAAGCAGGCTGGGTGCTGGACACCTTTACTGAGTAGGGACTGGACAAATATTTTGTGTAGGGTGGCTGTGAGGATAGGGGGTGAATGCAGAGAGTCACTGAGTTGGTTTTTTGTTTGCATGTTTGTTTTTTGACATGTTAGATTAGAAGGTGTTTGAGACAGGTAGATTGTCAAAAAGGGACTGAATATAAGCTGGGAGTCTTCTTGACATCTGACTACCTGGCAATTACAACCTTGAAGATCACTGTGAAGGATGAAACCCAGGAAGAAACAGGGAGCCTGGAGCCAAAGCCACAGCACTCCCAGATGTTAATTCTTCGACCATTTCGTCCATTGAGCATTCGGTCCATCTTGCTACCCACTGAGATTCTGTCAGGGATTCTGTGAATTCTAGGAGGAAGAAATCTGGAGAGCTTCCAAAAGAACATCACTGACTCAGAGTCCTCAGGGAATACATAGGTGTCTGTCCTTCAGGAGATATTTGGTTTCATCCTTCACAAGATCAGGTCTCAAGGGTTGTGACTGCCTTCTAGCCTTTCTGTTGTGCTGTTTTAGACTCTCTGAGCAGATGTTTTTAAATGTTTTTAATAACACTGTGGTTTGTAATTCGGTACATACACCCAAAGAGCCTCTTAAAACATGACATAAAGGTTTTTAATACAAAAATATTCTAATGTTCAGAGGCACACATAAAAACCAATGCCTGGAATCCTGAGGGAGATTTGTCTACTCATGAAAATTCTGTAAATTCTTTAAGAAAAGGAAATGTTTTCACAGTTTTAATATGACTCTCTGGAATAATCTCTGGATATGATAATATTAGCACATAGAGTTACTTTTAAAAAATCTATTTAATAAAGGTTAACTTTGGTTTTGCTAGATGTAGAGTTTTCTAGAAAACTCTAGAGTTTGCCTTCCCCCCAATCTGAGTCTAAGGAACATTCTTATGTTATTCCTTCTTTCTTAAAAGTATCAGGCATGCTTATTTCATTATGCATGGCTAAAAATTGGTAAGGGAACTGCCTCATTTTTTAAAAAGTAGTTATAACCACGCTTTCTATAACTATATTTACATACAGTTGATTCAGCTTTTAACTACATGTGTTCACTTAGCTTTTTCTTATTAGAGGTCTTTCACCTCTCTGAAAACTATTATTTCCTTATTAATTTCCCAGTGGCTTTAGGCAATTTCTAGCTGTGGCAATGACTGTGTGTATAAACAGTCTTTATTGTCTATGGTTTTATGATAGAGAAAAATACCATTGATATACTTAAAGTGCTGATTATTAGATGAAGTCAAAAGAATAGTCATTACCTTTGATAATATACAAGATAATCTCTTATTCTCACTGTATTCCAAAGCCTGGGGATTATAAAAAATGAAGATGTCTTGCTGCTCTCACCAAGCTTAGCATTAATGACCAGAGTATCCTGATCATTATTATGCGCCAAGCATTAATCGACTCTGGCAGCAAACATTTAGGATGCCCGCTAGGTGCCAGGCATGGTGTTGGGCGCTGGCATTACGAGCTGAGCAGGGAGAGTAGAGTTCAAGCTTTCGTATGCTTATGGTGGTGTGGAGAGACACTTACTCAGTCATTGTTGTCCAGTCTCTAAGTTGTGTCTCTCTGCGACCCCATGGACTGCAGCCTGCACGGCTCCTCTGTCCTCTATCTGCGTGAAAGTGAAAGTGAAGTCATGTCTGACTCTTTGCGACCCTATGGATGGAGAAGCCTGGTAGGTAGACACTAGCCCACCAGGCTTCTCTGTCCATGGAATATTCCAGGCAAGAGTAATGGAGTGGGTTGCCATTTCCTTCTCCAGGGGATCTTCCCTACCCAGGGATCGAACCCAGGTCTCCCGCATTGCAGGCAGACGCGCTAGCATCTGAGCCACCAGGGAAACCCCTATCTCCCAGAGTTTGCTCAAATTCATGTCCATTGAATCTCACACAAACGTGTGTGTATTAATATTTCTTTTTAAAAATTGAAGTCTAGTTGATTTACAGTGTGCTGAGTTCTGCTGTGGAGCAGTGTTTCAATTATACATACACATACATCCTTTTTTATATTATTTTCCATTACAGTTTATCACAGGATATTGTGCTGTAGAGTAGGACCTTGCTCTTTATCCATTCTACATATAATAGTTTGCAGCTGCTAACTCCAAGCTCCCAATCCATCCCTCTCCCAGCCCCCTCCGCTGTGGCAACCACAAGTCTGTTCTCTATGTCTGTGAGTCTGTTGCTGCTTCATAGATAAGTTCATTTGTATTATATTTTAGATTCCACATATAAATGATAGCATATGGTATTCATCTCTCTCTGACTTACTTAGTATGATAATCTCTAGGTTCATCCATGTTGCTTAAAATGGCGTTGCTTCACTTCCTTTTGATGACTAATATTCCATTATGTATATATCTACCACATTTTCTTTATCTATTCATCTGTCAGTGGACATTTAGGTTACTTCCATGTGTTGGCTATTATAAATAGTGCTGCAATGAACACTGGGATGCATGTATCTTTTTGAATTATAGTTTTTTGTAGATATGTATGCCCAGGAGTGGGATTTCTGGATCATATGGTAGTTCTAGTTTTAGTTTTCTCAGGAATCTCCATACTGTTTTCCATAGTGGCTGCAGTAACTTACATTCCCTTGGTGGACATTATCCATCCCACTCCAGTTGAAGGTCTTGAGCAAGGAGCCAGGTAGACCTGGAGCAGCAAAGCTGGAGAAGGACCAACACTGGAGGGAGAGAAGCCAGAGAGGAAACCCACGAGAAGTCATCCGAGATGGAGGGAGGCCATCAGGAGAAAGACCTAGAAACCCAAAGAAAGTACATTATGTATAAAAAGGATGGCGTGACAACAGTATCAGACCCCCCTGAGAGGTGTGGAACACATAACAGCGGGTGGTGACCTTGACATGGACCATTTGGGAGTTTATTTTTTTCAATCGGCAGTGTTGGTGGGAAAGACAGCAGCATGGGGCGGAGAATCCTGGTAGCCAGCACTATCACATGACTTGTAAGCTGTTGGATGACATTCTATGCATCAGCAGCCTAGCAGAGTCCAGACAAGGGTACTCTCATATTCTAACCCACCCCAACCCCTTATGTAGATGTAAGAGTGTGTTTTACACTAACACTCACTTCTACAATTACACTGAAGTACAGATAAATGAATGACTTCGTCTATATAAGGTAAGTACGTTAGCTGACAATATTTTGACTCTCCATTTCCTTTAAATTAGTTTTACATGGTAGGGGGCCAATTCACATTTTCGAGTTGGTTCAGAAGCTGTTTTAATTGTGCCTTCAAACACAGACACCCAGGCTCCTGAAATGTCAAAACTTGACTGCGTTTTTGGTAGCAATAATAACATTTCTTGTATTTTGAATTTCACTGGATATGTGCCTGTCCGTTGTGAAACAGCAGGGCACAGAGCTCACCCCAGGTGGAAACTGGACACTTAAAAGATTACCTTCTTGTATCGGCTAGTCTAAAATAAGAATGTAACTTTTCTTACCATTACCAGAGTTCATTTCAATTAAATCTTAATGAGGAAAAACGTGACAGATGGGTCCATGAGCATCACCTCGCAGACCTTTTAATTTTTATAAATTCACTTGCCGAGTTAGACTTCCCTGTTGCAATTATTTCATTTGGCACTTGGAAATTTCGCCCGAATTGCATATGGTGGGTGCTAGAGGCAATCATTTGCTTCAGGGAGTTTAACTCTTGTGGTCATGCTATCCATCTAAATCTGTAATCGGAGAAGGGGCGTGCTAAAAAGGTGAAAAGTACCATTTGTCACAGCACTCTTGCGTAAAGATGGCTGGGAATTAGGAAATAAGGCGGGAGGGGCAGCTTTTCTTCTCATTAGCTGCTTTATTTGTAACTGCAGGGGTTGTCAGAAGCATGGACTTAATAACCTTCAAGTTCTTCTGGATTAATATAAGAAAGGTTGCATGAATTTTGGCAAATCATTGTCCCCATGAGGTTGTCAGAAATACTTTGGCAGGTGAATACAAAATAACCCTTCTTTGGGGAGTGCTCAGCTGAATTAAATGTATAATTGAAGTGGATTCATCTAGAATGAGACATTTATGCTGATCGTGTATGCCTTCTGATGATGCTGAACCTTCACGTGGAGTACCTTTTCAATTCTCCACGGGGAGAAGCTGGGGGGAAAGTACCAGCCATGCTATTATTATAATAACAGAGTGCAAGGGGTGCTTTGTGTACTTGGATATGATTTTATCTATTTTGTACTGAGATATCTTTATCCACTAGGTCTTTACATGCCTTGGGAGGTAACAGGAGAAAACAGAGTCCTCAGTTCTGTGACGAGGCCCAGAGAATACAAAGCTTGCACGATCTCAGAACTAACTGGGGAAGGAAGGAAGAGAGGAAAGGAGAGCAGGTTCCTTTTTTTTTTTTTTTAATTGAAGGATAATTGCTTTACAGTATTTTGTGGTATTCTGCCATACATTAACATGAATCAGCCATAGGTATCCACACGTTCCTTCCCTCTTGAACCTCTTTCTACCTCCTACCCCATCTCACCCCCCGAGATTGTCACCGAGTACCAGATTGAGCTCCCTGTGTTAGACAACACCTTCCCCTTAGCTATCTGTGTCACACATGGTAATGTCTATATTTCAGTGCTGCTCTCAGTCCATCCCACTCTCTCCTCCTACCATCACCATGTCCATAAATAAGTCTGTACTCTATGAGTCTAACTCCTGCCCTGCAAATAGGTTCATCAGTACCTACCTAAATGACATCATTTTTAAAATCAGCTAGACTGCTTTGGGAGTCTAGAAGTGTGCAAAGCAGAGTGGACCTTTCTCACAGACTCGTTTTTCAAAGGCATTCAACCCCATACACACTCCTTTTGTGCCAACTTCTTCCTGGCAATAATTTCTTTTTCCAAACAATCGCCACCACTCTGCTTTCAAGGAGGTTACAATCCAGTAGGAGAAGGAGGACTGTAATTAATCCTTGAAGGACATATGCAGGGACTCTTATGTGGTGCACTGAGGCAGGAAATTAAATTGGGGAGGAAACTCTGGTGGGAAATAAAAGACAAAGATGAGTAGATCAGCTCGGTAATTCAGATGTCAGCCGGAGCAGTGGAAAATCTTTGAAGACTTTTGAGCAGGAAAGAGAAGTGAACTCAGCCAATCCTATTGTGAGATTAGCAATAGCGTGTTTTCCCAAATACTTCTGTTTGTCTCTGTTCTCCAGAAGATATGTGTCAACCTGAGATAAAGACTAATAGAAGGTAAGGAATAAATGCCAACAACGGAAAACTGTTGTTGGTAGGACAGATTAGGCTATGGCAGAGTAAAGATAAGACCCAAAATGGCAGCTGGCTTGACCCAGTAAAGACTTATTTCCAGCTTGAGTTGGCCACTCTCTGCCATCTTGGAGCTGTCACATCTAGAAGATAAGATGTCCCTGAGTCAGGTGAAAAGCAATTGAAAGAAAGGAAGTACCTACTTTAACCTGGAATGACACCTCACCTCTGGTCCCAGCCCATTGGTCAGAATCAGTCATGTGACTTGGGCTCAACTGGAAGTTGAGGTGGCAGGGGCGGTGGGGGCATAAATTAGGAGATTCAGGGGAGCGCATGGTTATTTGGTGAACATTAACTCTGCCAGACTAATGGTGAACTTTTAGCGGATCTGATTGTTTTTTCTTTTTTTCTCTTACTGGATAAAAGAAATAACAGTAGATTCCTGGACTCCAAATGCAAAGCAAACAAATAAAAAACATTGTTTGATCACTGCCTTTGAAGGTGGCTGAGTACATTTGGAACAAACTCTTGTAAGCAACTGGAGGTTAAGCTATTTTTGTGTAACAAGAGGATTAAAAATACTCCCAAAAATCAAAATAAAAATAAAAATACTCCCTGTGTCACCTTCTTCATGGGATCAAATGATATACCATGATGTATGTGATCGTGTTTCATAAACTGCTAGGTGTTATGCAAATCTAATCTGTTATCATCATCACCACTATCATCACCATGGTTACCGGCGTGGAGGAGGGCAGTGACTGATCCAGTCTATGTTTGTGACCAGAGAAAATTAAAGCCCCTGCTTATCCTTTTAGCTTCATTTCCCTCCTCTTTCTTGTAAATATACTGCATTCCAACCTTGCTGAACTCCTGACAGTTTCCCAAACACGTCTGATCTTTTCTATGCTTTTCTTCTCTCTGCCTGAAATGGCTTGCCTCTCCTTCTCTCCCTGTCTTCATCGAAAAAATACACATGTCCTTCAAGATTTCACTTGAAATCCCCTATCTGTTAAGGTTTCCTTGACCTCCAACTCTAAGACAGCTTGGGGTACCTCCATATGTCATAGCTCTGTTGTGAACCTGTGCCTACATATCACAACCGCTTTCATGCCTGTCTCACTACTAAGCTGTGAGCATCTCAAGATTAGAGACTGAGTGTTACGCTTTATTCTCCAGGACCAGCACAGGACGACTTGAATATGAATTCCTATCCCAGTTCAACCGCTTACTGGTGATGTGATCCTGAGTTATTTCAACTGTCTTTGCTGCCATTTCATCATCTGTAACATGAAGATAATGAAAGGAACTGCCACAGGGTTGTTTTGATGGTCAAAGAAAAAAATACACTAAAATTATTAGTGTTTAATAATAATAATGCCTGGCATGTAGTAGGTGTTCAGTAAACAGAGTAGGTAGCTCAGCAGGCGTTTAGTGAGTGAAGAAATAATAATGCCTGGTACATGAAAGGTATTCAGTAAACACCGAGTGAGTGAAGGAATAAATGAATGAATGAGTGAGTGATTAACTGACTCAGTCTCACAAGCTGGTATTTCTCAGATGAGAAAACTGAGACTGAGGCTTTGAGAAGGTTTTGTGCTCAAGGTCACACAGCTGGTTTGAGCAGGCTGACTCTAGAAAACCCACTTTTGTGCACTTAGCAGGTGCTACACAAATGGGTGGAAAGAACATCTGAATCGACCTGGATGAGAATGGTGGGGAGGGAAAAGGAACGGGCATGTTGAATGAAGCTTCAGGATAGCGCTCCTCCTCTCCCCCTGAATCTTTGCTATTGTGGTAGCTTTGCCTTCTCAGACTTGCCTGATTTCATTCTAGTGAACAGAAAAGAGAAACAGTCCAGGCAGCAGGACTGGAAGGCTCTGGGCACAGAGCAGGGACTTTTCATTTCTTAGTCATAGGCAATGCTCAGCAGCCCAGCTCACCAAGGCAGTCTTTATTCATTTTTTTCTACTTGGAATATAGTTGATTTTCAGTGTTGTGTTAATTTCTGGTGTACAGCAAAGTAAGCCAGTTATATAGATATATATATTCTTTTTAAGATTCTTTTCTGTTATGGTTTATTATAGGCTGCTGACTCTTCTCTGTGCTATACAGTAGCACTTTGTTGGTTATCTGTTTTATATATAGTCGTTTGTATCTGTTGGGCTTCCCTGGTGGCTCAGCTGGTGAAGAATCCACCTGCAGTGCGGGAGACCTGGGTTTGATCCCTGGCTTGGGAAGATCCCCTGGAGAAGGGAAAGGCTACCCACTCCAGTATTCTGGCCTGGAGAATTCTGAACCGTGTAGTCCATGGGGTCACAAAGAGTCGTTCAAGACTGAACAACTTTCACTTACACTTTTGTTTGTATCCATTAACCCCAAACTTCTAATTTATCCCTGTGAATTATCCATATATATTATTTTTCACATTTTTATATTATATTATAGCATAACTGATTAAAAATGTGTTTCAGTTATACAGCAGAGTGATTCAGTTTTGCATATGTATGTATCTATTCTTTTTCAAATTATTTTTCTAGTTAGGTTGTTGCATAATATTGAGCAGAATTCCCTGTACTATACAGTAAGTCCTTATCGTTTACCCTTTTTTTTTTGATTATCCGTTTTAAATACGACAGTGTGCACATGTCCATCCCAAACTCCCTAACTGCCCCTCCCCCGGCCCTCCCCAGTAACATAAGTTTATTCTCTAAGTCTGTGAGTGTCTCTGTTTTGTAAGTTCATTTGTTAATTTCTTTTAGATTCCACATACAAGTGACATCCTATGATGGTTGTCCTCTGATTTACTTCACCCAATATGACAATCTCTAGGTTCATCCACGTTGCTTCACATGCCATTATTTCATTCCTTATAATGGCTGAGTAATATTCCATTTACACATCTTCTTTATCCATTCACGTCTTTATGCGTGATGCCTCCTTGATGCTGGGAGAAAGCAAAACAGAGTTTGTTGCTTAGAAATGCAGTCCAGACCCATCAGGTCATAACCACTCTTTCTTCTTTCGCTATGAAGAGAACAGATGAGACATTCCAGGACTTGAGACTAGCAAGCGCGAGGTTTGGGGGTGACTCATGGGGAGTGCTTACCACGTCACATTCACAGCCCACCTCCTCGGTTACCAAGATGCCACATCTCCCATGCCCAAGTCCCTTGTACCCAGCCCTAATGTTAAAGACCAAGAGACATGATGTAAATGAAAGGGGGCTTCCTCCCTCAACAGTTGGTGTGACCCCTGTAATAGGTAACTCCATGCAGTATGCTGTAGGCATCTCAGTGGAGCAGGGGCTTCAGAAACTGGGGGGCAGCCAGGGACAGATAGGAGGAGACCCAGACTCGAATCCCATTACAGCCCTGGTCGCCACTGAAGTGAAGGGAAGTCGCTCAGTCGTGTCCGACTCTTTGCGATCCCATGGACTGGAGCCCACCAAGCTTCTCCGTCCATGGGGTTTTCCAGGCAAGAGTACTGGAGTGGGCTGCCATTTCCTTCTCCAGGGGATCTTCCCAACCCAGGGATCAAACCTGGGTCTCCTTTGTTGTAGACAGATGCTTTACCATCTGAGCCACCAGGGAAGACCGGTCAGGGCATTATCATCACATCGTCCTCTTGCTTTGACTGCCTGTAAAAGGAGGAGGGATCTTCCTTGACCCTCCCCTCTGGATGGTTAGGGGAACCTTAGAAACAGTAATCCACCCTCCATAAAAGCTCTTTGCAAACTGCTGTGATCTCTAACCACATAAAGGCTTCCCTGGTGGCGCAGTCGGTAAAGAAAACACCTGCAGTGCGGGAGACCTGGGTTCGATTCCTGGACTGGGAAGATCCCCTGGGGAAGGGAACTGGCTACCCAGTCCAGAATTCTTGCCTAGAGAATCCCCATGGACAGAGGAGCCTGGCGGGCTACTACAATCTATGATTTTGCAAAGAGTTGGACAGGACAGAGCAACTAAGGACAGCACAGTAACCACATAAAACAGTAAGAGGGACTAGAGGGTTTTTGTTTTGTTTTATTCTTTTAAAAAAAAAAATTTATTTGGCTGCACTCCATCTTAATCGTGGCACACGGGATCTTTTTGTTTTTCCAGTTAGAGCATGTGTGGTCTGGTTCCCTAACCAGGGATCGAACCCAGGTCCCCTGCGTTGGGCACATAGACTATTAGCCCCTGGACCACCAGGAAATCCCAAGAATGGCTAGTGTTGACCTCAGACACTGAGATGCCGAATTCCCAACGCCCTCTGTGCTGTCGGCCACAGACTCAGTTTTCTCAGTAAAGAGGCGAAGAAAGGAAAACAGATCAGGCTGTCATGGATTTAAAAGAATTTTTTGCTTGCAATATATTCTTCCCCCCGGAATTATGCCTTCTTGGGTAGCAGTATTTCTATATTGAGGTCTTCTCGCAGGAAAAAGAAACTAAGGAAATCTACACTTTTCCTTCTAAAAGAAGGGAGATCAAAAGAAACTAGCTGTGATACTCAGTGAAAAGTAAACTATATTGTCCCTGACAAAGTCTCCTGGGGTTTCTTATATTGTCATTCAGGTGAAAACAAAAAACAAAAAAACTCATGTTTCTGACAATCAAAAGGAAGATAGTCTCTCTGTCCTTAAAAAAAAAAAAAAAAACAGATCATAGTCACGCAAACATGATTTTTGATGCCATATAACAACAACAAAAAAAAAAAATCAGCTTTTTAAAAATATCCAAAAAGGCAATGTACAAATATGACTTCAGATGAAAAAACAAAACAAACCTGGAGTAACACGGTTGATGACACAGCACTGGCTGCGTGCCGGCTCAGGACTGGGCCTGGTGCTTTACTTGCGTCATCTTGTTTAAATTTCACAGCACCCTGAGAAGGATGCCACCTTTTGAGCACAGAGAGACTGAGCAACTGGCCTAAGGCCACACAGTGGTCAACGGGGCACAGGATTAACAAGCAGACATGCTTGACCCCTGACCTGTGCTCGCCTTCTAGGCCTTTCTCCCACCCCCTTGAGCCCCCAGGAGGGTTTTCAGCTGCCTCGCCACCCCCTCCTCTAGCCACTCTCCGTCTCCTGAGCCTTCGGTGGCCCGAGGCTCCGGAGGCTGGCAGACCAGAGCCCCTCCACCCTTGGACCGTCTCCTTTTCCATGAGGACACGTGTCCTTACACAGGCCAGTCTGGGGTCACAAGGGTACCTCTGCCTCACACCACTGCTCCGCCTTCTCACCCAGGGGGCAGGGGTTTTTGTGTCGCTTGAGGCAAAAGCATCTCAAAGAGGTTCCGTCCTCTCTGGCCAGTGATGGAGGCCACCTGGGCGTTCGAGCAGCAGCCCAGCTCGCCTGAGTGCCCAACTTGTGCGGTCCAGGTGGGCCACACACGGTTTCTTAGCCTCTCACTTGGCTCTGGTCTCCAGGAGGGGGTGAGGCCTTTCTTGTTGTTCCATCCTGAGTCGCATCTGACTCTGCGCCCCACGGACGGCAGCCTGCCAGACTCCTCTGTCCTTTAGTATCTCCCAGGGTTTGCTCAGACTCATGTCCATCAGTGATACTATCCAACCATCTCATCCTCTGTCGTCCCCTTCTCCTTTTGCCTTCAATCTTTCCGCATCAGGGTCTTTTCTAATGAGTCAGCTCTTCACATCAGGTGCCCAGAGTATTGGCGCTTCCGCTTCAGCATCAGTGCTTCCAGTGAATACTCAGGGGTGTAGCCTGTGGCAAACACCGGGTGGAGTCTGTTAACCTTGGGCTGTCTGCTGATCCCATTCTCCTTTTTGCATATTATGCCCTTGAATACCTAAGGGGTGACTTGGAATTGTTTCTGCTATTTGTAGGTAGATCTTGTCCTGGAGAAAAGTCCATCAGACAGCCTGATTTCAAAAGTTTTTAATAAACAGCAGTTAGTCTAGAAGTGAGGACGACGGTATGCAGGGAAAATACGACATATTCCCTCCTCACAAGGAGTTCTGCTCTGGATGGGAAAACATTTCTACTCGTATTTTGCAAACTGTTCGCCAAAACAGAAGTCCCTGATCAAAGAGCTTGGTGGTAAAATGCTAGGTTGAACCATTAAAAAATTGCCACTATTTGACTGTTTCTTATCTACAAAAATGGCAAATTTGATTTTTTTTTAAAGGGTTCAACCTAGTAATAAATTTGGGAAAGCTTGTCACCGTCTCTTAGGAATTCAGCCGATGGCTCTGAGAATCCCTGCAGAAAACTTGCTTCATTGTAATGCATTCACCATTTTATTCCAAACTACTTCAACCTGGGATATTTTTTTATATTTTTTATTCTTTTGCCAAACACTTCTTAATATCTGCAAAATATATAATAAGAAATATTGATAATACACACGTTATAGGCCCTGGGCTTCATCTTCTGTCAATCATCCACCCTTCTCACCCCTGCCTGAGTCATGTCAGACACTCTTCAAATATACTGTTAATATTATGGCCTGACGTTCTACATGTCTGCATGTGATTTTCCCTCTTCTGTCTTGAAAATTCCTTTTCACATTCAAAACCTAGCTCAATGGACCCTCCTCTTTGGGGTCTCCTTTATTTTTGTTAATTGGAAGATAATCACTTTGCAATGTTGTATTGGTTTCTGCTGTCCAACGACGTGAATCAGCCAGATGATACACGTATCCCCTCCTTCTTGAGCCTTCCTCCCACCCCCCACATCCCAGCCCTCTAGATCATCACAGAGCACCGAGCTGAGCCCCCACTGGCCATCTGTTTCACTCATGAATGCGTGCTAGCATTCTCAGTCGTGTCCAACTCTGCGACCCCATGGACTGTAACCCACCAGGCTCCTCTGTCCATGGGATTTTCCAGGCAACAATACTGGAGTGGGTTGCCATTTCCTCCTCCAGGGGATCTTCCTGAGACAGGGATCGAATCCGCGCCTCTTGAGATTCCTGCATTGGCTGGCAGATTCTTTACCACTGAACCACCTGGGAAGCTCCCAACAATTCTACACTCTAAAACTATTTCTACTATTTTATTTCTCACAGTGTAACTTCATTATTGTTCACTAGTCTGTCTTCCTAAGAGATAAATTCCTTGAGAAAAGTAACTGTTTCTTGTATCCTTAGCCCTTCACATAGCATCACCGCACACAACAGACCTTCTGGTTTTAAAATCTGAGGTTCTCCCAGGTGAAGAAGTTGATCACCCTCATTCCATCCTATAATTTTACATTACATCATTTTGCATCATCTTCCCTGATGACTGATATCATCAGTTTATCCCGAAGAGGGGTTTGGAGACGATTAACCAGCTGGCGCTCAGTGCTCAGTTGTGTCTGACTCTTTTCGCAATCCTGTGGACTATAGCCCTCCGGGTTCCTCTGTGCATGGGATTCTCCAGGCAAGAATACTGGAATGGGTTGCCATTTCCTCCTCCAGGGGGTCTTCCCAACCCAGGATCGAACCTTGACTTTCATGTCTCTTGCATCGGCAGGCAGACTCTTTACCGCTGAGCCGCCCGGAAGCCCCCTTTCACATGTGGCGGTGTGTGTATGTCAGCGCTCCTCTCTCCGCTCGTTGCACCCTTTCCTTCCCCTGCTGTGTCCACAAGTCCGTTCTGCATCTCCATCCCTGTGGGCACTCCTTTCTGACCCTCACACAGAAAGAGAGCAACTCCTTCTCTGAGCCAAGGCATCTCAGCCACGCCCATCCTGAGTATTAAGGGGGACCCAAGTGCTGAGAGTCAGGTCACTGGAGTTTCACCCAATTAGTAAGACCCCGACCAGATGCTCCTCATCATACTGGGTGGGAACATAAAGTTACAGTGGGAAACGCTGCTTTTTCTTAAGCTGCTTGTGCATTATCAGGCAGAGTGGGTTAGAGAGAATAAGCCCTTTATGACTTATACAGAAGTCTCATATATGATTTTCTTTTTCACAGTGAATTATATTCAGTGGTTTTGTTTTCACTTGTCCATCTTCCTCACTGTGCTTTGGGATCCTCTGAATTTGGGAACAGGGTTTATTTATTTCAGCATCCTCAGAAGCTAGTCTAATGTCCATCTAATCTCTGATAGATCCTTGGAAGACAGTCCTTTAAAATTATTACTGCCTCTTTAATGGAACACAAAGAGTAAGAAAACACCAAAGGGCTAGATTCTGGTGGAGGAATGCCTACTTTGGGCTTTCTGAGCAGAGAGATCTCAAGGTAAAGGGCAGTGTGGAGAAGGTGCTGATGGAGGAGGCTGGGTACCTTGCAGACAGGTTGAGAGCCAGGGGACCCCCCAGATCATCATCTGATCCTGCCCTGGTCCATTCTGGGTCTAACATCCTCCTCCTTGTTGCCATCTCAGCTGAGCTGTGCTCTTCAGAATTCATGATGGCAAATGAAAATAACAAATTTCCTTTCATTTTGTATCTATCCAATTGGCAAACTTACTTTTTCCAGTGTAAGACTTTTGTGAAGGTATACAGAAATGAGTGCCCTTATAAGCTTCACAAGGAATATAAGTTAGAGCTACTCTGTTTCAATGGGCTTCCCTGGTGGCTCAGTGGTAAAGAATCCACCTACAATGCAGGAGACTAGGCTTCAATCCCTTGGTCGGGAAGATCCCCTGGAGAAAAAAATGGCTACCCACTCCAGTATTCTTGCCTGGAGAATCCCACAGACTCCAAGGAGCCTGGTGGGCTACAGTCCATAGGATCACAAAAGAGACACAGCACAGCAACTAAACAACAAGCAACTGTTTCAATATTTTATTTCCTTTCTCAGGACTAGCACAGGCCTTTAGCAAACCAGAGATGACAAAACACGCGTCTTCCTTACCTGAGCGCTTCTGGTACTATAGGCGAGAGTCTTACAAAGTCACCTGGAGTGTGGGAGGAGGGTCTGGAAATTGTGGGCCAAGCCCACTCGGGTAAGACTTCGTCTCTAAGACCCTCAGGAAGGCCTTCCTGCTCAGCTCATCCATCAACAATATCGTGATGTCCTGTGGATTTAAAGATGGAGCATGAGATAGAATAAGCACTGCTCGGATATCCGTCATATTTTGCCATGCACAAAATTTGGGAATGCAGCCAACTTCACTTAAGCTTGAACTTTAAAACCTGTATCATTCCCCAAGGCGCCTTGGACAGGGCTTTCGTTGTTATTTAGTGATCACCAGAGAGACAGGAGCTGGGCGCTGGGCACCCTGCTCTGTGGGGCTCCCCCGACCCCCACGCTTAGGTTCATTGACCTCGAAAGCTAAAATTAGAGCCTGGCTCTCCACGCAAAGGCTCTACTGGTGTAATTGATAATGCAGAGTCCTCACGTGCTGTATGATAGGAACTGTGTTGCTAATTATATTGTTATGAATGTGGTTTTGAGTGTTATTAATGCAGGAAATAGCAATTCTTAAAAGCTCCACTGCTAGGGAGACTTTTGCTTCAGCAGGCGTGAGCTGGCCTGTGAGCATTAAATACTCTCTTGGTTAGAGGCATTAATCTGTACTCTCTCTGAATACATTTAATTAAAAATTGTGACTTCCCAGTCATTGTCATTTTTGTGTAGCCCCAAAATAGACTTTTAGTGGAGGGCAGGGTCTTTAATATAAGCGCCATCTGTCCAGCCAGGAGATGCTGAAGGAGGCAGACTTGCCAGTTGAAGTCTTGCATTCCTGGGGAAATCGCATGGGCGTCAAGAAGAAGGGACACCATGGACAGCATGATTTGACCGTGTCATTTGCCGTCACATTTCTGGAACCCACTTCCGAGAGTCCATCACAAACCACCTAAGAGCCCCCTGACCCCAGTTCTAAAGTTTGTTATTTCTTTCTGTGTGAGTGAGTATGTATGTTAGTTTCGGGTGTACAGCAAAGTGAATGGGTTATACATATACATATATCCACTCTTTCTTAGATTCTTTCCCCATATAGATCATTGCAGAATATTGAGCAGAGTCTGTTGTGTTAGACAGCAGGTCCTTATTAGCTACCTGTTTTAGATAGACACAGTTCACTCTTCCCTATATGTGCAGAATTGGCCTTCTCTCATCCGACAGATTAGGTAGCACTGATTTTTATTTTTGCCCATGTGACGATTTTATAGCTTCAGAAATGACTGTGGCAGTGAGAATGGGCGAGGGCATGGTGTTCTACAACTTAAATATCTTCTGTAGCTTAAACCTCACAGCAACCTAAGACTAGGCATTCAGCTCATTTTGATAACACAGAGGCTTGAGGAGGTTAAGGGGTCACCCAGGGTCACCGAGTTGACAGGGGCCGCTGGAATTTGGAACAGGATCTGACCACACCCCAGCCCCTCCAGGTTTCCTTCCCTCAAGCTGGTGACTCTGCCATCTGGGGTAGCCACCACCCCACTTTGAGTGGGACTGAGCAGTTTCCTGGGATGCGGGACTTCTGGTTTTAAAATCTGGGGCTGTCCCAGAAGAAGCTGATCACCCTCATTCCATCCCATAATTTTACATTGCATCATTTTACATCATCTTCCCTGGTGACTAATATCATCGGTTTATAGTCAAGAGGGGGTTGGAGACGGTTAACCAGCTGGTGCTCGGGGCTCTGTTGTGTCTGACTGTTCTGCGGCCTCGTGGACTGTAGCCCTCCAGGCTCCTCTGACCGTGGGACTCTCCAGGCAAGAACACTAGGGCGGGTTTCCATTTCCTCCTCCAGGGGATCTTCCTCACCCAGGGGCTGAACCTTGTCTCTTACCTCTCCTGCTTGGGCACTGCCACCACCGGGGAAGCTCCCAAAAGTGGTTGACCTCAGAGAAAGTTGAAGTGACCACAGAGGGGGCAGGTGACACAGAGAAGGACAGAACGCCCGTGAAGCCAACAGGACCCAGGAAGGTGCACTCAGCGGCCATGAGTCAGTCACCAGCAGATGCTACACCCTCTGTCAGAGAAGATTTCCCTCGTGTCAAGTTTGGGAAAACATAACGGCATTGTTTGATGCCACCTGTCGTGGAGACAGAAACACACAAGGTCTGGTAGGGTGACAGAGAAAAAGCAATGTTTATCGGATGTTCACCCCTCCAGATAATTTGCAGCAGGTTTAAGAAGCCCTCCGTGAACATGGCAAAGAGTACCAGGCTGGGAGATTTTGCTAATAAAGTTGAAAACATGCTTCTGTGAACATTGCTGGCACTAAAGAATAGGAAATAAATGCCTGGAAGCTTGTCAGCTTATTAATCACTCCTTTGTAAGCGGTGTTCTCACTTGCACTGCTACATCGAACCACAGTCCGGTGGCTGAAAGCCAGGCTAGCTTTCACGCCAGTGTGTTACCAGGCGCTGTGGCTCTGTGCTTCTGGCCCATTTATTAGTGCTGCAGACTTCCTACAGTTTAGTCTAAAAATAGCACCAGTTCTGCGAAAAACACTGCGTTTGTGCTTTGGCTGTGGTATAGAAACATAAAAGAATGTGTCTGTGTGTATATTGCATATATGTGTGCATGTGTGTAGTGCATGTGTGTAGATTCCATGTCACTCTGTATGCGTGTGTGTGCGTGTGTGTATGCATGTAAGTGTGCATTGTGTGTGTGCGTGTGTGTGTGTGTACCTGGAGAAAATATTGTGAGGCCTGAAATCCATCATTTGTTATGCTCCTGAAAACCTTACTTTTGGCATTCTGAAAATTAAAAGAAAAAAAATTAAAAAGGAAAGTTGGGAGGATAAAAAGGAGGGTAGAAAAGGAAGCTGATTTTTTTCCCCCAGAACCCTGCCTCTGTATAATCTGTTTATTTTTTGTGCCCAAGAGGATCACGCTAAGCCAGAATGAAACTTTAAAAACAGCCTTTTATTAGAGCCTTTCATTCCTAAATGAACACAGTGCCGTGTCACCTTAGGTGCTCCTCTGCTTTCCCTCGTAGTGTGAACTGCCAACTGTCCGCAGAAAAAGCGATCCGTTGGCATGTTTCCTTAGGTGATGCAAAGCTGCGTCCCTTTGGGGTACTTTTGGACAGAAGACGCCCAGATCAAAGTTATTCCAGTAGTATGACTTTCCTAAACCACATCGCTGGTTTGCATACGTCCCTCTCCTCAGCTGCTCACCAGTGGGGCACACACGAGTCTGGGCGACAGGGCAATGATTTATTTTGGACCCCAAAGAACTTGAACAAGACAAATAGTGTTTGAGGAGCCGTGTGAACCTGAGGGAGCTGCCAAGGACACGGGTGAAGCGTGAGAGGAGATGCGTTTCAGAATGGGGACTCGAGGTGCGGGAGGAGCGGTAAGGTGTCTCCGCTGCACAAACAGGAAAAGCGAGTGGCTTGCCCGTCCGATGCATCGGTGTTAGGGTTTGATGCAGCACTCCTGAGTAGCGTGTTGTCGGCCTTTTGGAGAAATTAAGAGGAAGGAAATGTCATTCTGAAACTTCACGCCAGATAGCGAAGAGAGACGGGAGACCAGGAAATCGTCACTTCCCAGGCTGCTTCCGAAAGATACCGCTGGGAGCCGCGGCTTCCAGGGAGGTCACAGAGGCCTGGTGGCCACTGCCGGTCCCCGGAGAGCACCCATGGCAGGGTGCTTTTTAAAGCAATCTTGATTTCCAAACCAATGTGCTCGAGGAAGGCAGAACTTCGCGACAGCAGAGGAGGGTGGTAGAAGGAATGAGGACTTTGGAATCATCCCTGTCTTCAATTAGATGTTTATCAAGCACCTGCTATTCTGTTGGCTGCGATCTTGTCAAGGTCTAGGATTAAAAGGAGTGAGAAAGAGAAAAACCAACATCGTACATTAATGCGTATATGTGGAATCTAGAAAAATGGTACAGATGGACCTACTGGCAGGGCAGGAGCAGGTGCACATGAAGAGAGTGGGTGGCGACCCATGGACAGTAACCCACAAAGCTCCTCTGTCCCTGGGATTCTCCAGGCAAGAACACTGGAGTGGGTTGCCATTCCCTTCTCCAGAGAATGGGTAGGTGGACACGAAAGGGGAGGGGGAAGTGGGGATGGATTGGGGGATTGGGTTGACGTATGTCCACTGCCACGCATAAAACAGATAGCTAGTGGGAGCCTGCCGTCTGGACAGGGAGCTCAGCTCGGTGCTCAGGGATGACCTAGAGGGGTGTGATGTGGGAGAGGGGGGCTCAAGAGGGACAGGAAAATAGATACACATAGCTGATTCATTTCGTTGTACAGCAGAAACTAATGCAACATTACAGTGCATTTATACCCTCCACCCCTCCAAAAAAAAATAATCAGAACATGAAAGAAAAAGAAGTTATGCTCAAGTCTGGCTCTAGCACTTTCTACTTATGGAACAGGGGCAAGAAATTGAAGTTCTCTAAAAACCAGTGGTAGCCTCTGAAAATGGGGGTAACTAGTCCTAACCCATAACCTTGTTGTGAAGATAAAATTAGCCTCTGGAGGGCGAGGCACTTAATTCTCTCTCAGCTCATCTAGAAAATGAGAGCAGAGGTACCCAGGGCTGTCGTGGAGTCTAGCAGGGGCAACAGAGCAAACCCCCAAAATAACAGATGGCGTGGTTAGGATCTGCTGTGTTGGCTCCAGTGAATAAACTTCAAGAGAGTCCCTGTGGGGATAAATGGGAGCTTGTAGTTTGTGGAAGGTTGTCTAGATCTTCAAACCAAGGCTTATACTGCAAAAAATAAGAAATAAAAATTCCAGAAAGGTACGATGACACTCCTTTCACCCATGTTTATATTAAAGGAATGCATCTTTTAAACCAGGAATGAACTGGCTTCTCTTTGAGACTTAGCATACATCCTATATTTTTATTTGCTAACTATGGTAATCTTACCAGAGGTCTTTACTTAGACATTACTTTTGGGTGACTGTGTTCATTTTCTATCACTGCTAAAATAAATTACCACAGATTCAGTGTCTTAAAGGGCTTCCCTGGTGGCTCAGATGTAAAGAATCCACCTGCAATGCAGAAGACCTGGGTTTGGTCCCTGGGTCGGGAAGGTCTCCTGGAGAAGGAAATGGCTACCCACTCCAGTATTCTTGCCTGGAGAATCCCACGGATAGAGGAGCCTGGTGGGCTACAGTCTGTGCACGACTGAGTGACTTACACTTTCACTTCACCTTCAGTGTCTTCAGTTCAGTGGCTCAGTCGTGTCCAACTCTGTGACTCTATGGGCTGCAGTACACCAAGCTTCCCTGTCCATCACAAATTCCCAGAGCTTGCTCAAACTCATGTCCATCAAGTCAGTGATGCCATCCAACCATCTCATCCTCTGTCATCTTCTCCTCCCATCTTCAATCTTTCCCAGCATCAGGGTCTTTTCCACAAATTTTTCAGTGTCTTTTTTTTCTTTTTTTATTGGTTTTGCCATACAATGACATGAAATTGCCATGGGTTTACATATGCTCCCCCTCCAGAACCCCCCTCCCTCCTCCCCCCCGATTCCCTCCCCCTGGGTCATCCTGGTGCACCAGCCCCGAGCATCAATCCTTGGCATGGCAATTGATTTCACATATGATAATTAACATGTTTCAATGCCATTCTCCCATATCATCCCACCCTTGCCCTCATCCACAGAGTCCACGAGTCTGTTCTATATGTCTGCGTTCCTTTTGCTGTCTCACATGCAGGGTTCTCGCTGCCATCTTTCTAAATTCCATATATATGCGTTAGTATACTGTATTGTTGTTTTTCCTTCTGGCTTACTTCACTCTGGATAATAGGCTCCAGTTCTGTCCACCTGAGTAGAACTGATTCAAATGAATTTTTTTTAATGCTGAGTAATATTCCATTGTGTATATGTACCACAGCTTTCTTATCCATTCGTCAGTTGATGGACATCTAGGTTGCTTCCATGTCCTGACTATTGTAAACAATGCAGCGATGAACATTGGGGTACACGTGTCTCTTTCAATTCTGGTTTCCTCAGTGTGTATGCCCAGCATTGGGATTTCAGTGTCTTAAAACACCACAGATGCATTACCTGGCAATAGATTAGAAGCTTGACATGGATGTCGCTGCACTCCAGTCGAGGTGCTGACAGGACTGTGCTCCTTTCTGGAGGTTCTGGGAAAGAATTGACTTCCTAGCCTTTTTCACCATCTTAGTGGCCAAGCACATTCCTTGTCTCAGCCCCTGCCAATCCTCAAAGCCCTCAATATCAGGCCAGACTCCTCTCATGGTGCCGTCTTTCTGATTCCCTCTTGAATCTGTCAGTACTCGTATCATTAAATTGGACCTGTCTGAAGTCTACTCTGTGCTCTGTGGTGACCTAAACAGAAAGGAAATACAAAACAAGAGCGGATGTATGTGTTTGTATATAGCTGACTCACTTTGCTGTACCGCACAGAACCATACAACACTGCAAAGCAACTATGCATGCTCAGTCGCTTCAGTTGTGTTCGCCATGGACCAAAGTTGGTCAGGCTCCTCTGTCCATGCAATTCTCCAGGCCAGCATACTGGAGTGGATTGCCATTTCCTCCTCCAGGGGATCTTTCCAGGGGGGTTGAACCCATATCTCTTATGTCTCCTTCATTAGCAGGTGGGTTCCTTACCACTAGCGCCACCTGGGAAGCCCAAAGTCACCATACTCCAATACATTTTAAAAAAAAAAAAATTTTTTTTAAATAAATTGTACCCATTTAGATAATCCAGACTACTCTCTCCATCTCAAGGTCAACTGATTAGCAATTTTAATTCCCTTTGCCATTACCTGACATATTTACACATCCAAGAGTTTAAGCCATGAGAATCTCTGCGGAGCTATGAATCTTCCAAGCACAGTGACTTTAGCCAAAGTGTCCAAATTTTCCACTCTCCTTGATTGTTTTTCCTCTTTGGTACTCATCACTAACATATATCTTTTGATTTTAAAATGTATCCATCTCCTTCACTAGAATGTAGTTCTTTAAGAGGATTGATTTTCTCTATTTCTGTTCACTGCATTCCCAACACCTACTGCAAACATGGGGTACGTGGTATGCATTCAGTACAGAGTGTGGAGTGAGTGAACACCAGCCTCTTCCAGCTCCATTTTCATAAAGCATGGCCACTGTCAACATGACTGTTGGTTTCCACCCATCCCTCTTCATCCTCGCGTGGGGAAGTGGCTGCTGATTCAAGGTTCCCGGGGATGTGATGATGGAGGTGCCCGGGGAACAGTCAGGCAGCTAAGAAATCACTCCTCCGCTCTGCATCAGGGCAGAGCAGCTGGGAGGGTCTGTGGCCTCTCTCTAACAGCCTTGTGGGTACTTACAGCAGAGCAGGAGTTAACGCTCAAAGGGGTCATGGCTGCACAAGCGGACAGCTGTGTTCCTTGCAGCCTGTGACTGACAACTCCCAAGGACCAAATCCGAATTCTGCCACCCACAGTATCGAGATTAGAAGGCCTCATTCATAAATGCCAGTGCATAAACATTGCTTCAGCGCAACGACAGTTTCTCAGTTCCCAGGGGAAAATAACCAACATGTGACAAAACCTATGTCCTTCCCATGAGGGACAATGTCAGTCAGTTCAGTTGCTCAGTCGTGTCCGACTCTTTGCGACCCCATGGACAGCAGCATGCCAGGCCCCCCTGTCCATCACCAACTCCCGGAGCTTGCTCAAACTCATGTCCATTGAGTCCAATGGACTCATCCACTGGGTGATACCATCCACCCATCTCATCCTCTGTCGTCCCCTTCTCCTCCCGCCTTCAGTCTGCCTCAGCATCAGGGTCTTTTCCAATGAGTCAGTTCTTCGCCTCAGGTGGCCCAAGCATTGGAGCTTCAGCTTCAGTCCTTCCAATGAGAAACCACACGGATGGGTGCAAATGCTCCCAGTGCGCAGTCAACACGGGTCGGCGTGGGGCGGGGATGGTCTCCGCTGCCTGGAATGTGAGCAGCCAGTGTTTCCCTCTGGGGACATTTGGCGCTTTGGTTTTACCAGCCACATCCCAACATCCATGAGGCCCTCCCCAGGCTCAGGAATTGCAGGTGAAAGAACCGCGTGATGTTTACCAGATAACGGTTCAGGGTTCAGCCGAGTGGCATTTGTGGGGGCCACATCAGTCGCCCCTCCCGGCTCGTCCGTGGGGCGGAAACTGGGGCCACGACGCGTCTGGCCCCTGCCTGCCTCTCCGCTGTAGCTCACACGTGTCAGCCCAGATCCCACCCTCCTGCGGTGTCTAAGCCTATGTTCGCTTGCATTCCCAAGGGTATTCCCTCAGCCCGAGATACTCACCTTAACCTTTGTCCTGGTGCCTTCAGTCACCTGGCTGACTCCTAAGTCATCTCAACTTAAATATTAGTGCCTCCTGGCAGCCTTTCCTGGTATCACTCACCCCTCTTCTCTATAATACCCAGCCTGTTTGGGATTCCTGTTTATCATCTGTCTCCCATCTAGACAGTAAGCTTCCAGGGAAGGAGGCTGTATCTGCTGTTTCACCACCATATCCCTGGTTACATACCCCAGTTACTATAGCTACAAAATGGATGAAGCAAGATCAGACCCACAGATACACTGCTGATACTATGTATAAAATATGACTGATGACAACGTACTGGATTGCTCAGGGAACTCAGTGCCCTGTGGAGACATAAACACGAAGGAAATCCAAAAAAGAGGGGATATAGGTATGCATGTAGCTGATTCGCTTTGCTGAAGAGCAGAAGCCAACATACTGTGAGAAAAAAAATAAACTGAAAAGTTATCTGACCCATTTTTTTATGTTTGATTGCCTTTTAATTTTTCATTCTATCTCAAGACTGAAGCATTAACTCCTGCCTAAGATTTCAGCTCTGGAAACTATGGATTTCACACTTGCTAACCACCATAGTCATATGAGCCGGTTCCTTAGAATACATACACACACTCACACTTATCTCCTATTAGTTCTATTTTCCTGGAGAACCCTAACATAGTGACAGACAATAAAGAGACTCTTAGAGTAGTTCTGAGCTGCTGACCTTTACTTTCGGGGCTTGTGTGTATATGTACACGTTCAGTTGCTCAGTCGTGTCCAACGCTTTGTGACCCCCATAGACGGTAGCCCACCAGGCTCCTCTGTCCATGGAATTCTCCTGACAAGAATATCGGAGTGAGCTGCCATTTCCTTCTCCATGGCATCTTCCCAACCCAGGGATCAAACCCACGTCTCCTGCATTAGCAGGTGACTCTTTACCACTGAGCCACCCAGGAAGCCCCCTGGTTCATCTGAGGGCACAATAATCACACAACAAGAATTTTTTTAAATGTACCTAAAATTTGCTCATAGCCCTCTAGGTGACCGACAGCACTCATTAGGTATTTATTAATGATCATGGGGTGGTTCCAGGCAGACCTTGTCATTTTCCTTTGGAAACGTCCCAGTTCCTGTGCTCTCAGGTTTAGAGATGCTAGTAGAATACGCGAATATGATACACGTGGCAAAGGCTCAGTGGTCAAAGCAAGTTATTTTTAGGAAAGGCATGTTGACTGGACATTTTAAACATCTGTTGTATCACCAAGTTCTAATAATTAACCTCTGTGTATATATGTGTATACATTGGGCTGACCAAAAAGTCTGTTCAAGTTTTTCCGTAAGATAGTACAGAGAAACCCAAACAAACTTTTTGGCCAGCCAAACAGACTGAGCAGGGAATGCCCATTAAATTTTACTAGGTATGTTCTGACGAGTTTCCAGATGTCTTCCATGAAGCCCCAGCTTTACAGATGGATGATCAGCCCCATCATAATAAACACGCATAGAGAACACTCTCCATATGTTAGAACCTAGGGACACAATTTATGCAGATTTTCTTGTTTCTCCTAACATCCTAATTAGATACCACTGTTGCCCCAACTTTGCCGATGGAGAAGTTCCAACACCAAGAGCTTAAGTAACCCACCCAAGGTCATCCAACTACTAAGGAGCTGCCATTTGAACCAGAGACACAGCTGCATGCTTGACCCCTACACAGGATGCTTCCACACACCTTTTTGTGCTCAGTCACTCAGCCATGTCCGACTCAGTGGCCCCATGGACTGCAGCTCGCCAGGCTCCTCTGTCCATGGAATTTTCCAGGCAAGAACACACCTTTTAGATATGGCCTCATGTCTGACAAACCATGAATGCCAGTCGGAGTCTATCCATGAAAACAAAACTCACAGCAGGCGACTTAATAGATATAATATGGCAAGCTATTGATAGAAGTGTTAGAGCTAGAAAAGCCGCCAGGGGAAGATGAGGCAGCCATAAGTCTATTTACCGACCTCCTGGGAGAAAAGGCAAGAAGGGTTCCTGTCAGGCCACCTGGTAGAAGTTGGGACCATCGTGGACAGCTGTTGGAGAGGCCATCTGGACCACAGAAAGGACAAGAAATACCCTTACTTACCTTTACCCACGCCGTACCATGAGTGATGTTCCTCCAATAATCCATGTTTATCTCCGACCTCAGGATGTGACTGTTTGGAAATCCAGTGACTATTGCCTTTGTAAGGAGAGGAAAGAACACTGAGACATGGGCCGGGAAAGGCAAGGCGAGGACAGAAGCAGAGGCTGCAGTCATGCAACCTGAAGCTGAAGAGCACCAAAGATAGCCAGGGCCAACGGGAGATGGGGGAAGCAAGGAGAGCTTCTTCCCTAGAAAATTCAGAAGGAGCACAGCCCTGCTAGCACCTTGCTTCCAGACTTCCGCCCTCCAGAACTGAGGAAGGAATAAGTTTCTGTTGCTTGAAGCCACCTGGTGTGCCTTCCTCGATTATGGCAGCCCCACCCAAATAGCGCGACCCATTTCCCTCCAGTCTGCCCTGGTTCCTTCAACTGGCACAACCTCACCCGAGGCCAGCTGGCAAAAGCAGCTGGAAAATAATATGCAGGGGTCTGATCACTGCAGGAGAGCGGGGAGGAAGGGGCGGGCCTAAGGACAAGAAGACAGATGACCAGAGCAACGTGGAAGGGGCGCCTGTACCGAGTGAGGGTTGGGGGGATTCACGGGTCCGGAGGAGAGAATAAGCATTCAAAACCTTGAGCCATCTCATCATGGGCCTAACTGGTACAGCAGGAACCAGCCCTGAGCTTGGCTCTACAGTTCAGGAAAAAAATCCAGCGCTTCTCCCCTGAGGGTGGGTCAGAAGAGCAACCAGTGGCCTCCATGGTCACGTACAGGCATCTTTCCTCGTGGCCTCAAAATTGAGGTCAGGACACAGATACTGAAATACGCATGCATGAGTCCTTGCTCAGGCAGAGGATTGTCCCCCCTGCCCCTGCCGCCATGCCTCTAAGCCTAGAGGGGGTCCTCTGCACCCACTCTGCTGACAGAACGTGCAGAGAGCTGCCCATCTCTGGCGAACATGATAACTTCCCTGAGTAATCAATTAGCAAAACAATTGAGAAAAGGCAAAGGCTCCCCTGGTTGAATCTTCAGATTGAAAAAAAAAAAAGCGGATGTTTTGAATTTGACAATCAATCTACCTTTAATCCTATCAGGAAATAAACCTGAATCATAATCTGATGCTTTGGAATTGCACAGCTTCTCAGGGAAAGCCTTTCCCCACCTCTCCTGGTTTTCATCCTTGAAGACAGAGTGGGTTTTCCTCCCGTGGGTGCCTGTTACTCATTCTTAGCTGTTTCTAGGGGAATTATCTGCTTGTTTTGTTTCTTTCTAGATTCTGTAAGTTATATATTTTTTTTCTATTGTTTTATATGAGATCTCTTTTTGTGCTCTGTTTCTTAATTAGGAAAGGCTCCTTCACCCTTAGATAAGAACTTGTTCTTAACCACCCCGCCCCCATCCTCTGATAGCTTTCTAATTCAGAGTTACCCAGAAGAGTAAGTTACTGGGGGAAAACAGAAAAAAAAAAAAAAGGACTCTGGTCTGTGGATTTGAACATATTGTTTTTATCACTAAAAATGGGTTATTATCAGAGACCTGAGTCTCCTGCACTGCAGGCAGATTCTCTACCATCCGAGCCACCAGGGAAGCCCTAAGCATCCTGGAGTGGGTAGCCATTCCCTCCTCCAGGGGATCTTCCAGACCCAGGAATCAAACTTGAGTCTCCTGCATTGCCAGTTGATTCTTTACTGTCTAAGCCACCGGGAAGCCCAATTATCAGAGACATTAGCTACTAAATTTCCTAGTACCACTGGTCTGATTACCATCCCTTGGAGAATCTAGAGCCCCCACTTCTCAAAGAAACAAGGTGATTTACTTCCCCAACTAGCTAACCAATCACATCACACACTGATCTATTGGCTCAGTGGGACTGCACCAAAGATGCAGCCAGTATTTATCATAATGTCAATTTCCATCTTTTGAGTACCGACCTCAGTCCAGGCGTTGCATTAAGGATTTACATATTTTGTTACAAATCTTCAGAGATAAGCGTCAGTGTCCCCATTTTACAGATGAGGAAACTGAAATTCAGAGAGGGTGAAATTCTTGGTCAAGAACACACAGCTAGTAAATGGCAGACACGTGGGTTTGAATCCATATGAATCTGGCACCAAAGCCTGCACCCCTGTCTATCACCCTTGTCTCTGTGTATAGACACACCTCCCTGTGTGCCTTGTTCCTTGCACAATACCATGTGCAAGGAACAATATAAAAGACAGAGAAAGCTTTGGACAGAGAAAGCTTTGGAACTTGGTATCTTGGCAGAGTAGACAGCGGAGCAGTAATGAGTTAAGAGCGCAGGGCTGGAATCAGGCAGACTTGACTGTGAGCCTCTTTTCTGCCCTTCCAATGGTTATATAAACTTGGATACCTTATAAGAATCACACTCTTTAGTATCAATTCTGGGTGACTTAATGGCTTTGAGTCTTTGCGTTTTCTCACCTGTTAAAAGTGGAGCAGGAAGTGGTGAGGGTTAATGATATAATATATGTCAGGTACATACTCCAGAGACAGACATAGGTTAGATACTCCACCGTGATGATTAAGGTATGACTCAACAAATATTTGAGTATGCCTAATACCGTGTTAAATAAAAGGGAGAGAAAAGTAGAACAGGGCTTGCTGTAGGTAAGGTGATGAAACAAATCCACAAGAAAGGAAAATTCCCAATGCAAATATAAACTCTAGGATGTACCTAGATTAGTAATAAGTGCTGCAGATGTAAGAGTCTTTTGTGAGTGAGGATGGTCAGAGACAGATATTAGCTCTCGGCTGGACCTTGGAGAACCTTAATAGTCATACTGGTGTGAATCAAATACGGTTTGCTGACCAGGGCCAGACTGCAGACTCTTAGTGATCCACACCAAAAGAAGGAGCTCACTCTAGAATGTGAATCGACCACCTTGTTGAATGCATTGTGGAGTCTATCTGACTTATTTTTTGACACAAGACTTTCTTAATGAAGGAAGCAATGACCTGAGTTATGTTCTGCCTCAAGCTCCTTATCCTTTCAAGGATACATAGTGAATGGTTTGCAGAGCACCTCCTTTGAGTAGCACTGGTCTAGGAAAGAAGTCAGCAACCTTTCTGTGAAAGACCAGATAGTACGTATTTGGGGAGTTTCTGGGTCACGTAGGCTGCTGTACCGATTCAGCTGTGGTTTTGCAGCACAGAAGCAGCTCAGGACGATACAAAAGCCTGGGCACAGCAACCCCACTGGCTGAAGCTTGCCAATATCCCATTAAGATGACTGAGAAGGAGGGAAGAAGGTCGTTGAGACAAGAACAACATGAACAATGGCCTGAGCTGCTGTGGACACCATGACCCTGGATGAACAAAGAGTGGGTGGTTCAAGCTCAGAGCATGCCATCCATCACCCAGAAAGGCTGAATTAAAATGTTGGTGGTCAGGACCCATCCTTGGGAGGTAGCCAAAGGCCAACCCCAAGGTATCAGTTTTGTAAGCCAGTGCCAACTCACCAGGGCTTCCCTGGTGGCTCAGATGGTAAAGAATCTGCCTGCAATGCAGGAGACCCTGGTTCAGTCTCTGGGTCAGGAAGATCCCCCTGGAGAAGGGAATGGCTACCCACTCCAGTATTTTTACCTGGAGAATCCCATGGATGGAGGAGCCTGGCAGGCTACAGTATTGGGGTTTCAAAGAGTCCAACATGACTGAGCAACTAACATTTCAATTCATTTTCAACTCTAATAAGCACTACCCATTTCCAGGTTCAGATCAGGAGATGAGCAAAAAGAAAGACTATGGGTGTATAGCTATGTATGACTAAGGAGAATCTAATTTCTCTGGGAGAACTGTCAGATGAAAACAACAAAACGGCATGCTGTCTAGATTTGCTAGGCTCTTTGTTACTATGAAAAGGCAGGAGTCTGGGGCTGAGCTAAGATCACCCGGCTCAGCCAGGGCATGTAGTAATTGCATATATGCAAGTATACATGTGCAGAGCATTCTGCACAGACAAGGCAATCCGTTATCTATTAAACAGACAAATTCATCACCTCTAAGCCCAGAGGACAATGCCTAATTTGTCTGCCACTAACAAATGACTCTTCGCTATAAATCTGGGCACGATATCTGTTCAGCATTCATTCATCCATGCACCCATTCATTCATTCCCTCAGCAAGTCATCGTTGTATACGTCTGGGTTTCATACCAGAGGGTCAGTGCTGGGCCATAATCCCAGAAAATGAAATTAGAAGCACTGAGGGTGCAAGCCCAGCCTAAAACTCTCACTATTCCTACCCACTCCATCCTCAGAGCTTTGCCAGGCTGGGCAGTGGTTTTCTTTGGGATCCTAACCAGACCAGGCAATGAGTACCAGCTGGGGGGGCTTCCTGTTCAGAGACATCTCAGGCCGTGCTGACTCCTGTTCCCTCACACAATGTCCTGGGTTTCCCCTGGTATCCTCAGAGAAACCTTAAAAAAAAAAAAAGGTAAACTGAGGCAAGCTCAAACGACCAGAAATTGAGTGTATTCAGGAGTAGCAGAGAAACTCCAACCAGGGAACGGTATGCTGTAGCCAGCTCCAGCAAATCGGCTAAGGACATGAGGCGGGCTGTGCTTGAGGACAAGGAGTGCAAAAGAAGCAGGGGTGCAGCCAGCATCGCAGCCACGGGGTCACCGGCCCGAGGACGGAGGTCGATTCTGGGTGGCTGTCCATCCGTCAGGAAGTCAGTTACCTCATCTCTGTAGGGGGAGCTAGCCTCTCCATTCTTGAGTTGCCTTCTGAGCGCCGAGATCGAGTTTCAGTTTCCCAGCCTCTGCTTCTATTTTAGATCCTTTCAGCCCTCCAGCAGCCCCACAGGCGGAGATCAGACTCAGGCAGGCTAATGCAGTGCTCCAAATGTCACTGTCTGAATTTTTTCTTTCCAAGCAAGGGGACTGGGACTGGGAACTTTGTAGCAGACACAACCTTGTAGATAACATTGTTTTTAAAATCAGGGAACTCTTTGCTATACTGCTCAGTTCTATTAATATGCATTTGAGATTGGAGTGGGGTGTGTGTGTGTGTGTGTGTGTGTGGAAGATGGGGGCAAAGGTACCTTTGAAATCTGTCACCTTGCATAGTCTCTTACATAGTCTCTACGTGTATATTACAAACAGGGGACTCTTTACCTACAGTCAATGGATGGGGATGTAAGAGAGTTTATAAACCTCCAAATATTTTGTGCAAAATTTGGAAGACAGGCTGCATGGCCTTCACCAGATCCTCAAGAGTGTCTGAGACCTCAAAGAGAACAGGAATCCTGGCTCCAGAAGGATTTAGCGAGCGACTGCCGGAACCTACTCAACGAACCATCTTCCCCGATCTCGTTTCAGAAGGCCTCAGGCTTCTGCTGTTGCCAAGATGTACTGGCTTGCTGCCTGAGAGGGAGGCTTTTGTCTGAGTTAGTTCTGCCACCTACAGCACGCAGCCAGCCGGGCAGAGGCGCCCGCTTGGCGCCCAGAGCGGGAGGCTCATTTGCATTCATGAATAAGGGGCGGTGCGCGCTGCCTCTCCAGCCTGGTACCCCTCCGCTAGAGGAAAAATGGCTTTGGGGATTCCTGATTAGTATTCAGAGATGCAAATTCCTTTGGGGTGAGTTACAGCGATGGGAAGATATTTTTACATGAAAGGGGAAGGGATAAATCCTGAGGATTAGCACCTGAAAGAAGTGTTGCCCAAAAACCCAGGAGGAAAGGGGGGAAAGGAAAGAGAAAATGAGCTCCTGAGTTCTCAAGATAATGCACCTCTTCCATTTCTTAGCATGTTCAATGGTGACAACCCATTCTAGGTCCAGATAGGTAACTTGTCATATAATAAAAATATTTGCCAATCTAACTTGTAGTCATGAAAATATTTGCTTCAGGAGATGTGATTTTCTAAGCAGCTTGAAGTGCAAACAGAGTAGTGTTCTTAATATACTTAAAATCATTGTTAAGGGACTGAAGTTTGGGGACTGAGACTGTATTATTCTCATAATTATGTCCTAAGCAGAGTGCCTGAAACTTAGGAGGAAACTCAATAAATGCTTGTTGATTTAACATAATAGAAATGTGGTTTGTTTTGCAATCTGTTCTGTGCTTGATAATATATAATCATAATATCTACTGTTTATTGAGCTTACGTGTCAAGGCCTATCATCTCAACTTTTTCAATTATCCAAGATATGTATGGTTTTACAGGTGAAACTGAATGCCAGCATTATTAAGTGGTTCAGCCAAGGATAAGATTATACCTAGACCTCTCAGTTTTTAGGTCCATGTTTGTTCCACTCCATCCATGAAATTTTATATCCACTGTAAATCTGTTTCTCGAGAATGGGAAATGACCACAAGGAAATGGTTTTAAAATCTTTACAACATTTTTTAATTAAAAGAAAAAATTTTCCCAGTCCTCCGAATTTCTCTGAAATCTTTTCTTACTGTTCTAGCTTAATGATATATGCCAATGTCTTCTGACCCTGTCTGAAGCTAATAGTAGCTCTTTGCTGGATAATGCAGTCTTATCTCTATGTGGAGAGAGGATGTGGAACTTTTCACTGTTTGCTATGAGTGACAGGGGAAGACCTGAGAGTGTCTGTAATTTGCACACAAATTTTGGTTTCCAGTAGAGAATTCTTAGTAGAGGAAAACACACTGGAATATGGACTTAAATGTATAGCAACCCTCCCTCTTTCACAGGTGTTTCTTTATTAACAGTTTTTCTTTATTAACATTTAGGTTTCAGTTCAGTTCAGTCACTCAGTCACGTCTGACTCTTTGTGACCCCATGGACTGCAGCACGTTAGGCCTCCCTATCCATCACCAACTCCCAGAGCTTACTCAAACTCATGTCCTTTGAGTCGGTGATGCCATCAAACCACCTCATCCTCTGTTGTCCCCTTCTCCTCCCACCTTCAATCTTTCCCAGCATCAAGGTCTTTTCAAATGAGTCAGCTCTTTGCATCAGGTGGCCAAAGTATTGGAGTTTCAGCTTCACAGTCCTTCCAATGAATACTCAGGACTGATTTCCTTTAGGATGCACTGGTTGGATCTCCTTGCAGTCCAAGGGACTCTAGAGAGTCTTCAACATCACAGTTCAAAAGCATCAATTCTTCAGCGCTCAGCTTTCTTTACAGTCCAACTCTCACATCCATACATGACTACTGGAAAAATTATAGCTGTGACTAGATGGACCTTTGTCAGCAAAGTAATATCTCTGATTTTTAATATACTGCCTATGTTGGTCATAGCTTTTCTTCCAAGAAGCAAGCGGCTTTTAATTTTATGACTACAGTCACCATCTGCAGTGATTTTGGAGCCCAAGAAAATAAAGTCTGTCACTGTTTCCATTGTTTCCCCATCTATTTGCCATGAAGTGATGGGACCAGATGCCATGATCTTGATTTTTTGAATGTTGAGTTTTAAGCCAACTTTTTCACTCTCCTCTTTCACTTTCATCAAGAGGCTCTTTAGTTCCTCTTCACTTTCTGCCATAAGGGTGGTGTCATCTGCATATCTGAGGTTACTGATATTTCTCCCAGCAGTCTTGATTCCAGCTTGTGCTTCATCCAGCCCAGCATTTCTCATGATGTACTCTGCATGTAAGTTAAATAAGCAGGGTGACAATATACAGTCTTGACATACTCCTATCCCAATTTGGAACCAGTCTGTTGTTTCAAAAAGGACTCTCAAGTAAATAAGAAGATAGGTGAGATTGAAGATGGATCGGAACTAACCCGGATCTCGTTACTTTACCACCTGATGCACTAGTGATTTTGTCTCTTTGAATCAGACTGTGCCTGTGTCACTCAAGCTTTGAATTCTTAGTCTCTTTTCCTGAAGAAACTGCAAATGAAAGAAGATTACAGTTGGCCCTTGAGTGGGGTTAGTGGTTTTGGCTTAGATCATTGATAGCTAGGAAGGGCTAAGGAATTTTTCTAGATGAAGACAATTTTGATTGTCATGCTTAGACTTGAGAAGAGGGAAAGTGGGGCAGGGCAGTGAGAAGAGAGGGAAATTTGAGCAGGAAACCCCTGGAAATCTATGCATGGCTTGCTTCTGTATTTATCTCTGCTAAAACCCAGCATTTGCAGGGCAGTGGATCTCAGCTTTTGGTAATACTTAGCAGAATTAGATGAGGGAATGTTCTTTTTAAATGCAGATTCAGGACCCCACATCCAGATTAAGTAAAACAGAAAGGGCAGAGCCCAGAAGTCTGCATTTTTAACAATCAACTCATCTGATTTTGATAGAAGTGTGCCTTAGACTTTGAGGAACATTGGCATAGAAAGTTTCTCCAATCTTTCTAAGAAACACTCTTTCAATGCATCCATTCATTTGAGCCAAGTCTAGGAACACAGAGATAAAAGGCATAGTCTTATTTCAGCATTCAGAGTTCAAAGTCAAGTGGACTAGAGACTTGGAAGCTGATGGTTACAAAATGTAAATAAGTTCATAGAGCAGAAAGAGCTGTGTGCTGTGGAGAGCTGGAGAGGTATTCAGCTCAACCCACACAGAAAGAAGTGCACAGTCCTGGGGAGGAAGGCGTAACAGAAGAAGCAACTCTGCCTTCAAGGATGAGTGGGCTTAGACCAGGAAGAGGGGAGCAAAGAATTCCAGGTCTAGGGAACCCAGTGGACAATAAGAAGTGTGGCCTCTAGAGAAATGCTCAGATGAGACATGGCAGAGGGAAAGGGGTAGTGAAAAAGATGGGCAGGTGAAGGTAGAGATTGAACGTCTACCTTTCATAATAAAATGACATCTTTTCACATGAGGAGGTGCATTGCCTGGGCTTCCCAGGCAGCAGTAGTGGTAAAGAACCTGCCTGCCAGTGCAGGAGATGTAAAAGATGCGGGTTCAACCCCTGGGTCGGAAAGATCCCCTGGAGGGAGGGCATGGCAACCCACTCCAGTATTCTTGCCTGGAGAACCCATGGACAGAGGAGCCTGGCGGGCTACAGTCCCTGGAGTCACAAAGAGTCAGACACGAACGAAGCGACGTAGCATGCATGCACAGGTGCGTTGCCAATGTTCGTATTGTTATTGTTGCAACAGCAGTGGATGCATTGTGCCGAGCTGTGTTCTTTGCCCTCTCAGCAACAGCTCTCTCAATGCAGCAATGTTCTGATAATCTTCCGACTGAGAAGGAATTCAGAAAAGTCCAGGGAAGTCCTAACTGGATTTACCTTCTTATTTCATACATTAATCTTTGTCGTCAAATGTCTTGGGCTGCAGTAGAGCTGAAAGGTCTAACTAAAAGAAGGAAGAAGGGTGACTATGTACAGACCCGGAGCAAAAGCTCCACACTCAATATATGTGGGAGCACACATTACCGATTTTCATATCTTGTGTAAAATACAAATGAGTCCATGGATAAAAATGAAGTCATGTTCATCACGGTTTTTTATAAGAATTAGGACCAAAAAACGTACCTGAAGTTGCCTCTTTGTTCTCAAAAGCTTGAATGATGCTTTCACTGCCACAGAATCTACATAAGCTGCCTTTGTCACTCACAGTATGTGGATATGCAAACAGGCAAAAGAACAGAAGCTAGAGTAGAAATCTGGGTGTGCTGTGCTATATGAAAGAGCTTTTTTCTTTAACCAGAGAGAATCACTGCATTTCAGAATAGACCTGCGTATATCCACCCAACCAGCAGTATAGACTATGTGGGGAAATGTGTGTGTGTGTATGTGTATAAGTCACACTCAGCTATAATGTGATATTATGAATGATAGTAAAGAGAGTGAGCATTATCAAGCGTTGGTAATATTTCTTTTCCTCCACACTTAACCAGAAAAAAATAACAAATGGTGGGGGGTGGGGGGAGGTGGGAGGGAAGAAAAGTGTCTTTAAGCTTCAAAATGGATTCTGGCTGTTAATATTATTTATTGCAAATAATATTATCAAGTAGTGAAACACCGATGTCTTTGAACTCCTTGCAGTTGTGTGTAATACTGGAGCCAATGCAGGAACTGATGTCCAGACATAAAACGTACAACCTCAGTCCACGGGACTGCCTGAAGACCTGCTTGTTTCAGAAGTGGCAGCGGATGGTGGCGCCGCCAGGTACGACCTCGCTCTTCACGCGCCGTCTACATGCTTTTTCTGGGGCTGCTTCTGGGGATGAAGGGATAGGACAAGGGCACGACTGTAAACGTATCAGGCAAAGTCGTTTATAAGGGATGTTCTGACCGTGATGTTGGATCCAAAGACACTGAGTCGGTGAAGGGCAAGCAGCCTTCTTCGATGTAGTGACCGTGCTCCACAGTCTCCTCACGTGCTAGATTTAGGAGGACCTGAAACTCACAGAAGGAAGTTGATTTCTTTAATGTTACCGAGAAGATGTTGATAAAGCCGAGATGAGAACCAAGGTTCGCTGTCTCTCAGGCCAGTGGTCGTTCCACTGGACAAGACTGGTGACTGCTGATGGCTTACTTTAGTTTTCTTTGTCCTTGAAAGAGTGGTAGAAATTAGGAAGAGAAAGGGGGAGCAGGAAGAAGAAAGAAAGAATGGGGGGGTGGGCAGAAGAGAGAAAGAAGGATAGTTGGGGGAGATGGGGGAAGGAATAGATGGAGGAAGAAAGGGAAGAAGGGAGGGAGAGAGTTTTGCCCTGTTTCTAAAGATATGTAATGTCAGAGGGTACTCTGATCATGAAAAGAATACATAAAAGACCCCGTTTCTCTCACTTCCCTAGGATGCAGTTTAGATACTGTAGTCTCCTGCTGGGGTTCTGAAATTACTGCTTCGAGTCATCATTAATTGTCTTTCTATCGAATACATTTTCACTCCCATGCGTGTGCTGAGCCTCATTGATCATAAAAGCAAAATGTATCCATTCGCTAAAAATTATTTTTATGAAGAGTAATTATTAACACGAGGCACATAGCTTTCTGAGTCATGAAATATAATGGTCACCTTCCACTGGTAATTGGCCAGGGGTTTTAAGTAAAAAGAATGTAGTCAATATAATCAAGTACATGTTTAGAAAGCTGGGAAAATGAGCATTACTTAACGTAGAATAGTTGCATCCCCATCTTAGGGGAATTTTCGACATTTAGAACATTATTTTTCAAAGATATTAAATATGCTTAAATTGGCCTTCTTTTCTCTTCCAATATCAATAAGGTTTTATGGGGGAAAAGTTTCACTCACTACAGGTCTTGAAAACTTCTATTTCCTGATGTATGCACATTTAATTCATATTGTGTGTGTGTATGTGTGTGTGTGCGATTCAGTCACCTCTAACTCTTTGCAACCCCTTGGACTGTCACCTACCAGGTTCCTCTGTCCTTGGGATTCTCCAGCAAGAATACTGGAGTGGGTTGCCATTCCCTTCTCCAGGGGATCTTCCTGACCCAGGGATTGAACCGGGGCCTCCTGCATTGCAGGCAGATTCTTTACCATCTGAGCCACGAGCGAAGCCCCATAATTCATATATTATTGATTAATTAAGTCATTAACTCAACAACTATTTATTGAACCCCTATAAGATGCCAGGCACTGGTCAAGCCCCTCAGCTTATAGCACTGCATGAAAACAGCCACAAATCACAGTCTCTCAGACCTTTCCTTTTTTTTTTATTGAAACCTCACCAGGGTTATTGTAAGGTATGAGATATTTCTTGTTATTCCCACTGAATCTAATAGGCCTGAGATTTAAAGTAGAACTTGCCAAAGTTAGTGCAAGACTAGTCGATGGAGACCTATGTCACAATGAGTTTTTATGTCTCCAATTCACGACTTTAATCCTACAGCTACCTACAGGCAGTAGGAGCAACATAAAGCATACATTTTAGGCATATTTTCCCAAAGTTCCATTAAAAAATACTATTTTTTTTTATAAAAAGCAGCAGATTTCAAGTCAAAGGAAGAAGACGCTGGTCAGGGAAAACTGGGGTATTCGCTTAACTTTAAACTGTACCACTCAACTCACCTCCAGCTGCCTAAGGTGGAACAGTTCTGTTTCATGTTTCATAACCTTCAGAATAAGCACCCATAACTCTCCATGGATAGGGATGTTAGGCCTCTATCGATGAAGACCTTCAGACATTAAGAAGAAAATATTTATGAGAGAAAAAGTAGTGTATAAATAGAAACCATCTACTTCTTCATCAAAAGTCAGGGATAACAGGATGGACCAAGTAGTCTTTGAAATGAGCCTTAAAACAAACTCACCCCATTGTCCAATAGAAGCAGCAAAGATGTCTCAAGAGAATGCCAAAGGTCCCCTCTCTCAGTTCCAGTAAGGCCCTAGTTTACCTTCTCCCCATCAGGGTTGGACCTAGAATAGGGTTAGCATATGATACTCTTACATACCATTCCCAATTCATTTAGTAAGTGCCTGAAATGGGCTTCTGAAAGTTTCTCATTCTCAAAACAAAGATTATAATAGCACCTAACTAATAGAGTTGCTATGAATATAAAATAATGACAAAATATTAGGAATATGAAAATATTGAGTCATGTTCATAATGCATAATAAATAAATGAAATTCTTCTTACTACACATTTCCATAAGTCTATACACTTCCAATGAAATCTTGCCTCATCCTTCAGGTTCAAAAAAAATTTTTTTTTCTATTTCTAAACCTTCTGGAAGAGGTCTAGTTTCCTTTCATTAATATATTGATTATAGCATATTAAAACATTTTCCCCCCAGGAATTTTCAAGTTAGTTGCATCCTTTAAACACCAGGGTGCAAACCATGGGCATTTCTCCTGAGCTTGGGAATCCATAAGTTCCACATCAGTGGCTGGTTGGATGGACACTTCTTTTTACTTCAGCATTTCGAGGTGTAATAGAGCTTGGCTACAATATGACACTTGGCCAGTAACTGCTGCTGTTACTCACCGGGTCCCTAATTTAACTAAATTCGTGTAGGTGGCGCTCATGGTAAAGAATCCATCTGCCAATGCAAGAATTCAAGTTTCATCTCTGGGTCGGGAAGATCCCTGGAGAAGGGAGTGGCAACCCACTCCTGCATTCTTGCCTGGAAAATTCCATGGACGGAGGAGCCTGGTGGACTGCAGTCCATGGGGTCACAAAGACTCAGACACAGCTGAGTGCACACATGTGCGTGCACATGCACACACACACACACACAAACACACACACACACACTTTTCTCAGGCCTTGGAGGCTCCCTAGGAATCTCAGTGTGAATAGTGCGAAACCCTCTCAGTCGCGTCCAACTCTTTGCAGTCCCATGGACTGTACAGTCCACGGAATTCTCCAGGCCAGAATACCAGAGTGGGTAGCTTTTCCTTTCTCCAGAGGATCTTCCCAATCCAGGGATCGAACCCAGGTCTCCTGCACTACATGTGGATTCTCAGAGCCCTCCCTTTATTATAAAAAGAAGGTAGGCCATAAAAAATTTTTCTCAAAATTCATAATGGTAATAATATTTTAAGTTCAAATTGTGATAGTGGTATAACTCACCCCTAAGACTTATTCACAGATTCCAGACATATAAATGGGCTTCCAAGGTGGTGCCAGTGGTAAAGAATCCACCTGCCAATGCAGAAGAGGGAGACCCAGGTTCAATCCCTGGGTCAGAAAGATCCCCTAGAGTAGGAAATGGCAACTCGCTTTGGTGTTGTTGCCTGGAAAATCCCATGGACAGAGGAGCTTGGTGGGGTACAGTCCCTGGGGTCGCAAAGAGTAGGACGTGACTGAGCTCAAGACATACAGACGAAATCAGAAATGACAATTAAATAGAAATCGTTTTATAGATATATTAAAGAAAAGAGTTTCCATCATTTTGTGCTAAAACTAGATCATCAGTTTTCTCCTTTTGTGTTTTGTCAAGTTAAAAGAAATGGAGGGAAAAATGTCAATAGTCTACTCTTCTTAGTTTACAAAAACAGCATCGCTGGAGAGACCAGGGTGGTCTCCCAGGAACTGATCCTCCTTCCATTTTCCATTTTGCAGCAGAACCCACAAGGCAACCGACAACCAAACGGAGGAAAAGAAAAAACTCCACCAGCAGCACCTCCAACAGCAGCGCTGGGAACGCCGCCAACAGCACCGGGAGCAAGAAGAAGACCACGGCCGCCAACCTGAGTCTGTCCAGTCAGGTACCTGTAAGTCTCGCTTTCCTTTTAGGCTGCGATTCCTGCCTTTACCGTCTCCCAATTCCAGGGGCCCTCGGAAAGGACTCGTAGCTGCAAAGACCTTCTGCGCCGGGCAGGAGGCTGGGGTGCGGGAGGGACGGGGAAGGCAGGGACAGGAGCTGGGAGGAGGGGAGGACTCTGTCCTGAAAACCAGCCCCTGCAAACTGGGAACTAGAAAGCGATGCACAGAGTCTGTGCTGCAGCGGAACAGGAATGAAAATGCCATCAGAGTCGCAGACAGGAGATATTTCACCTAGGGTTTAATTAAAATATCACTGAGTGATGTGCCTGGTGGCAGATAAAGGGCTCCGGGCACCATCTCCGGGACCCTGTGCCCCCCTGGAAGCTAGCTCCTGGCACTCAGACTCCAGATTGTCATTAGACTGTCCCCAACCCCCCCTCCACACACACACACACACACACACAGAGACATGGGCATCTCCTCTTATTTTAAGACTCGGGTAATTAACTCAAGGCCAGTGCAGCTCAGTGGATTTCGCTTCCCCTGTTTCGTTAGCTTAGAGGGAGGTTCAGCCTCAGGTTTGGTCTCAACTCCCTTGACCTCTTGACCCTTTTCTTTCAGTTCTGAGTCTTGATGAAGGAAATGGGCCGCTTAGAAATGGGGCTTCTTTGAACTCAGACTGTAGCCCAGGGTGTCCCCAGGAGGGCAAACCAGGCAGAGGGGACCTTTCTTCCTCTCCTCTTGATCTCTTTCCCCAGGCTTCTCCCTTCTGCCTGACTCCTTCTAGACTCTGAATTCCACATCCCAGAATTAAACCACTTACCATTTTTCTTTATAAGTTCTCACGTTCCTTGAAGCATGTCTTGCCTCTTCAGGGACCTGCGGTTTTTCCTTCTCTGCGGCCCTTGTTACATCACCTCACCAGGCTTTTGACTGTCCTTCCTTCCAACATGAGGATTCTCGTGGTGCCTCAGAGGTACCTTCTGGATCCTATGTCTCTGAGAGTCTGCCCTCTCTTGTAGCTGCCTTCCACCTCCAATGCAGGTTTTTTTTTTTTTAACCTTTCCCCTCCTTCTCACTCGTCTCCCCTCTTGGGCTATGGTCCTCTCAAGTCCTGATCCTGCTCTGTCTCCTGTCCATGTGAGAGTGGACTGTCCTTTCCAGAAAGTTCTCTGCTTACTTCTGAACGTGGCTTTCAAAGCTGTCCCTCCACCCACATGCCCCACGTCTCATTGGTCGGTTCTCTTCGGCTAAACCCAACCCCATCAGTATGTCTGAGAATTACCTGGCCTCTCCGCCTGATTCCTCCACTGACAGAGGGCACGGTTGCCGTTGCCCAGCACATTATAAAGAAAGGGTCATGAGAGAGTGGCCAGCCTGTAGGGTAGGTGTCATTTTAATTTTAAGAGCACTAGGAGTTTCAGTCTTTAGATGATACCAGAGTCAGCTCTGTTTTTGAACTGGGCTATCATCCCTGAAGAGTGAGGGGGCTGGAACTCAAAGGAGAAAAGCAGTCTTCTTATTAAGGTGCCAGTAAGTTGTACCTACTGCTGGTTAAATGGAAAATGCATAGGAAAAAAAAATGGCCAGGTGTAAATAAATCAGCCCCCAAAACATACACAAGTAGCCTATTTATTCATTTAATCCGAGAGTTTTAGAGACAAAAGGTTGTTAGTTTCCACAAACATTTGATAGTACATTCCAGAGATTTCTGGAGCTCTGACATTGCTACTTAGAAGCAGAGGGGCTACAAGAACTCAGAGCGGTTCATCAAGCGTTTTCTGAGCTCCTATTGTGTGCCCCACACCATGCCAGGTGTTAGTAATCCCAAGATTTAAAATTAAAAAAAAAAGCAAACAAAACAAGACCAAAAGGCACCTAAGCTCTGTCATTGAAGAGCTCACTATCTAAAGGAGGGATGATGAAGAGGTTTCTTCTCTCCTGCCAACTCAGTCTCCTGGGATCAACTCACAGGGTAGAGTGTCCAGAAAGATTTTGAGCCTCAACTGGGCGTGGTAGGCCATCCGTCAGGGATGTCTGCCATGAGTACAGAATAGCAGCTACCTGTCCGTGTATTTTAACATACCTGGCCTAGTCAGAATCATTGCAATTTTTTTTTTTAAAAAGAGCACCTAACCTTTTCTACTCCATTACATTCTTGTCCTCCCACACAACCATTGTTGCTGGAAGATACCTGTGTTGAGAGGGTCTTTAATGAGTTAAGACCCTCCGGACAAGAGCAGGGCACCATTAGGAAGCGCAGGAAGAACGTCCGTGGTGCCCTCATCAAGCAACGAAGGATGCTTCCCTTAAGTGAGACCTAGAGATGGCTGAGAGGAACAGGGAAGTCATCCAGGTTCGGCAAACGTGTCCATTTCTGTGGGTCCCCGGCTGGTTGGATGCCAGATGATCAGCACCGACTGGCTTGTGAGGATCACATCCTTTAGCCCTGTGTCCTGAATCACACCCACCCCGTTCCTGTTTAACTCGCAATGCCACTTGCTGGCCTTAGCTGCCCACGTCTCCAGGACATGGACAGAAGGGGCATGTTACCATGAGCCTGGCTGTGGTCCGCCCAGCGGCCGGACGGCAGCGCGTGTGTCCGGCAAGTGCCCGTGTTTAATCCTCGGCTTCCGCTTCGCACTCCGTGAGCAGGGGCTAGAAGCAACCCCGAACTGCAGCCTCAGCCCCGGGAGGGATGGAGACCTGTGTCGGCCCTCAGCAGTGACCCCCTGCTGGCCAGTTTAAGGAGACGCATTGAGGGGCGTCCCTCCAAGTCGTCCTCAAAGGCTGGTGGTCCTTGCTCGGGGGCTTAGTCAGAAGATGCAACAGGGGCACCAGCTGGTGGCACCCCAGGGTCTCCAGCAAGGAGTAGAGGGGTCTGCCTCGCGGGGAGTTGAAACCACGTGGGTACTCTCAGGTGGACTAATGTGGCCTCCGGGGGGGCTCCCACAAGACAGGGCAGGAAGTGCAGCGTTCACGGCCATTGTTGAATGATGTGGGGGGAGGGCATTTTTAAAGATGTTGGGGTGTGGGGAATGTGCCAACACCCCCAGTTAGAAGGAGGGCCAAACGTGCCTCGGGCTTCCCAGGTGGTGTTAGTGGTAAAGAACTCAAGTGACAATGCAGGAGACATAAGAGACGAAGGTTCCATCCCTGGGTTGGGAAGATCCCCTGGAGGACGGTGTGGTACCCCACTCCAGTGTTCTTGCCTGGAGAATCCCATGGACACAGGAGCCGGGCTAGCTGCAGTCCATGGGGTCGCAAAGAGTCAGACGTGAGTGAAGCAACTGGGCCCACACACAAAGGGTGCCTATGTATCCATGCATTTTGTGAAGAGAGCAAGTCAGGCCCACCTGAGTGAAGGACCCATGTCCCAGCCAGCAGAGCCAGCTAGAGTCCTGTGCACAACTATGTACCTGTCCTCAAGCCTCTAGGTGCACACGAAGTCCTTAGCACACATCTGTTCTATTATAACTTGCCATCTATTCATCACTCACACATGTGCACACACACTCACATATGTACACCCACAGTTATGCATCTGGCTAAGGCTATGTTTTATAATCAGTAAGGCAAACGTGGCATCTCTCTGAAATTTCAGCTGCTCAAAAATATCTATGCCTGGGCATCTTTTCCAGTTGTTCCTGGAACAAAGATACACCAAACATACTATGAGCCTGTATGAGCCCCATTTGAAGAGATTCAAATCACTGTATTCATAGGACTTTTTTGGGATGGCTGTTGTTTGCTGATACAGTGAAGGCATCTGGAGTGTTGGGAACTTCTTTGCTAATATCACGTTTAAGTCAGCTTCTTCTGTTTCCAAATTTATGCTTACTTCCCCCATCCCTCCAGCCTCTCTTGCTGGCCTTGGACTCACAATACTAATACAGACCCACGCGTCAATTCTAACATGCTTCTCCTGCCCTGTGACACCTAATTAATGCATGTTTTCCCAGCCCTTCACAGGGTGCTGCACACAGGTCACGAGATGGGATTCACCCTCGTGTGGCGCTCTGCTGCCTCTTAACCTGGTCTTGCCTCCTGCCTTTGCTCCTGACTGTAAGCCCAGTCTCCTGATGGCCTGCCGTGAAGGGGCCCTTTTTGTATCCCTAGCACCCCACGGGGTCAGGTGGAAACCCCGTTCCATTTAATGCCCGGTCGGCTTTCTTGACACTCGAAGTCTGTGTCTATTTTGCGTCTCACTTCAGGAGTCCTTGTGAGTCTCTTACAAGTCAGTGTCATGTCCAACTCTTGGTGGCATCCTAAGTACGTTCTTGGGGACTCACAATCGAATACCCTGCCGACACCTTGATTGCTGAGTCTACTCAGGGCACCTTTCAGCATTTTACTTCATCTGGGACATTTCTCTTTAACATCCTTGTTATCAATTCGCAAGAGTGATTAGTCTGAAAACACAGTGTGAAACCTATTGATTATCTTCCCTCTAATTCGAGGGGAATCGATCTATCAGACAAACAAGGTTTTTCCATTCCAAAAGAAACCAGGTGGTCATGAAGGGATTAGTTCCACGGGCACCTTCAAAACTCAAGAAGGGCCCTGGAAGAACAGCTGGACCTCTCTCCTGACCACAGGCAGCGGTCCACTCATAGAGTGCCCCAGGCAGCCTCTGTTGCCCCCGTGGAAAGAACGTTTGTCCAGCTGTCAAGGCAAATTCGCGTCTGTATCCGCGAATGCGTATTTACATCTCCAAAAGCATCTGGCTGGCCCCAGTGTTTCAGCTTCAGCCGAGGCTGAGGGCAATCGGGCGCTCCTAAGTAGATTGTTGCTCAGAGCCGGCAGAGCAGGATCCACCTGACGGGTGCCCTGTGCCATGCCCAGGTCAGCCATCGGGCCCACAGGGGCCCCTTGGAACACGGAGGCCAGAGCCGCGCCCTGGGCAGGCTTTCTTCTCCCGTCCCAAGCCTCTGCAGAGGTGGCCTCTGCCAAGCTCCCAGCTCTAGGAGGTGCCTTCCTTGCTGGCATGGAAGGACAATTTGTACTTAAAGGAGTGATTAGAAGGATTCTTCTTGCACGCTTCCATCTCTGATGACGACCAGCTTCATCGATGTAATGATCATTAGTTCTCTTCATCTCCCTTTAATGGCACCAGCTGGACAGACTGGTTCTCTTTACTGCCCAGATTGGTGGTGGGGTTGCCTGTGTGGGGAGAGGTGACAGGCACCATGGAATAACAGATGGCAAATTCAGGGCTTGTTGGCAATCAGCAGGTTTTTGCTAATGACTTAATTAGCTATGCAAATTGTCAAATCAGTGTGTACATTGTTTTTATCGAAAACTTTACCTAAATTAATTACCATAATTAAGTAGCAGAATGTCAAGGATGTTGGCTGCGTAAAAGGGCCTGGCTGAGTAAGGAAAAAAGAGAGATCTGTCTTCAATTAAAATGTATAGCGTCCTTGGGACAGAGAAAACTGCCTTTTGGAACGAGTTGCGCGATGCGGCAGACCCGCCTCCTCCCCGGTGTCGGCCGCTATTATCAATAGTTTGCAAAGCTGTCCCGAGACCCTCCGTAAAAGTGGTGGCGTTCCCGAGGTCTCGCACAGCGCCCACTGCCCTCTCGAGAGTCCCCAGTGTCGGCAAGTTGAAAAGCGTGGATTTTTTTAATTTTGAGAAATCCATTTTCTTATTTCTGCAGATTGGTAGCATTGCTCGCCCTCCGGTGTCAGGCTGCACACTAAGGACATAAACTCGCGTGGTTGTTCCCCGTCAGGAGGCGATGCTTATTTCCTGTAGAAATCCAATATGCGTCTTGGCCCCCCCGACACTGAGACTTGACCCCGGTGTACAGGACACGGTGTGTCTGACCCAGGTCCCCCAGAGCCTCCTCCCGCTAGTGTTTTAAGTGAGCTTCTCTCTCCCAAGGTTCCCTGTAATAATGTCAGCTGCTGTTCACAGGATGTGATGGTGGTAGGAGAGCCAACTCTGATGGGAGGTGAGTTTGGGGACGAGGACGAAAGGCTAATCACTAGATTAGAAAACACGCAGTATGATGCGGCCAACGGCATGGACGACGAGGAAGACTTCACCAATTCACCCGCCCTGGGGAACAGCAGCCCATGGAACAGTAAACCTCCGGCCACTCAAGAGACCAAATCAGAGAACCCCCCGCCCCAGGTTTCCCAGTAAGAGTGACCGGCTCCAGAATCCACTGTCCATAGCCCCCGTGGGTCACGCTCACTATTTCAGATCCTTACTTACAGGAGAGGAAGGAGCAGACATTAAAACTTTGCCACGCAAATACCGATTTCTAAACCACAATGATCCGAGTTTCTTTCTTCCTTTTTTTTTTTTTTTTAAATTGAGTGGACCATTCCAAATAAACTTCCATGACCCCTCCCTGGAGGCCTTCGCAAGTAACACAGACACTAGCACTCATCATAATTAAAACAAGAGCAAATGCTAGCGCTTCTCCTGGCTCAGTTTGAACCATGTTTGGTAATTTCCTTTCGCCAACCCCGCACCCAACCATCCGATGAAGGCCATACTGTCAGTAAGCCCTCAGTGCTCAGGATCCCATTCTATGCCGAATCCAACTACAGACGACTTTTTAATATTGTAAAATATTTTCTGCTTTTTGACTTGCATCTGAGAGTTTCTTGTTTCAGTAAAAAAAGAAAAGGAAAAAAAATCTGATTTTGGAAAGTAATTTAAATGTACCTTTAATTTTTTTTTTTTTTCTCCTTCACCTTTTCTTTCTTTGGGTAACAGCGAAGAGGGCCCAGCAGGGTAATTTATGGCCGAGCTAATGTCAATTGGTCCTCAAGCCCGAGCAAGTGCAGAAACAAGAAATGTCTTTTTGTCGTCAGAGACACCAAGGCAGATTTTTATGTAAAGAAAGGCACCTGGCCCCTTGAGAATGTATTTGTTTGTAAGATTGCTGTTGATCCAAATATTTTCAAGCCATGTAGTCCATTAATTTTGTGGGCAGTTAAATAAATCTGAAACTTTTGTGTTTCTTTTTTTTGTTGTATCTGAGTTGACTGTTGTTTCTCTTCATAGTATATTTCCTGTATAATATTTGTAAAGCCCTCACCTGGTTCTTTTATGGGGACTTTTCTTTGGGGGTAACTCCAGTGTATTTATGTGAAACTTTATAAAAGAACTAATTTTTCCATTTGCATATTAATATGTTCCTCTATACATGTAAAGACACAGTGGCTTGTGTGTTATAAAACAGCTGTATTTTATGTATGCTTTACTGATAAGTGTGCCAATAATAAACTGTGTTAACGACCAAAGCAAATGAGTCTGTGTATTTGTGATCCTGGCAGAGAAATCTGCCCATGATGATGAGACGTACTGAGCATGGATTTATGACCCAAATCCCACATCCAGTGGGACTGTGAAAACAGCTCATCTTTATAAAGTACAGTTTCTTCCACACTCGCTACAGTTTACTTGGGCAAACACAGGGTTGCCTTCTCTGTGCCAGGAATTCTGCTGGCCACAGACACAGGGATTGGAAAGCAAGGATTGACCTGGCTCCCTATGGCTGGTCAAATACAAGGGCAGCGGCTTCCACTCACTGAGAGCTTACTCTGTACCAAATATCTCAATTTAAGATCCACAGACATTATTTCAGACTTCCCTGATAGCTCAGACAGTGAAGAATCTGTCGTAATGCAGGATACCCAGATTCTATCCCTTGTTCAAGAAGGTCCCTGGAGAAAGGAATGGCAACCCACTCCAGTATTCTTGCCTGGAGAATTCCATGGGCAGAGGAGCCTTTATCTCAGCTAATCTTCACAGCTCCACCAAGTAGGTCCTCATCTCCCCGTGTTTTATAAATCAGTCCTTCCACTTGCCTATTTTTCTAAAAGACTTATTATACAAAGATTGTGGAAAACTCATTTGAGGACTTTGGGTTTCAAGAACTTTCGTCATATTTGCCTACTCTGTTCTAATGAAGAAGATGAGAGAAGAAATCTGTTAGCATAAAGTGAGTGTGTATAAAGTGCCAGGCCATAGTAATAGATCATCTCAGCCAGTTCTGGAAAAGAGGGCTTGAAAACGAGAAGAGAAGAAAAGGAAGAGTGTGTCTGTTAGGTTGAGATTCCAAGAAGCAGAACCGGAGACCAGAATTCTGGGCACAGAGTTCCTGAGGGGATCTTCTTCAGTTAAAAAAAAAAAAATCTTTAAGGGAATGGAGGGGGGAAGATGGGGAAGAAGAAAGAGCTGGGAAAGCTGCAAACTCAGGAAGCCTGCTTCCTGAGCCTGGTCCATGGTGCAAGGGAAGGCTTGGAGCACAGAGTCATCTAACCCTTGCAACTCAGCTGCCAGATTTCTGTACACCTGTACCGGTCAGTCATTGGCTGGGGTCCCCCCCAGGGTGTGTGGGAGGCAGTAACTTGAGAATAAGATGGGCCCCATCAGCCAAGGGCTGTCCTGCAGAGGAGAGATCAACTGGAAGACAACAGTCTTAGCATCTCGGCATGGGTAGGCTAGTCCCAGAAAGGGCGTCTGGGCGGGGGACCAACCATCTGCTTCAGTAAATGACTTGCTCCATCTCAGAGCTCATGGGTGACATCGGTGGAATTTGTTTCCACACCTCCCTTGGCTACAAAGCCTGGGTTCTCTTTAGAGCATCATATTGTTTCCTTATGACATTAGCATTGGGAGGAAAATGTGCGGTACAGTAGCAACAGAGTCAAAGGAGATTGAGGGAAACAGCTACTGTAGTTGAAACTCCCCCACTAGAGTGAGAGAGCTGCCAGCTTACCCTCCGCCCGCCTCATCATTTCAGGTTTCCTTTTATCAGTTCTTTAAAGTCACCAACCTGCAGTCATCACAGATGATTTCTGGGACAATCTGTTTGATGTCTGTTCCACTTATCTATTGCTGCACAGCTGATCGACCCCAAACTCACAGACTCAAGAGACAATTTATTATTATCAGTTAACATTCTGAGAGCTCAGTGGTCAGGCGGTCTGCACTTAGGGGCACAGACGTTGCTTGGAGATGGCGTCATCAGAGGTTTGGCTGGGCTGGACATTCAAGGTGGTGCAATCACATAGCTGGCGATTGGGGTGGAGGTTAGGCAGAGCTGTTGAATAGAGTGCCTTCCTGCACAGCCTCTCCATGGGCCTTCACAGAATGATAGTTGGGCTCCCAGGAGAGGAGAGGCAAACTGCCAGTGCCTAGAACTGAAACACCATCACTTCTCTGTGCTGTCCATCAAGGCAGCCCAGACTCGAGGTGCAGAGGCGCAGACGTCCCTCTGTGATGGGTAAGTAGCAAGGGGCCTCCAACACGAGGGGGAAACCTCAGGTGGCCATGTTTGGCAATAAACCTCTACCGCATCCAACACAGTTCACAGGCTGGTCTTTGCTTCCCTGACATTGTGTCCTTAGCCCCTTCCCACTGGCGCCCGACCACCATCTACCACACTCCTGTCTGTTGTCTGAGTATGCTAAGGGCTCACGTCAGACACGTCTTTGCATGTGTTTCTCCCTCTTAGAATGCCACCCCCACCTCTTTACATGACCAGAGCTGGTCAATCTTTTTTTACGTTAACTCATTTATTTTTGGCTACACTGGGCCTTTGCCGTGGTGTGTGGGCTTTTCGTTGCAAGGGGTTCTCTTGTTGCAGAGTGTGGCCTTTAGACGTGCAGGCTCAGTAGTTGAGGCGCTTGGACTTCGTTGCTCCCTGGCACGTGACATCTTCCCAGATCAGGGATCAAACCATGCGCTCTGCCTCGGCAGGTGGATTCTTAACCGCCGGACCACCAGGGCAGTCCCCAAAGCAATTCCCCAAAGGCCCAGTTTGATTCTCCGGCCCCCGCGATGACTCCCAACTCTGGTCGGCGACCGCTGCCCCCTCTGGGACCCAAGAGCACTCGGTTCTTGCTTCTGCCCTGGCTCTGTCCTGACAAGTTTTTGTTTCTGTTGTTAAATACCTTTCACTGTCCTGCTAGATTTTTCTAGGACTGAGTGGTTTCATCATTTCCGTCTGAATTGTTACTATCTAAACCCTCTCATACATGTCGGGATAGATAGAGTTAAAAACTCCCAAGCAAGAAATCATGAAACCACCGCTTACCAGGCATCTTCCCATTAAGTCACAATCTGTCATTCTATGGCACAACATAAAGTGACGTTTACCCTTGTGGGTACATAAGAGATGAGAGGTAGCAGAGATGGGCTTGTTCAAGTTTCTCAGAGGTCAAGTCAGCACAAAATAAACATTCTACAAAACGCTGGCTTACCCCTAACTTAAATGATTCGTTAGGCCCAGGAGATCTGTCAGGCCCAGAATAATTCCAAGGGCAACCATGTCTCAAATACACACCACGAGTCAGCCACTTGCTAGGTCCTTTGCCTGAGTGGTCTCACAATGGTGGAAGCACAATGGTTGTGGATAGGTGGGTTATGCTTTGCAAAAACCTCCCAATCTCAGCAGTTGATGCCCAGAAAGATTGTATTTTTCTCCCTGATGGGACTGTGGATCAGCTGGAACAACTGTATCTCAGGTCTGCCCCTCGGGTCTCTACCTAGGAAGGCAGTCTTCAGAGCACACACTATTCTTGGGAAATTCTGAAAGACGTGAAAGAAGGCAAGCCAAACCACACACACACACACACAAACACACACACACACACACTTTCTCACACTGCATCCATTGGCCAATGCAAGTCTCAAGGACAATCCAACATCAGTGGAGTGGGGAAAAAACTATACCTTGCAGACTCAAGGGTATGAATAGACAACTGGGAATCGAGTCTACCCCCAGCAACCTACACAAAGATGTCTGAAAAACTTCTGTTTGCTAACATTTAAAAACTGATGAGTTTTCAAAACATCATATTAACACATATAGATGGAATCTAGAAAGATGGCACTGGTGAATCTACTTGCAGGGCAGCATTGAAGATGCAGATGTAGAGAACAGACTTACGGACATGAGGGGTGGAGAAGAAGGAGAGGGTGGGACAAATGGGAAGAATAGCGTGGAAACATATACACTGCCATATGTCAACAGTCAATGGGAATTTGCTGTGTGACTCAGGAAACTCAAGCTGGGGCTCTGTGACAACCTAGAGGGGTGGGGTGGGGTGGGAAGCGGGAGGGAGGTTCAAGAGGGAAGGAACATATGTATGGCTATGGCTGATTCTTGTTGATGTGTGACAGAAACCAACACAATATTGTAATTATCCTTCAGTTAAAAATAAAAAACTGAGAAGTTTTCAATAAAAATTAAAATGAACTTTCCCCTTAGCATTGCTTTCACAGTGTCCCATAGGTTTTGGGCTGTTGTGTTTTCATTTTCATTCGTTTCCATGCATAACTGAATTTCAGTTTTGATTTCTTCTGTGATTTGTTGGTTATTCAGCAGTGTGTTGTTGAGCCTCCATATGTTGGAAGTTTTGAAAGGTTTTCTCCTATAATTGATATCTAATCTCACTGCATTGTGGTCAGAAAAGATGCTTGGGATGATTTCAATATTTTTGAATTTATCAAGGTTAGATTTATGGCCCAGGATGTGATCTATTCTGGAGAAGGTCCCGTGTGCACTTGAGAAAAAAGTGAAATTCCTTGTTTTGGGGTGGAATGACCTATAGATATCAATTAGGTCTAGTTGATCTATTGTATCATTTAAAGTTTGAATTTCCTTGTTACTTTTCTGTCTAGTTGATCTATCCATTGGTGTGAGTGGTGTATTAGAGTCTCCCACTATTATTGTGTTGTTGTTGATTTCCCCTTTCATACTTGTTAGCATTTGCCTTACATATTGTGGAGCTCCTATGTTAGGTGCATAAATATTTATAATTGTTGTTTCTTCTTCCTGGATTGATCCTTTGATCATTATGTAATGTCCTTCTTTATCTCTTTTCACTGCCTTTATTTTAAAGTCTACTTTATCTGATATGAGTATTGCCACTCCTGCTTTCTTTTGGTCTTTATTCTCATGGAATATCTTTTTCCAGCCTTTAACTTTCAGTCTATATGTGTCCCTAGGTGTGAGGTGGGTCTCTTGTAGACAACATATATAGGGATCTTGTTTCTGTATCCAGTCGGCCAATCTTTGTCTTTTGGTTGGGGCATTTAGCCCGTTTACATTTAAGGTAATTATTGATAAGTATGGTCCCGTTGCCATTTATTTTATTGTTTTGGGTTCCAGATTATCTATCCCATCCGTGTTTAGGCTATACTACAAATCCACAGTCATTAAGACAGTATGGTACTGGCACAAAGACAGAAACATAGATCAATGGAACAGAATAGAAAGCCCAGAGATAAATCCACGCATCTATGGACACCTTATCTTTGACAAAGGAGCCAAGAATATACAATGGAGAAAAGACAACCTCTTTAACAAGTGGTGCTGGGAAAACTGGACAGCCACTTGTAAAAGAATGAAACTAGATCACTTTCTAACACCATACACAAAGATAAACTCAAAATGGATCAAAGATCTAAGCATAAGACCAGAAACTATAAAACTCCTAGAGGATAACATAGGCAAAACACTCTCTGCTATAATCCAAAGCGGGATACTCCATGACCCACCTCCCAGAATATTGGAAATAAAAACACGAATAAACAAATGGGACCTAATTAAAATTAAAAGCTTTTGCACAACAAAGGAAACTATAAGCAAGGTGAAAAGACAGCCTTCAGAATGGGAGAAAATAATAGCCAATGAAGCAACAGACAAACAATTAATCTCAAAAATTTACAAACAACTCCTGCAGCTCCATTCTAGAAAAATAAACAACCCAATTAAAAAGTGGGCCAAAGAACTTAACAGACATTTCTCCAAGGAAGATATAAAAATGGCTAACAAACACATGAAAAGATGCTCAACATCACTCATTATCAGAGAAATGCAAATCAAAACCACAATGAGGTACCACTTTACACCAGTCAGAATGGCTGCCATCCAAAAGTCTACAAGCAATAAATGCTGGAGAGGATGTGGAGAAAAGGGAACCCTCTTACACTGTTGGTGGGAATGCAAACTAGTACAGCCACTATGGAAAACAGTGTGGAGGTTCCTTAAAAAGCTGCAAATAGACCTGCCATATGACCCGGCAATCCCACTGCTGGGCATATACACCGAGGAAACCAGAATTGAAAGAGCCACGTGCACCCCAATGTTCATCGCTGCATTGTTTACAATAGCCAGGACATGGAAGCAACCTAGATGCCCATCAACTGACGAATGGATAAGAAAGCTGTGGTATATATACACAATGGAATATTACTCAGCATTAAAAAAAAATTCATTTGAAGCAATTCTACTCAGATGGACGAAACTGGAGCCCATTATCCAGAGTGAA
>ML660768.1:4857396-4911311 GCA_007570785.1 Antilocapra americana
CCAAAGCGGGATACTCCATGACCCACCTCCCAGAATATTGGAAATAAAAACACGAATAAACAAATGGGACCTAATTAAAATTAAAAGCTTTTACACAACAAAGGAAACTATAAGCAAGGTGAAAAGACAGCCTTCAGAATGGGAGAAAATAATAGCCAATGAAACAACAGACAAACAATTAATCTCAAAAATATACAAGCAACTCCTGCAGCTCCATTCTAGAAAAATAAACAACCCAATTAAAAAGTGGGCCAAAGAATTTAACAGACATTTCTCCAAAGAAGATATAAAAATGGCTAACAAACACATGAAAAGATGTTCAACATCACTCATTATCAGAGAAATGCAAATCAAAACTACAATGAGGTACCACTTTACACCAGTCAGAATGGCTGCCATCCAAAAGTCCACAAGCAATAAATGCTGGAGAGGATGTGGAGAAAAGGGAACCCTCTTACACTGGTGGTGGGAATGCAAACTAGTACAACCACTATGGAAAACAGTGTGGAGGTTCCTTAAAAAGCTGCAAATAGACCTGCCATATGACCCAGCAATCCCACTGCTGGGCATATACACCTAGGAAACCAGAATTGAAAGAGCCACGTGTACCCCAATGTTCATCGCTGCATTGTTTACAATAGCCAGGACATGGAAGCAACCTAGATGCCCATCAACTGACGAATGGATAAGAAAGCTGTGGTACATATACACAATGGAATATTACTCAGCATTAAAAAAAAATTCATTTGAAGCAATTCTACTCAGATGGATGAAACTGGAGCCCATTATCCAGAGTGAAGTAAGCCAGAAGCAAAAACAACAATACAGTATATTAACGCATATATATGGAATTTAGAAAGACGGTAACGAGAACCCAACATACGAGACAGCAAAAGGAACGCAGATGTATAGAATAGACTCGTGGACTTTGTGGATGAGTGTAAGGGTGGGATGATATGGGAGAAGGGCATTGAAGCATGTTAATTTTCATATGTCTAGTCTATCGCCAGCCCAGGACTGATGCTCGGGGCTGGTGCAGCGAGATTTCCTGGCGGGGGGAGGGAAGAGGGAGGCGGGTTCCGGAGGGGAAGCATATGTAAACCCATGGTGATATCATGACAATGTATGGCAAAAACAATTAAAAAATAATAATAAATAAAAAAAATTAAAATGTTTTAGCTCCTAATATTGTATTTTTTAACTGGAGGATAATTGCTTTATAATATTGTTTCTGCTGCACAACAGTGTGAATCAGCTAAGTGTGTACACATCTCCCCTGCCTTCTGGACCGCCTCCCTCCCACCCTCCTCTTCCCACCCCTCTGGGTCATCCCAGAACACTAGGCTGAGCTCCCTGTGCTAGAGAGCAGCTTCCCACTCTCGCTGTCTATTTTATAGTGTTAGTCCCTCAGTCGTGTCTGACTCTTTGCGACCCCATGGACTGTAGCCTGTCAGGCTCCTCTGTCCATGGGGTTTCCCAGGCAAGAATACTGGAGCGGGTTACCCTTTCCTTCTCCAGGGGATCTTCCCAACCCTGGGATCAAACCCAGGTGTCCTGCGTTGCAGGCAGATTCTTTTCCTGTCTGAGCCACCAGGGAAGACCCATTTTACATATGGCAGAAGGGGACAACAGAGGATGAGATGGTTGGATGACATCACCAACTCAATGGACATGAGTTTGGGTAAACTCCCGGAGTTGGTGATGGACAGGGAGGCCTGGCATGCTGCTGTCTATGGGGTCGCAAAGAGTCAGACACGACTAAGAGGCTGAACTGAACTGAACTGAGTATATATATGTGGAGTAGGAAAGAGCAACCCACTCCAATATTCTTGCCTGGAAAAGTCCATGGACAGAGGAGCCTGGCAGGCTACTGTCTACGGGATCACAAAGAGAAGAGTTGGAATGACTGAGTGACTGAGCATGCACACATATGCAATGTGTATATATCAATGCTACTCTCTCAACTTATCCCACCCTCTTCCCTTCTTGTGTCCAAACATCCATTCTCTAGTCTCTTTTCCTGCCCTGTGCATAGGCTCATCAGTACCATTTTTCTAGATTCCATGTATATGCGCTGCTGCTAAGTCACTTCAGTCGTGTTCAACTCTGTGCGACCCCATAGAAGGCAGCCCACCAGGCTCTCCTGTCCCTGGGGTTCTCCAGGCAAGAACACTGGAGTGGGCTGCCATTTCCTTCTCCACCACATGAAAGTGAAAAGTGAAAGTGAAGCCGCTCAGTCGTGTCCGACTCTTAGCGACCCCATGGCCTGCAGCCTACCAGGCTCCTCTGTCCATGGGATTTTCCAGGCAAGAGTACTGGAGGGGGGTGCCACTGCCTTCTCCAGTATATGCACTAATATATGATAAAAATTAAAATTTCTTGCTTCTCTTAACCAACTGGATCTAACAACCATAGACTCACACTTCTGGATTCCTGGAGGGTGACACTTGGCTGGTGTCCAGTCATGGATTCCCTTCTTAGATGCTCCAGCCTATCGACCTCACACCATTTTTCTGACTCACTCTACCTTCCTGGCTTTAGTCATTAGCTGCTCTACCTGTTTTCCCCATTCTCTCTGCTCCTTAAATCCTCATTTGAAGGTTGGTATTAAGAGGCCATTTTACAGATGTGAATATTGATGCTCAAGCAGTTTAGTTAACACTGTTGATTGTACAGCTGATAAATGGTAAGGTGGGCTTTGAACCTGGGTCCTCCGGGTCAACCCCTGGGCTCCACCAAACCAGGCTGGTTTAGGAACCACAGTGGTAGTTTGACCTTCTGTGGATTAGGTTGGAAATGAGATAAGAATGATCTCATTGAGTCTTTGCAATATCTCTGGGGGTGAGGTGAGATTAGTGTCCCCCTGTTTTGAAGATGGAGCGCAGAGCACTTAAATAGTTTGCCCAAGGTTACAGAGCTCACAAAGGACACTGTCATGTCCCCTTGACCCTGACCCACTCTGTTAGGCTTATCGTCAAGTGTTGAGTCCATAGACATGGGGTTTGGAGGTATTCTTTAGCCTGGGAGAAAAGTCCTGGCATCCACTTTCTGCCACTGACTCTGTGTTTCAGAGGGTGTCAGAGAGTTTGACCAGAAACAGCACACTGTCACTCACCTGATAATCAAACAAAGCAGATCCTTTGAGGGCCCTGAAATTGCAGGGAATCTGACAAGGGATTTATAAATAAGTGGCCCAGTCCCTTTGGGAAATCCTCTCTCTTTCTCCTTCTCCCTTTTACTTTGAGGTGAACATTGAGTGCAACAGGAAAACACAGTTCACACTGATGCAACTTGGGGATGGGCACTGTGAGAGCCAGGCCAACAAGGTCAAGTTCTCTTAAGCAGGATTGGCAACCTCCTTGGGAAATTCATTGTATAGTGGGACTCCCCCTCCATCTGCCATAAAAAATTACTAGGCTTTTTTTTTCTGATGCTTAAGCAACATGTGTTCATGTAGACCATTTGAGAAAATGGGAACAAGAACAAAATAGAGTAATTCCCCCAACCTGATATAACCATAGTTAATATTCCGATGCAAATCCTTCTGCTTTTTTTTTCTTCTTGGTTCATTTACATTACAATGTTGGTAATATGCAGCATAGATAGTTACCTATCCCACCCTTATCATATTATATCATGAGCTACCTCTTTATTCTTTAAAAACATGATTTTAATTTCGATATAATGATCCACTAATGGAATATACCATAATGTATTAAGCCAATTATTTATGACTGGTCAACTCCCTTTTTACATTCCATTAGAATTCCATAATCATGAATCATAAGCTGGTTGAAGGTTGATGAGCATGTATTAAGTTGAAATTCACTGATTGGCTATTTTCCTAGCATCATGCTGGGCATTATAAGGGATTCCTTCACCTGGTCTTGCCTTTAAGGTGCTTACAGTTGGGATAGGAGACAAATCCATAAAGCACTACCCAACCATGTGAGTCTGAGTATATGCAAAGTGTCCACAAAGCATCAGGAATAAAACTCCAAGAGGTTATAAGAATGGAACTCATGTTCGTTCCCCCTTCCTGTGCTGTGCTCTGCATCTCATAACCAGGGAGGCAGGAGTTTTGTACAAGAAGATTAGAAGGTTGAATCACTTGCCCAAGGTCACACAGACCAAAACCAGCAAGGCCGCGTTTCAATCAGCACCTGCCCCCAAGGGCTGGTCTTTCTCTGGTGAGCCACAGGAACTCCTGGGGAGACGCAAGTGCCGGGACTGAGTGCTGGCAGCGCTGACGCCACCCAAGGGGAGGTGCTGACGCACGTGTGCACACCTGAGTGTCCGGTGGCTGCTCTGAAGCTGCTCCGGCTTCGCCTCCTTTGATCCATCACTGCTGTCAGCGCAGTGCCTCTGATCATCAGGGATCCTGGGGACTTCGGGCTTAAACAAAACCTACCATATCAGCACTGTTGGTGTGTATGTAAAGGTGTTTTTTTGCACTTGAAGCCATTGAGCTAGGAAAGCCAGGGAAAGATAATTAAAAGTATAAATTCAGGAAATTGGTGAATCAATGGCTATGGCCTTGCCCATTGCTATTTTGTTCTCAGCTCCTATTCATTCCAGAACATTACCAACCTTGGAGAAAGAAGTATTTTCTCATTTTCCAATGGCCTTCAATGACTCTCCATAAAATACAGTCACCCCTCATCATCTGTAGGTGTTGGTTCCAGAACTGCCCCCTGCTTTGCTTTAACCTCCCACTCCTACCCCCCAACCTTTCCTTACCAAAATCCTGGATGCTCAAACCCTTTACATTAAGTAATGTGGTATTTTCAAATAATCTTCACACATGCTCCTGTATAATTTAAAAGTATTTCTAGATTACTTACAAAACCTAATACAATATAAATGCTATGTTAAATTGTTGCCAGTGGGCAAATTTTTGGAACTTTTTTCCCAAATATTTTTGATCTGCAGTTCATTGAATTTGCAGAAAAGGAAATCCTGGCTATGCAGGGCTGACTGTGTTTCTTCTTGAGTTAGGGAAACCTGTTTGAGAGGAAGTTCTTGTTCGTATCTCTTTCAGAGCTGACATGCTGTATCTTGAGCCCTTTTCCAAAGATAAGTCATTCTCTCCTTTTTCATTCTTAACTTGTTCGGAGAGTTAAGTTCATTTTTAGGGGGAGGGTTGCAGATTCTTCTGTTATGTTCTAATGAAAGTGTTAATGCTTTAAGTGAAAACTGTAAAAATTCACAAATGAGTATGAAATTGATAGAACTCCTGAGACCTAGCTGAAGTCGATTCTCACAAAAATGAAATTTTAAAAATAAAAACTTATTTGGTTACTGTTGTTTTTCAGTCACTGTCATATCTGACCAACTCTTTGTGACCCATTGGACTGCAGCCTACCAGGGTCTTCTGTCCTCCACTATCTCCCAGAGCTTGCTCAATTTCGTGTACACTTAGTCAGTGATGCCATCCAACCATCTTATCCTCTGCTGCCCCCTTCTCCTGCCTTCAATCTTTCCCAGCATCTTTTCCCATGAGTCAGTTCTTCACATCAGGTGGTCGAAGTATTGGAGCTTCACCTTCAGCATCAGTCCTTCCAATGAATATTCAGGACTGATTTCCTTTGGGACTGATGGGTTTGATCTCCTTGCAGTCCAAGGTAGACAGGGGGAACTTTGGAAAACTTAGGCACTGTCTAAGGGATCAAACCCAATTTGTTGATCATGGCAACTTGGACCTTGTGTTGGGAAGGCTTCCGAGGAGCCCTCACTCGGGAAAAGATTGACTTGAACCATATGAGCAATGTCTGATGCAAAATTCATCACGATTACTTCCCCATAAGAGAGTGACTAACTCCACTCTCCTGGATCCACCCCAATGGTAAAATTGAACATCCCTCTTTCTGGGAAACTCCTCTGTCCCAGGCAAACCCACCCACACCTGTAACTAAACAGACATATGCAAAATCACAACCGTTGCTACTTGTTGAGCATCTTTTTCATTCTGGACACTTTGCATGTATTGATTCTAATACACCCACCCTGGGTGGGGAGCCCTTAATGTTATCCTTTTACAGGTAAGAAAACCGAAGTGAAGAAACTTGAAGATACCCAAAGAACTCCAGCCAAAAAGCGATAGTGCCAAGATCCAGCCCTCAAGGTGACTTCCAGCCTGTGCTTTCTCTTCTATGTCCCTGGCTTTGAACCTTTTTTTTTTTTTGGCCACCCTGCTTGCAGGATCTCAGTTCTCCGACCAGGAATTAAACCAGGGCCATGGCAGTGAAAGCCCAGAATCTCAACCACTGGGCCACCAGGAAACTCCCGGAAATTTTATTCCAAATAACACCAAGATAAGTGCAATATGTGAGTTGACTAAGAGGAGCAATCAAACATCAGTGACTGTGAGATGCAAAAAAATTCCCCAGGAACCAGAGGAACACAGCTGACTCCCACACCATCCCTCCTCCTTCAGTTACAGAAGAACCCCCCTGGTTCACTTAAAACTCCACCATGCACTATTATTTTTACTGGAGTATAATTGCTTTGCAACATTGTGTTAGTCTCTGCTGTATAGCAGAGTGAATCTGCTGTATGTCTACATATGCCACCCACCTCTTGAGCCTCCCTCCCAGCCACCCCCATCCCACCCCTCTGAGTTATCACAGAGCCCTGAGCTGAGCTCCCTGTGTTATAGAGCAGCCGCCCACTGGTATCTAATTCAGCATGATAGTGTATATATGACAATGCTACCCTCTCAATTCACCCTACCCTCTCCTTCCACAAGTCCATTCTCTAGGTCTGTGTCTCTATTCCTCCCTGAAAATAGGTTCATCAGTACCATTTTTCTAGATTCCGTATGTATGCGTTAATATGCAATATTTGTTTTTCTCTTTCTAACTTACTTCACTCTATGGCAGATTCTAGGTTGAATTTGGCCAATTAGAAAGTATTCAGACAAATGACATCAGGAACATACAACAGGCAGGTCAAGAAATATCCCGTTTGGCCCACTGAACACCTCCCTTTCTGCGTAAATGAGGCCAACCTAGCCTGTCTTAAGGACTAACCCGAGGTTTTGCTCAAGACAAGAGAGCAGCTAGAAACATCTGTAGCTACTTTGCACACCTGTTCAGTTACCTCTGCAGCTGGGTCTGTGGAGTTTGCCTTTGCCAGGGGCACCCTGGGAGATTCTTGACAAAAATTTAAAAGTGGAAGAAGCTGTTGTCTGGAGTGAAGGGAGAAACCCCCCAGGTGGACACTTGTGTAAGTCAGTCACTGGGTCTACCTTTCCGCCGCCACCCAGGAGGGTCAGTGTGGCTTACCTGTCACCCCAGAACTCAGATAATGAGGGTACAGAATCCCCAGGCTGTATGTTTTTATATAACTTAATTGTTTTATGTTTGGCTGCGCTGGGTCTTCCCTGCTCGTGGACGTTTCTCTAGTTGCAGTGAGCGAAGGCTCCTGTCTGGCTGTGGCACACAGGATTCTCATCCCGGTGGCTTCTCTTGTTGCAGAGAAGGGCACGGGCTCTATGGAGCTTGGGCCGCAGCAGTGTGGTGCCCGGGCTCTAGATCACAGGCTCAGTAGTTGTGGTGCACGAGCTTAGTTGCTCCATGGTACGTGGGATCTTCCTGGACCAGGGATCGAACCCCTGTCTCCTGCCCTGGCAGGAGGATTCTTTACCACTAAGCCATCAGGGAAGCCTCTCAGTCTGTAATTTTGAATGCAAGGACACAGTACCTTTTAAAAGACAGAAAATTGTCTCTGTTAGCAAAGTTAACCTTGATAGTGGCTAAGCCCAAGCATCCTTAATTCTCTCCTTTCTTTCAAAGGTGCACAAAGTTGATCTCTTTTAAAGATCCAGATGAATTATTTATTCTCTCCAACAAGGTTGCTTATTTGTTTGTTTTGCTTCAAGGGATGTTTTAAATATATTTTTATTATTTTATTAGCTTTCTCATTGTAGAAAATTTTAGAAAGTACTGACAAACAGTTATAATAATTATTATTGTAACAGTAATAATAAAATAAAATTGAAACCACCCACATTACCACCACCAAGAGATAGCTATGTCTCACATATTGGTCTGTGGCTTTGTTTTTGTTTTAATTTTTTTATTGAAGTATAGTCAGTTTACAATGGTGTGATAATTTCTGCTGCACACCAGAGTGACGCAGTTATGTACATGTATATATTACTTTTTATATTATTTTCTGTTGTGGTTTACACCAGATTGACGCAGTTATGTACATGTATATATTACTTTTTATATTATTTTCTGTTGTGGTTTACACCAGATTGATGCAGTTATGTACATGTATATATTACTTTTTATATTATTTTCTGTTGTGGTTTACCCCAGGATCTTGAATGCAGTTCCCTGTGCTTTACACGAGGACCTTGTTGCTTATCCATTCTGAATATGAGAGTCTGCATCTACTAACCCCAAACTTTCAGTCCATCCTTCTCACTCCCCACCCGCTTTGCAGCCACCAGTCCATTCCATTTGTCTGTGAGGCTGTCTCTGCTCTGTCAATAGGTTCATTATTGCTTTATATTCCCAGGAAAGAGGTTCGTGGATAACTTCTGATTTAAAGTGAAACGCAGTTAAAAATTGCCCCTAGCGGTTGCCCTTAAAACGAGGACAACTGATGTTACTGCCAGCAAAAAAAAATACTGGAAGGTACAGCCTAAAACGTTTTTTGAACATGAAGAACAGTGAGGGGAACCTGACCCCCAGAGACATCAGAGCAGAGTGTAAGATGGTGAAGCATCGCCCCGAAGCAGGTAAACCAGGGCAAGGGTTCAGAAACACACCAACATCTGAATCTCCATTTATGGCATTTTACATCTATGAGGAAAGGATGAAATTAAATAATATTTAAACTGTTGGCTATACATTTTGAAATCATTATTTTACATCCTTACCTTAGCCTGCAAATAAAATTTTAAGATGGATTAAAGACTTAGACTAAAACTATAAAGCACTAGAAGAAAACAGGAAATAGTACTAATATTGGGAGCTGAAAAACAATCTCTCTTCTCTAAACACCAAGACCAGATATCATTTTTTTAAAATAGATGCATTTAGGACATGTGTATAATTGTGGTGAACTCTGAACTCTGGAGGGTCAGGCCTAGGTGCAAACCCTGAATTTGGCATATTCTGGCTGGATGATCTCAAAAATGACTTAAACGCCTCTGATTTCCTGTTGTCTTATCTATAAAATAAACATATCTGTAGTTTCTACTCAGAAAGTTGTGTTGCAAATTAAATAAAATACCATACATAAAACTTCTGGCACAATTAGTGTTATAAATTATTTGTATTAGTGTTTTACATATAAGAACATATAAAAATTAGAAAATACAATAGGAATAAGGTCAAACTATGGGCTATGATAATAAGCCTAACTGACTTAAACTCCCCTGTTAAAAGGCAAAACACAAAACAGAGACAAATGCAAAAAGAATCAGTATTCAGCAGTTAAGAAAACACATATAAGATGAAGATGATATAGAATTATTACAATTAAGCAGATGGGAAATTATCAACTATACATAAACAAAAGGAAACCAAAATAAATGTTAATTTTAGAAAAGGTAGCATCTATGGTAAAAAAGATTAACTTTTTTTTTAATTTTCTTTACTGTGTTGCTTTTTCCATACATTGACATGAAACCGCCATGGGTTTACATATGCTCCCCCTCCAGAACCCCCCTCCCTCCTCCCTCCCGATTCCCTCCCCCTGGGTCATCTCGGTGCACCAGCCCCAAGCATCAGACCTGGGCTGGCGATTGATTTCACATATGATAATTAACATGTTTCAATGCCATTCTCCCATATCATCCCACCCTTGCCCTCATCCACAGAGTCCACGAGTCCGTTCTATACGTCTGCGTTCCTTTTGCTATCTCACATGCAGGGTTCTCGCTGCCATCTTTCTAAATTCCATATATATGCATTAGTATACTGTATTGTTGTTTTTCCTTCTGGCTTACTTCACTCTGGATAATAGGCTCCAGTTCCGTCCACCTGAGTAGAACTGATTCAAATGAATTTTTTTTAATGCTGAGTAATACTCCATTGTGTATATGTACCACAGCTTTCTTATCCATTCGTAAGAGTGCCATTATGTTCCAAGCAATAAAGCATCAAAACATAAAGCAAAAGACTATTAGAATTCAAGAATTTGATTAAAGGACAACAGCAGCATATCACTTCGGTTTTTCAGAGATTAAACAAGAAAAAATGGAAACAGAAAATTAATGTAATTAGATTGGAATAATACATATTTTTATCTTTAGATAGATTAATTATATTTTCTTGGGCTCCAGGAGATAGTATAGGACAGGGAACCCTGTAGTGCTGCATTCCATGGGGCTGAAAAGAACTGGACAGGACGTAGCAACTAAACAACAACACACACAAAATTGTTCCAAATAACAGATCCAAAAAAAAGAAATTTACTAATGTAGTAATTTGTATGGGTTACTTGCTTTAATTGCAAGCAATTAAATAAAAAAAAAAGTTTAGCAGAAACCTAGACAAATATTCTAAACCACTTAAATTTTTTAAAAGTTTTTCTATACAAGTATCGGGTCAGAGGAAAAATATAGTTAATATGCACACACTAGTTTGAACTAAAGAAATTAAACCATTGCTCCTAAAACCAGTTGTGGAATTCTTGGGCTCCAAAACCACTGAGGGTGGTGACTGCAGCCATGAAGTTAAGAGGCTCACTCCTTGGAAAAAGAGCTATGGCAAACCTAGAAGGCGTATTGAAAACCAGAGACACTGCTTTGCCTACAAAGGTCCAGTAGTCATGTACGGATGGAGAGCTGGACAATAAAAAAGACTGAGCGCCGAAGGATTGACGCTTTTGAACTGGGGTGTTGGAGAAGACTCTTGAGAGTCCCTTGGACGGCAAGGAGATCCAACCAGCCCATCCTAAAGATCAGTCCTGGGTGTTCACTGGAAGGACTGATGCTGAAGCTGAAACTCCAATCCTTTGGCCACCTGATGCAAAGAACTGACTCACTGGAAAAGACCCTGATGCTGGAAAAGACTGAGGGCAGGAGGAGAAGGGGATGACAGAGGATGAGATGGTCAGATAGCATCACCAACTCCACGGACATGAGCTTGAGCAAAGTCTCAGAGACGGTGAAGGACAGGGCAGCCTGGCATGCTGCAGTCCATGGGGTCACAAAGAGTCGGACACGACTGAGCGACTGAACAACAATAGCTGCTTTATGGTGCTGTGTTAGTTTCTGCTGAGCAGCAAGGTGAACCAGCTCTATGTATACTTATATCCCTTCTTTGGAAGATTTGTTTCCCATGTAGGTCACCACGGAGAATTTAATTGAGTTCCCTGTGCTGTACAGCAGGTTTTCATTACTTATCCATTTTATACACAGTAGTGTGTGTATATATGTCCATCCCAATCTCCTAATTTACCCCATCTTCTCTTTCTCCCTCTTGGTATCCATAGCTTTTTTTTCTCGACTTCTGTGTCTCTATTTCTGCTTTGCAAATAATATCACCTACACAGTTTTTTCTAGATTCCACATACATGCATTAGTGTACGACATTTGTTCCTCTCTTTATGACTTACTTCACTCTGTAAGGACCTTTACTTCTTCTTAACTGGGTGAAATATTGGTAGGACTGCAAATCAAGCTGTTCTGCTCTTCTCTAGCCAAGGATGTGGCTTCCAGATAGACCATTCAGAGTATTGCTCCCAGGGAATCAAGTTGTGGGAGAAAGAAAATGACTAAATAATCTTAGATGGCCATGGGGGCCATGAAAAACACGAAATGAAGGAGTGGGCCAGGACTTACCTTCAGCTTCCTTAGCTAGGAGTGAAGTCACACGCAGTAGGACAGGCTTGGCCTGAGTCACTTCTGTCATAAAAATATGAACGGCACCGCCATTCCATTGAAGTCGAGCAGACCCCAATTCTGGGAGAAATTCCCCAGTGCTCACGAGAGTTGATGCTCCCTTGTATGATAAATGCATTACCTCAGTCGCTCCATGACTTTTACACTCAGATACTCAAGAAAATGTTTACGGGGGTGGTGTCTTCCCTTCCAGTTCTATTCTGCAACTGGCCCTCATAATTTGTTATAAGAATTCAGATGGCACCTAACACAACCTTTTTTCCTGTTGTATTGTTCAGAGAGAAATGAATGATTGTCTATTTTGAGTATTAACCTTCCGTTGTCTCCATGGATACCTGATTCACTTAGAAATGAGAGGCTCGGAAGCCAGAGGACCTATATTTGGTTCCTCACGGATGGAAAATCTGAGGCTCAGGAAAGAGAAACTGTAAACCCCATCACAGTGGGCACGGATTGGTTAAGCAATAAAACTCCATCTACAGCATTTGAGAAAGAGGGAAACATATTTAATCATTTTTACAGCTGATGTAATAGCATGAGCTTCTGCTCAAAGAAGGAATCCATTTTCAGATCACACCCCTATCAGAGAGATTCTCTCTCTGCTGAGAAGAGTAGACTATAAAGCCACCGCCATCAGATTCAGAAGGAAGAAAGGCTCTCAGAGACTGAGATGGGCAGGGCCATGTGGAAGCACGGGGCAACCCTGCCTGGGATGAAGCTTTTTCGGAAATGTTTTCCATTAAGTGCCTGTATTTAAAATCTTATTTTTTAATCACAGTATGCAGAAGCTAAGAGTTTGGTCTGCAATCTCACCTTATGTAAGTAAACAAGGGAAAGCACGCACCCTGACAACTGACCTAAGTCAAAAGCTGCAGACGACAAACTGGTGAGAACCACGAGAACCTGAGTAAAGAGAAACTGGGACCAGAACAAATGCAGATGATTCTTTTATTCACAACTGGTCCAATGACTTCACCAGTTCTTTATACAAGAAAAGAAATGAAAACATACCAAAATGCCTCTGCATTTTATTTGCATTTTGATGTGTATTGTTACACTTAGGTTGACCACTTTAGCACTTGAGGGTCTGAATATCCTGATGGTTAAGACAGAGAATTACGAATGATGACTCTTATATGCTGGAGCAGGAGGGTCTTAATCCATAAAGGAGTCTCATTACTGACCAAGTCTGGCATCAATTCAGAGTTGGATGTAGATTATAGTATAAGCATATCAGACCACTGCCTCATTACGGACTATACCAATGTGGAGAATGTGGCTTTTATCTGCAGGCACACAGGCTTCCATGACTGAATTAGAGACATGGCCGGTCAATCTCAGGTAGCCCTGTGGCCCTGAAGGCTTCCTGGGAAGACCTGCTTTACCATGCCACAGCGAACTGAGTCAGCAGAATATGTGTTCCCTTCAAAAGAGCAAGGAGAGGGTTTCCTTGCCCCTGGTTTCCTTTCTCTAAACCATCCAACCAGTAAGACTGTCCACTGCCCAGGCAGGAGGGTTGAGAGAGGTCAACAGCATTAAGCTGGTAGATTTCCTTCCACAAGGGGTGGGACAGACAAATCCGTTACCCCACACTCAAACATTAGGGTCCAAAGATTAAAAAACAGTTTCTTAGAAAAGCCAATTTCCTTGGCACTAAGACTTGAATTTCCAATACTGTGATCTGAGCTTCCTTTTCAAAGCACTGTACCCCTTTTACGTCCTTCAAGACCAACACCCTCCTACGGATAACAACAACCAAAATGATCTCTGAGATTCATTCACAGAATCTGAATGGCTACTCCCCACCGGTCAAGGGAGTATGTCTTTTAATACAGGACTGTGTTGGTCACAAAGAAATGAACTATTAACGGTGAAGTTTGGAAGGTCACAGAACTGGGGAAGGATGGAGAAGAAGGAGAAAACCTCAAAACCATGTTGTGTTCTGCCGTTTGAGTTCACTTGTGAGAATCTAATTTTTCAGACTTGATAAGAACTTAACTATCATTTATTGAAGGCATCAGTTTCTCCAGTCCCCATTATGAGAACCTTTGCTTTCATCTTATAAAAGCCATCTAAGACGCTGACCCAGGAAAATCGCCCTTGTGACAGCACCGTGGCAGGAGATGCGTGCTCAGTCACTTCAGTCATGTCCACCTCTCTGTGGCCCCATGGCCCTCGGCCCACCAGACTCGTCTGTCCATGGGATTTGCCAGGCAAGAATATGGGAGTGGGTAGACATGCCCTCCTTGTAGCAGAAAACACAGGTCACAGAACAGACAGTTTAATTCTTCAATGTCCAGGTTCCTTGCAATGTCACATAGCTCTTCAGAAGAGTTTAAGTGGTAAAGTGTCTTGAATCCTTAAAATATCAAATTCCCTCCAACATTTTCTGCATCTGTGGAAGCCTACCTAAACAAACACCAGTAACCTTGAAAACTACTGCTAAACCAGATCATCTGTCAAGAAGATGGTGGCTGTGTTTTAAGTCAAATTCAATTCAACAAATCATTTCAGAAATTATTTTGGAAACACCACCCTTATGGCAGAAAGTGAAAAGGAACTAAAAAGCCTCTTGATGAAAGTGAAAAATGAGAGTGAAAAGTTGGCTTGAAGCTCAACATTCAGAAAACTAAGATCATGGCATCTGGGCCCATCACTTCATGGGAAATAGATGGGAAAACAGTGTCAGACTTTATTTTGGGGGGCTCCAAAATCACTGCAGATGGTGATTGCAGCCATGAAATTAAAAGACACTCCTTAGAAGGAAAGTTATGACCAACCTAGATAGTATATTAAAAAGCAGAGACATTACTTTGCCAACAAAGGTCCATCTAGTCAAGGATATGGTTTTTCCAGTAGTCACGTATGGATGTGAGAGTTGAATGGTGAAGGAGGCTGAGCACCAAAGAATTGATGCTTTTGAACTGTGGTGTTGGAAAAGACTCTTGAGAGTCCCTTGGACTGCAAGAAGATCCAACCAGTCCATCCTAAAGGAGATCAGTCCTGGGTGTTCATTGGAAGGACTGATGTTGAAGCTGAAACACCAGTACTTTGGCCACCTCATGTGAAGAGTTGACTCATTTGAAAAGACCCTGATGCTGGGAAGGACTGGGGGCAGGAGGAGAAGGGGACGACAGAGGATGAGATGCCTGGATGGCATCACCGACTCGATGGACATGGGTCTGGGTGGACTCCGGGAGTTGGTGGTGGAGAGGGAGGCCTGGCGTACTGCAATCCATGGGGTCGCAAAGAGTCGGACATGACTGAGCGACTGAGCTGAGATTATGTACTTTTGTTGTTTCACCTCTAAGTAGTGTCTGACTCTGCAACCCTGTGTACTGTTGCTCACCAGGCTCCTTTGTCCATGGGATTTCCCAGGCAAGGATACTGGAGTGAGTGGCCATCCTATTATGTGTAAGGCTTGAGAAAAGTGGAACTTGCCTTTCAGTAGTGCTCAGTCATCTCAGGGTTTCAGAGATATCCATAGACCATCCTCAACAGCCCAGCAACAGAAGGCAAGCTGAGGGCTAGGATGCTAGAGACATGAGTGGGTGGGGTGTGGAAACACAAAGGGACAGAAGTATTTTTTCTACCTGGAGAAGAGATGAGTTCCAAATGACTCCTTGATGTAAGGACAGGAATTGAATAGAATTGAGGTTATGGTTCATCTTGTACATAGGTACGCGTCTAGTGAAGACAGGGTTAATTTAGAAAGAGACTGTTAAACTTCTGAAGGCATGTCACTTTGTTTCCTATACTCTATGATCCGATCCTGCCTGGAACTTCTAGGCACAGGTCAGTAACCCACCTGTGACCTTCCGAGGGTCAGTAAGGAGGAGCCCAAGCTATCCACCATCTTCTGACTTCTCTATAGTGAATGCCTGTGGCTACTCCCAACACATCTCCCAGTCACATCTAGCATATAAGCTAGAGGCAGGATGGAAAGCCTGGATCAGAGTTTCTCAGACCTCCTAAGGCAGGGGTCCCCAGTCTCTAGGATCTAATGCCTGATGATCTGAGGTAGAGTGATAATAATAGAAATAAAATGCACAATAAATGTGTGTGCATACTAAGTCACTTCAGCTGTGTCCAACTCTTTGCAAGCTTATAGACTGTAGCCCACCCAGGCTCCTGGGACTCTCCAGGCAAGAATACTAGAGTGGGTTGCCATGCCCTCCTCCAGGGGAATCTTCCCGACCCAGAGATCGAACCTGCGTATCTCATGTTTCTTGCATTTGCAGATGAGTTATTTACCACCAGTGCCACCCGGGAAGCCCTGATAGGTCAATTTCACCCTAAATCCCCCTGCAGGTGGCCAGCCATCCCAAGGTCACTCTTTATGGTCAGTCACCTTGCACTTGTACGTTCATGCAGTGTCCACGGGAATAGATTTCATCCACAAATCACAAGTCTTAGAAGTTTATTCAAAATAGAAATGTTCAGAAACACTCTCCTGAGCAAGGTATCATGAATGCAGAGCCTTTCCAGACTCTACCATCAGCTCATCCCAACCAGACTCAAAAGCTGCCTCCAATCGATTACATGGACACAAGGCACAAACTGGAACATGTAGACACAGTAGCCTGACAAGTTCCAGTCTTTTGGGGGCTGCAGGGATTCCTAAAGCTGGAGCCTCCAGCTGGCTCCAAAGGAGAAGGCTGAAGTGACCATCGAGGACAGTAGGGCTCCTGCAAGCCTCAAGGAGGCTGGCCTTAACCAGACAGTGTCTCGCTCAAGAATATTTTTTTTCCTGCAGATAATGGAATGTACATTGTTTATCCTTAGAGAAAAGCATGGCCTGGACAACATTGTGATCCAGGCTGTAATTTTCAGAATTTTAGAATGCTAATCATCACTCTGCATTAGATTTGCATAAGTACACTTAAAAGGTCTTCCTTCCTTATTAAACTTTTAAGATGAGCATTAGCATTTTAATTTCTGAAAGATTTATTACATGATATTATGCCTCCCTTATCAGTAAACAAACACAAACAGTTGGAAATGGAAACACTTGTATGTTTGAGATTCACCCCTTTTGATGAACAACAAAGAAACTCAACACAGAAGAGATTCTGTTTCTAGGCAGTTTCAAGATGCCCCACTTTCCCACATGAAAGCTGTTACTTGGCTCTGAGGGATTCTGGGAGGATTTGTCAGTGGACCCTGCCTTGTCTGGGCCTGGATGGGAAGCTCTGCACATGGCCCAGGTAAATCTCACCCTCAGGGATAAATAACGCTAGGACCAGTATTTGCAGTCTCAAGAGAACAAGCAGAGGAAAAGCTGCAAATAATTGACCAGGGACATTGTATGAGGGTCTTTGTACAGGAAAGACTATCCAAGGCCTCAGTCGGGGCCTCTGCTTCCCCTAGGAAGACTTCCTGGAACACAGTCCATCATGTTTTCTATCCAGGGGACTTTGACCATCTTTGCTGTTGTTGCTGCATCGCGCGGTCTTGTCCAAGTCTTTGTGACCCCATGGACCATGGACTGCAACACGCCAGACTCCTCTGTCCTCCACTGTCTCCCAGAATTTGCTCAAATTCATGTCTGTTGCGTTGGTGATGCTATCTAACCATCTCATCTTCTGCCACCCCCTTCTACTTTTACCTTCAATCTTTCCTAGCATCAGGGTCTTTTCTAATGACTTGGCTCTTTACATCATGTGTCCAAAATATCGGAGCTTCAGCTTCAGCATCAGTTCTTCCAATGAATGTTCAGGGTTAATTTCCTCTAGGATTGACTGGTTTGGTTATCTTTATGAGACACAAATGCTCACTGAACTGCAGATAGTCAGAGCTGGAGAGGATCTCAGGACATCTTTCTAGACGGTAGTCCCCCAGTCACTGCCCATAGCCAAAGTGACCTGCAGATGTACATGGTTTGGGTGTGTAACATTTTGGGAAATATGTAATCACTCAACAGCATTTAGAACTAGGAAAATTTTTAGTTTAGTTTTTTTTTTTTTTTTAAAACTTAACTTCTTGCTTTTGAAAAATAAGGTCTTACAAGGCATTTTTTATTTTCTTTTGTTTACTGTTGGTGGCGCTGAGTCTTCATTGTGATGTGTGGGCTTTCTCTAGTTGCAGCAAGGGGGTCTACTCTTGGGCTGCGCTGCACAGGCTTCTCATTGTGGTGGCTTCTCTTATTGTAGAACATGGGCTCTGGAACAGGGGCTCAGTAGTTGTGGGTACATGGGCTTAATTGCCTCACAGCATGTGAGACCTTCCCAGACCAGAGATCAAACATGTGTGCCCTGCATTGGTGGGCAGATTCTTAACCACTGGACCCCCAGGGAAGTCTCAATGCCAGGCATTTTCACTAATTTTTAAATTTAGTTATTTAATTGGAGGCTAGTTACAACATTGTGCTGGTTTTTGCCACACATTGACATGACTCACCATGGGTGTACATGTGTCCCCCATCCTTAACCCCTCTCCCACCTCCCTCCCCATCCCATCTCTCAGGGTCATCCCAGTGCACCAGCTTTGAGTGCCCTGTTTCATGCTTAAAACTTGGAAAGTGAAAGTGAAGTCACTCAGTCGTGTCTGACTCTTTGTGACCTCATGGACTGTATGTAGCCTGCTAGGCTCCTCCATCCGTAGGATTCTCTGGGCAAGCATACTGGAGTGGGTTGCCATTTCCTTCTCCAGGGGATCTTCCCAACCCAGGGATCAAACCCAGGTCTCCTGCATTGCAGGCAGACTCTTTACCGTCTGAGCCACCAGGGACTCCTGCATCAAACTGGGACTGGAGATCTATTTCACATATGGTGATATACATGTTTCAGTGCTATTCTCTCAAATCATCCCACCCTTGCCTTCTCCCAGAATCCAATAGTCTGTTCTTTATATCTGTGTCTCTTTTGCTGTCTCGCATATAGGGTGATCGTTACCATCTTTCTAAATTCCATATATATGTGTTAATATGCTGTATTGGTGTTTTTCTTTCTGACTTGCTATTATACTGTGTATAATAGGCTTCAGTTTCATCCACCTCATTAAAGCTGATTCGAACGCCCTCTTTTCAACAGCTGAGTGCCATTTTGGTTATTGAACGACAGGCTCTCCCGTGCTCTAGAGCCCACGTTCTGGAGATTGTGCTCCCCACCAGGAGCAGCCACCACAGTGAGAAACCCGAGCCCAGTAACCAAAAGTACTCCCACCCAAGTAACTAGAGAAAGCCTGTGCGCAGCAGCAGCAAAGACCCAGGGCAACCAAAACAGAAATAAACAATTAAAACCAAATAAATGAATTATAGGCTCTCTGCTCCAAGCCCATCCTATCCTAATCAGGCCTGTGATGCTGGCACTGGGGCTCTGCAAACAGTTCTCTTTTGCCAGCTGGTTCCCTGTTAAGCTCTGCCAATAACAGCTGTTAGAAAAAGAAGGGGTCTGGACGGTGGGACACAGACCTTTCTGGGCGCTTCCTCTTCCTGTCATCGTCACAGCAGCAATGGGGTTTCTTGCTCTGGCAGAGCAGGTGGTCACAGTTGTGGTTTTTCTACACCCTCCAAAGCAGTGTAGCTGGACCCCTCACTGAGACACAAGCTCCAGCCAGTCCACACCTGCTCCTTGCACGTCAGGGTCCCCATGCTATGGGGCTCCTGCTCCTGCTCCTCGCATCTAGGTTAGCCCTGTAACAGAAGGATAATGAGAGCAACAAATGAGAGTCACACACGTAATTAAAACGTTTCTAGTCACTACTGTAAAAATGATAAAAAGAAACAGGAGAAATTTATTTTTACTAATCACTTTTACTTGTCTCAATTTATCCAAAATGTTATCACAATATAGCATCAATATTAAAAGCATCACTAATGGCATAATTTACATCCTTTTTAATGTAACAGAGACTTTGCATTCAGGATGCATTTTATACGTAGAGGAGTTCATCATTCAGATTGGGTGCTATGCACGTTTCAAGCACTCGAAAGCACTCGGAACTGGTGGCCACTGTGTTGGATGGTGCAGCCCTAGGCTCTAAGAACCCAGCACTCTCTTCCCAGTCCCCAGGATAGCAGCTCCTGCAGTTAGTAAGTCAGCGCTGTCTCAACGTGCTTCTTAGGCCTTTACAGTCCCCTGGTCTTGCCTGGTGTCTCAGTAAATCATCCGCCTGCAATGCAGGAGACCGGGGTTCAATCCTTGGGTTGGGAAGATACCCAGGAGAAGGGCATGGCAAACCACTCCAGTATTCTTGACTGGAGAATCCCATGGGCAGAGGAGCCTGGAGATCTACAGTCCACGGGGTCACAAAGAGTCAGATATGACTGAGTGCCTAAGCACAGTATCTGTTTCATTTCAGTTTAGTCGCTCAATCCTGTCCAACTCTGTGACCCCATGGACTGCAACACGCCAAGCTTCCCTGTCCATCGCCAACTCCCAGAGCTCACTCAGACTCATGTCTATAGAGTAGGTGATGTCGTCTAAGCATCTCATCCTCTGTTGTCCTCTTCTCCTCCTGCCTTCAATCTTTCCCAGCATCAGGGTCTTTTCCAATGAGTCAGGTCTTCTCATTAAGTGGCCAAAGTATTGGAGTTTCAGCTTCAGCATCAGTCCTTTCAATGAACATTCAGGACTGATCTCCTTTAGGATGGACTGGTTGGCTCTCCTTGCAGTCCAAGGGATTCTCAAGAGGCTTCTCTAACACCACAGTTCAAAAGCGTCAATTCTTTGGCCCTCAGCTTTCTTTATAGTCCAACTCTCACATCCATGCATGACCACTGGAAACACCATAGCCTTGACTAGATGGACCTCTGTAGGTAAACTGATGTCTCTGCTTTTTAATTTGCTCTCTAGGTTGGTCACAGCTTTCCTTCTAAGGAGTAAACGTCTTTTAATTTCGTGGCTGCAGTCACCATCTGCAGTGATTTTGGGGCCCAAGAAAATAAAGTCAGTGTTTCCATTGTTTCCACATCTGTTTCCCATGAAGTGATGGAACCAGATGCCATGATCTTAGATTTTTGAATGTTGAGTTTTAAGCCAGCTTTTTCACGCTCCTCTTTCACCATCATCAAGAGGCTCTTTAGTTCCTCTTCACTTTCTGCCATAAGGGTGGTGTCATCTGCACATCTGAGGTTACTGATATTTCTCCTGGCAATCTGGATTCCAGCTTGTGCTTCATCCAGCCCAGCATTTCTAATCATGTACTCTGCATATAAGTTAAATAAGCACGGTGACAATATACAATCTTTCTACTCCTTTCTCAATTTGGAACCACTTCATTGTTTCATGTCCAGCTCTAACTGTTGCTTCTTGACCTGCATACAGATTTCTCAAGAGGCAGGTCAGGTGGTCTGGTATTCCCATCTCTTGAAGAATTTTCCACAGTTTATTGTGATCCACACAGTCAAAGGCTTTACTGTAGTCAATGAAGTAGAAGTAGATGTTTTTCTGGAATTCTCTTGCTTTTTTAATGATTGAACGGGTGTTGGCAACTTGATATCTGGTTCTTCTGCCATTTCTAAGTCCAGCTTGAACATCTGGAAGTTCATAGTTCATGTTGTGTTGAAGCCTGGCTTGGAGAATTTGGAGCATTACTTTGCTAGATTGTGAAATATGTGCCATTATGTGGTAGTTTGAGCATTCTTAGCCATTGCCTTTCTTTGGGATTGGAATGAAAGCTGATCTTTTCCAGTCCTGTGGCCACTGCTGAGTTTTCCATATTTGCTAACATATTGAGTGCAGTCCTTTAACAGCATCATCTTTTAGGATTTGAAATAGCTCAACTGGAATTCCATCACCTTCACTAGCTTTGTTCATAGTGATGCTTCCTAAGACCCACTTGACTTCGAATTCCAGGATGTCTGGCTCTAGGTGAGTGATCACACCATTGTGATTATCTGGGTCATGAAGATCTTTTTTGAACAGTTCTTCTGTGTATTCTCGCCACCTCTTCTTAATCTCTTCTACTTCTGTTAGGTCTATACCATTTATACTCTTTATTGTGCCCATCTTTGCATGAAATGTTCCCTTGATATCTCTAATTTTCTTGAAGAGATCTCTAGACTTTCCCATTCTATTGTTTTTCTCTATTTCTTTGCATTGATCATTGAGAAAGGCTTTCTTTCCTCTCCTTGCTATTCTTTGGCACACGACATTCAAATGGGTATATCTTTCCTTTTCTTCTTTGCCTTTCACTTCTCTTCCACTTTAAAACAAATGATGTGTTTGAGGTTTCCTGAGAGATCCTGACCCACGTGGTACTTGAAACAACAACTGCTGAGCAGCATCTGCCCTTCTGGTGAGTCCAGGACTCAGCCTTTTACCCCAGAGTCTATGCATGCTAAGTCGCTTCAGTCGCATCCAACTCTTTGAGACCCTATGGACTGTAGCCTGCCAGGCTCCTCTGTCCATGGGATTCTCCAGGCAAGAATACTGGAGTGCATAGCCATGGCCTACTCCAGGGGATCTTTCTGACCCAGGGATAAAATCTGCATCTCTTATTTCTGCTGCCTTGGCAGTTGGGTTTTTCACCACTAGCACCCCCTGGGAAAGCCCAGAGCCCACCTCTCCCCAACTCTGAGGCTGACTAGCAACTGGGTTGTGATTTATCACTCCATTGTTGGTAAAATTATGATGAAAATGATGTTTCTAACAAATGGTTTCTCTTCCAGATTTGGAAAATAAGTGAAGGAACTGATTTGTGTACCAAGTAAAATGTGAATGGCTTTCCCTCTACGCTGCCCCCACCACCCTCGGAAGTAAAGACTCTTCCTACAGGATTAACCTGTAAACAATGGCAGTGTTCCTTACCCAGCTCCTTCACTTAATCACACCATTCCCCAGGGCCCTCTGGGCATATGGGGTGTCAGGCCCAGTTCCAGAATGTTCTGGGTCTGAGCTCGCAGAGAATGGATTGGGATATCCAACGCCAAGATGAACAACTTAGCAGTTGATCATGTCACAGGAGAGGCTGAGGATGAGTAATCGTGACTATGATGATGCCTTAGCATTCACGAAGTGTTGGGTTCACCAAAAATATTTGTCCAAGTTTTTCCATAAGATGTAACAGAAAAACTCCAATGAATTTTACGGCCAACCCAATACCTTTACACATATTATCTCATTAGCCAGATACATACCCATTGCCCTCCTACAGCCTTGTTTCTCAATCCATTGCCAAGCCTACCAAACTCCTGGCCTTTGCAAAATAGGCTGCAGTAGTTGGGAGTGAAGACTGAAACCAGAATGCCTGGGCTGGGATTCTGGTCTAATTTTCCAGGGACAAGTTCCTGAACTTTCCTCTTTGTGCCTTGACAGTCACATCTAAATATCAAAGATAATAATGGTGTTGACCTCATTGGGTTGGTGTGAGGACTAAATATGTTAGAGCATGCTCACAAGAATACCACATGCTTGGCATCTAGTAAATGCTCAATAAGCATTTGGAGGGAGCAGCAGCAACAGCGCCACTTTCTGGCCTGAAGAGATCAGTAGTAGGAGATTAAAAATATGAAATTGAATTCAGACAAATCCATGTTCAAATCTTGGCTACTACACTTGCCAGCTGTGTTGCCTTCAGCAAATTACTTAACCTCTCTAAGCCTCAGTTTTCTCATCTATAAAACTATAATATATGCCTCAAAGGGTTTTGTTGGGATGTTCAAGCTGGATTTAGAAAAGGCAGAGGAATCTGAGATCAAATTGCCAACATCTGTTGGATCATCAAAACAGCAGTCCCTTGGACTGTAAGGAGATCCAATCAGTCCATCCTAAAGGAAATCAGTCCTGAATGTTCATTGGAAGGACTGATGCTGAAACTGAAACCCCAACACTTTGGCCATTTAATGTGAAGAACTGACTCATTGGAAAAGACCCTGAATCTGGGAAAGATTGAAGGCAAGAGGAGAAGGGGACAACAGAGGATGAGATGGTTGGATGGCATCACCAGCTCGATGGACATGAGTCTGAGTGAGCTCTGGGAGTTGGTGATGGATAAGGAAGCCTGGCATGCTGCAGTCCATGGGGTCACAAAGAGTCAGACACGACTGAGTGACTGAACTGACTGAAAGTAAAGTAATACATGGTGCATAGGTTTAAGTATAAGACAAGGGCTAAAAAGAAATCATGACTGAGCGACTGAACTGAAAAAGAGAGCACATTATTATCATCATCTTTACCACTTTTATCATTATCTTTCTTCCTAGTAAAAGACAAACATGGAAAAAACACTCAATCTGTTTATATTCCCTTTATTCAAGGTCAAGGGAACCTATACAAATTAGTGAAGTGTTTCCACTAGACCATGAAGCATCTTTCACTTCTCTCCATCTCTCTTCATAAGCAAATTAAGAGATATGGGCTAAAACCCCCAAGATCTCTTAGGCTTTTAAATGTTTTATTGCCTAAATCTATAAACATTCCCATGAATAGGATTTTACAATAAATTTCAGGTGTCCAGAGAGCCTCAGGGACAGAATACAGAAAGAGTAATTTGGGGATCATAGAAAAAAGGAAAGATGAAGTGATCAAAATATGAATGGGTAGAGAGAGAGAGAGAGATTGATAGACTGACAGATTACTAAATGTGGCAGGTTCAAAGTTTCATCTGGTGAAGCACAATCTTAGAAGCAAGATTCGGTAAATGGAAAGAAGGGGGAACCAAAAATTTACTGGACAACTACTACACAAGTCAACTTGAATTTGCTATTTTATTTTATTGCCCACATCTTACAGTTGAATCTCAGAGATGAAGTGTCAAAAGTCACAGTACTTATAAGTGGTAGAGCATGAACTTGAACCAAGGACTATTGAACTCCAAAGCTCAAGTTCTGTTTCTAAAGAGTTGAGTCTTCCAGTTTGGAGTAAAGCTGGTTAGAAGGGCAACCACAAACTTGAATCCTTAATTAGAAAAGCAAAGGCAGGAAAAGAAATGGTGCATGGTTAATTTCATAGAAAATTCCTTCCCCTTCCAAGTGTGGGGGAAATGGACTAAAATGAAACTGTCATCATAGAAATAAAATCTGTGCAGCCAGCTGAGTCTCAGTGTAATATACTTTGCAATTGGCTCTTTGGAAATTTAAGCTGGGTTGCTCTGTGCTGACCTCCTTAACCAATTTTAAATCTAGGCAATATTTAAAACATTTTACTCTGGGGGAAAAAAATCTTTCTCATAAAGCAATTAAAGAAGCTGAACAAGAAATAGGATGCCTTTTCTAGGGATAAAGAATGAAATTGCTTGTCCTGCATTTTCATCACTTGTTTACTCAAAATTTTTCCACCACAGAGTTCACACAGCACAGAATTCCCCAGCATCCAACTTAATCAATTACTGGGCCCCACAGAAACCAGCTCAGCTCAAGCTAATCCTCTCATCAGCTAGATACATAATATCTTAGACCTTTCTCAGAGTGGTCCAACTGGCTTTATTATTGTTATAAGCTTGTTACTTTCTTTTTTTTTTTCTTTTTTTTTTTATTATTGTTTTTGCCATACATTGTCATGATATCACCATGGGTTTACATATGCTTCCCCTCCGGGTCCCCCCTCCCTCCTCCCTCCCCCCCGGGAAATCTCGCTGCACCAGCCCCCAGCATCAATCCTGGGCTGGCGATTGATTAGACACATGACAATTAACATGCTTCAATGCCCTTCTCCCATATCATCCCACCCTTACCCTCATCCACAAAGTCCACAAGTCTATTCTATACATCTGCATTCCTTTTGTTGTCTCCCATGTTGGGTTCTCATTACTGTCTTTCTAAATTCCATATATATGTGTTAATATACTGTATTATTGTTTTTGCTTCTGGCTTACTTCACTCTGGATAATGGGCTCCAGTTTCGTCCATCTGAGTAGAATTGTATAAGCTTGTTACTTGCATTTCCACTATTGTACCTTTTAATACTCAGATCTGATACTCAGAGTCCACCAGGAAAAGGTCGTGGCTTAAAGGTCAGAAAACTCTTGGGAAGGAAAGGTTTCAATGAAAGTACAAAGGGTGGGGGGCTGCCCAGAACATCCAACAATTTCAAAAAGCCAGGCAGAGATGGATTAGTTGAGATTGTTTGTTTTACTTTATGGTTGTGAAAACTGAGCTGGAATGAAGGAAGTGACTTGCCCAGATGCAAGTCAGTGAGTGGCAGTGTCTTGACTCATGGCTTAATGTTCCATCACTTTCTGCTTCTTTAGTCTCTGTGTCCTCTTTCATCGCTGAGCTAGCAGACTTGTCTTACAGTTCCCCTTTCAGCCTCCGATTTTCCCATCTGTACCAATGCATGACATGTGAGAGAACAACTCAAAGAGATGGGCATTGTGGTGGGTTGAATCATGTCCTCCAAAAGGATGCTGAAGTCCCGACCCCCGTACCTCTTTCCTTCAGCACTTGGTCTGTATCTTCCTTTGCCTCCTTGTACCAGCCAGCTCTGTCTGCAATAACGCTGCATAACAAACAACCTCCAAACTCAAAGTTTTACAAGCACAAGTACTTCTTCCTTGCTCCTGTTGCATTTTAGCAACAGCAGATCAAATGCGGTGGTTCTACCAGCTTACAATCAAGTCTGAGTCTGGACCTCATGTTTTCTCATTTAAGTACCCAGGCTAAGAAGCCATCCCCCAATCAGAACCATAAAGTCCTCAGGGTTGAGGGTGGGAACACAAAAGAAAGCTAGCGAGAAAATGTTCAATATCTCTTAAAAGCTCTGCTGGGATATGGCAAATGACCGCCCCCACTCCCACACACAATTTCACAGACAAAAGCAAGTTCACATGGCCGAGTCTGACACCAAGCAGACTGCCCTTCTGAGCGAGAGTGAGTCTTTGCTGACAATAACACAGCCGGCCACACTCCTGATGTTGTAATGATATATTTATTTTTCTGACATAGGCACCAGATTGAGTCCTTGGAAGGCAGAGACTAGATATAATGGATGTTCACTGTGGCTTTTAGAAACTCACATTATCAGACTTCCTCGCAGCCAAGGCAGCTGAGCATGTGACTAAGGCTTCTCCAATCAGAAGGACTCACCGGAGGCTTCACTTCAGGCACAGTATCCTGAAGAAGGGAAGACCATGTGGAAGCCGTTCTAGCAAGAAGGACATTTGACCCCCGGCACCGGCTCCAGGCTGAGACATTTCCTTCTAGTGACTATTACTGTTCTCTAGGTCTGTGTCTCTATTTCTGCTTTACAAATAGGTCCATCTGTACCGTTTTCCTGGACTCTGCACATATGTGTTCACACTTGATGTTTGTTTTTCTCTTTCTGAGAGCAACTGAGTTCACTCCCCGTGTGACAGTCCTCAGATCCAGGTAACCCCTCTCCTGAATGCCCCTGTGGACTTCCCTGGCATCTCTTTTGCCAGTGCATTTAGACAACATTTAGTGAGCACTCGATTCGGAGCAGTTGTTTAGCTCTCATCATATCCTCCTTCAGTGCTCATTTCCTCATGTAAAGTTTTATTCTTCTCCTTAAATGATCTCTGGGGTGTTGAAAGACTGAAAAAGCTTTTAACAATGATTGTGTGAGTAACTCCACTAGCCTCTTTAGGAAAATGGCTCTGAAATAATTCAGGTGTTATTTTTAAATCTCTACTTAGTGAATTTAACCCTTCAGCTGCTTTCAGAGATGAGAGGCATTATCAATTCTGTTTTTGCTAATTTTTTGCTTCAAGATCAAACATCCAAAATTAGACTAAATTCTGCAACATCCTGGAAGATTGTCATTTAGGGCAGGCTTTGCTGCATCATCTTAAAAATTTTATCTCAGCTGATTCTATTGATGTGGGTAGCTTTTGGTAGGAAAAAAGAAAAGGAAAGATAAAGCAGTTTATAATCTGTATGAACTGTATTGAGAGATCTCAGTGCAGAGTTCTTCCTCCCCAAAACCATTTAGATTAAGAAAATTTACTCTTTCAGGTTAACTGCCAGCCCCTTCTCTCTCCTGACTGTTCTGGTTTGGGTCTCCTCCTATTTTTGTTCATTAGGAAGGAAGGAAGGTAACAATGCTAAAAGCCAGATGAAAAGGTGCTGAGTAGAAAACACACAGTCTCATTCCATTTTCACAACCACCATTATGGATCCCAGTGGAAACAGAGCTGAAATCTGGAGGAGTAGAGGGACCAGCTAATGAGCAGCAGACTTGAACTTCTAGTGCTATTTCACTGTATTCAGGTCAGTTCAGTTTAGTCGCTCAGTCATGTCTGACTCTTTGCAACCCCATGAACTGCAGCATACCAGGCCTCCTTGTCCATCACCAACTCCCGGAGTCCACTCAAACTCATGTCCATCGAGTCGGTGATGCCATCCAGCCATCTCATCCTCTGTCGTCCCCTTCTCCTCCTGCCCTCAATCTTTCCCAGCATCAGGGTCTTTTCCAATGAGTCAGCGCTTCCCATCAGGTGGCCAAAGTATTGGAGTTTCAGCTTCAACATCAGTCCTTCCAATGAACATCCTGAGAAATATATGCATTTTAAAATTCAAGGATGAAAATTCCTGAAAGCACAAGGAAGGGGAACAAAGAGCTAAACCATAAGTAGAGGGACTTCTGTCAAGCTTGTTGACCTGCAGACATAGTGGAGGAAGTCTGCTTCCTAGGTAAAACCTAAGCTAAACCGGCTCTGTCTGCTCTGTGAAGTGCTCACAAGAACACCTTTTATTCTCACATGTTTTTCACTTAAATAAATAATTTATCTGGAGACTGACCACTCCTAGGGAATGCCACCTGGAGTGCCTGCTGCAGGAGTTCTTTCTTGGGCTGGGTGGAGTAATGACCTTTTGTTGATGCTGTTGTGGCTCAGTCGCTAAGCCATGTCTGACTCTTTGCCACCCCATGGACTGCAGCACATCAGCCTCCTTGGTCCTTCACCATCTCCCAGTTTGCTCACACTCATGTCCGTTGAGTCAGTGATGCTATCTAACCAACTCATTCTCTGCCACCCCATTCTCCTTTTGCCTTCAATCTTTCCCAGCATCAGGGTCTTTTCCAACGAATCTTCTCTTTGAATAAGGTGTTCAAAGTATTGGAGCTTCAGCTTTAGCATCAGTCCTTTCAATGAATCTTCAGGGTTGATTTCCTGTAGGATTGACTGGTTTGATCTCCTTGCAGTTCAAGGGACTTTCAAGAGGCTTCTCCAGCACCACAATTCAAAAGTATCAATTTTTCAGCATTCAGCCTCCTTTATGGTTCAACTTTCACATTCTTTTTTTTTTTTAATTTTCTTTACTTTATTGTGTTGGTTTTGCCATACAGTAACATGAAACCGCCATGGATCTACACATGCTCCCCCTCCAGAACTCCCCTCCCTCTCCTCTCCCGACTCCCTCCCCCTGGGACATCCCGGTGCATCAGCCCCCAGCATCAACCCTGGGCTGGCGATTGATTTCACCTATGGTAATTAACATGTTTCAGAAATATACTGTGTTCGTGAATTGGAAGAATCAATATAGTGAAAATGAGTATACTACCCAAAGCAATCTATAGATTCAATGCAATTCCTATCAAGCTACCAGAGGTCTTTTTCAGAGAATTAGAACAAATAATTTCACAATTTGTATGGAAATACAAAAAACCTCCTATAGCCAAAGCAATCTTGAGAAAGAAGAATGGAACTGGAGGAATCAACCTACCTGACTTTAGGCTATACTACAAATCCTCAGTCATTAAGACAGTATGGTACTGGCACAAAGACAGAAATATAGATCAATGGAACAAAATAGAAAGCCCAGAGATAAATCCATGCGTCTATGGACACCTTATCTTTGACAAAGGAGGCATGAGTATACAATGGAGAAAAGACAATCTCTTTAACAAGTGGTGCTGGGAAAACTGGACAGCCGCTTCTAAAAGAATGAAACTAGAACACTTTCTAACACCATACACAAAAATAAACTCAAAATGGATCAAAGATCTAAGCATAAGACCAGAAACTATAAAACTCCTAGAGGATAACATAGGCAAAACACTCTCCGACATAAACCAAAGCGGGATCCTCTATAACCCACCTCCCAGATTATCAGAAGTAAAAGCACAAATAAACTTTCACATTCTTACATGACCTCTGGAAAAACCATAGCTTTGACTATATGGGACTTTGTCAGCAAAGTGATGTCTCTGCTTTGTTTTTTTAATATGCTGTCTAGGTTTGCCATAGCTTTTCTTCCAAGGAGCAAGTGTCTTTTAATTTCATGGCTGCAGTGATTTTGGAACCCAAGAAGTATAATATAATGCAAGATATGAAATCTCATCTGGTCTTCCAGCTCCAATATAAATGGCCTCTCCCTCAGCCTTCTCTTTAAGAAAGAAAGGTCTTTGAACATCAGGGAAGACTTGGACTCAGTGCTCAGTGAACGCATGTATCTATTCTGAGTAGGTCCACAGCATCAGTCCACCCAGTGACATGGTGACATATTCTGATGACCACCACATATGGACCAGCATGGTATAGACTGAGAAGGGCTCTAGAACTGGATCCTGCCTCTCCATCCCTGTTTGGTTGTCAAAACAATATCTTTGGTGATTTTCTGTCTTACCTGTTTTATCAACCATTGAAAGAGAAGTATTAAAATCTCCAACTCTTTTAAGTCAGTTCTATCACATGTTGCTCCATGTATTTTAATGCTCTGTTATCAGTGACACAGAAGTTTCAAATCATCATTTTATCCTGTTGAATTTACCCTTTAACCATTATGAAATGGCCTTCTTCAAATGTGGGGTCCTTTGCTCTGAAATTTTATTTGTCTATTTTATTTATTTATTTTCTTTACATTATCGTGTTGGTTTTGCCACACATTGACATGAATCCACCATGAGTATACTTGTGTTCCCCTTCCAGAACCCCCCTCCCACCTTCCTCCTGATTCCATCCCTCTGGGTCGTCCCAGTGCACCAGCCCTGAACACCCTGTATCATGCTTCAAACCTGGGCTGGCGATTGATTTCACATGTGATAATTTACATGTTTCAATGCCATTCTCCCATATCATCCCACCCTTGCCCTCTCCCATAGAGTCCAAAAGACTGTTCTATACATCTGCATTTCTTTTGCTGTCTCGCATGCAGGGTTCTCATTACCATCTTTCTAAATTCCATATATATACGTTAGTGTCCTGTATTGTTGTTTCTCCTTCTGGCTTACTTCACTCTGTGTAATAGGCTCCAGTTTCGTCCACCTCAGTAGAACTGATTCAAATGTATTCTTTTTAATGCTGAGTAATATTCCATTGTGTATAGGTACCACAGCTTTCTTATCCATTCATCTGCTGATGAACATCTAGGTTGCTTCCATGTCCTGGCTATTGTAAACAATTCAGCGATAAACATTGGGGTACATGTGTCTCTTTCAATTCTGGGTTCCTCGGTGAGTATGCCCAGCAGAGGGATTGCTGGGTCACATGGCAATTCTATTTCCAGTTTTTAAGGAATCTCCACACTGTTCTCCATAGTGGCTATACAAGTTTTCATTCCCACCAACAGTGTAAGAGGGTTCCCTTTTCTTCACATCCTCTCTGGCATTTTTTTTTTAACTTCTTTTTTTTAATTTAATTTTTATTTTTATTAGTTTTGCCAAACAATGACATGATATCACCATGGGTTTACATATGCTCCCCCTCCAGAACCCCCCTCCCTCTTCCCTCCCCCAGGGAAATCTCGATGCACCAGTCCCAAGCATCAATCCTGGGCCGGCTATTGATTAGAGATATGATAATTAACATGTTTCAATACCATTCTCCCATATCATCCCACCCTTTCCCTCATCCACAGAGTCCACGAGTCTATTCTATACATCTGCATTCCTTTTGCTGTCTCGCATGCTGGGTTCTCGTTACCGTCTTTCTAAATTCCATATATATGCATTAGTATACTGTATTGTTGTTTTTGCTTCTGGCTTACTTCACTCTGGATAATGGGCTCCAGTTTCGTCCATCTGAGTAGAACTGATTCAAATGAATTTTTCCTTAATGCTGAGTAATATTCCATTGTGTATATGTACCACAGCTTTCTTATCCATTCGTCAGTTGATGGGCATCTAGGTTGCTTCCATGTCCTGGCTATTGTAAATAAAGCAGCGATGAACATTGGGGTACACGTGGCTCTTTCAATTCTGGTTTCCTCGGTGTATATGCCCAGCAGTGGGATTGCTGGGTCATATGGCAGGACTATTTGCAGTTTTTTAAGGAACCTCCACACTGTTTTCCATAGTGGCTGTACTAGTTTGCATTCCCACCAACAGTGTAAGAGGGTTCCCTTTTCTCAACATCCTCTCCAGCATTTATTGCTTGTGGACTTTTGGATGGCAGCCATTCTGACTGGTGTAAAGTGATACCTCATTGTGGTTTTGATTTGCATTTCTCTGATAATGAGTGATGTTGAGCATCTTTTCATGTGTTTGTTAGCCATTTTTATGTCTTCTTTGGAGAAATGTCTGTTAAGTTCTTTGGCCCACTTTTTGATTGGGTCGTTTATTTTCCTAGAATGGAGCTGCAGGAGTTGCTTGTATATTTTTGAGATTAATTGTTTGTTCATTGCTTTGTTTGCTATTATTTTCTCCCATTCTGAAGGCTGCCTTTTCAGCTTGTTTTTAGTTTCCTTTGTTGTGCAGAAGCTCTTCATTTTAATTAGGTCCCATTTGTTTATTTATGCTTTTATTTCCAATATTCTGGGAGGTGGGTCATAGAGGATCCTGCTTTGGTTTATGTCGGAGAGTGTTTTGCCTATGTTTTCCTCTAGGAGTCTTATAGTTTCTGGTCTTATGTTTAGATCTTTTTTTTTTCTCCCTTTTATTGTTTTTGCCATACAATGTCATGATATCACCATGGGTTTACATATACTCCCCCTCCAGAAACCCCTCCCTCCCCCCTCCCTCCTCCTTCCCCCCGGGAAATCTCGATGCACCAGCCCCGAGAATCAATCCTGGGCTGGCGATTGATTAGACATATGATAATTAACATGTTTCAATGCCATTCTCCCATTTCATCCCACCCTTTCCCTCATCCACAGATCTTTGATCCATTTTGAGTTTATTTTTGTGTATGGTGTTAGAAAGTGTTCTAGTTTCATTCTTTTAGAAGCGGCTGTCCAGTTTTCCCAGCAGATTCAGACACTGCAACTTTTTCTTGCTTGGTGTTAGTGTCTATGTCTTTTTCCATTGTTTTCCTTTTTATTTAAATGTCCTTATTGTACTAAGAACATTGGTGAATCTTACTTTTTCATTCAATTTGACAGTCTCTATGAAAATGACTCTTAATATGACTAGGTATTTTTGTTTTTAAATTCAAAACAATGTTTTAATAAATCAAATACAACTGTACATAAAAGGGTAACACACAATGATCAAGAGTTTATCCCAAGAATGGAAGATGGGCTTAATATTAAAAAAATCAGTGTAAGTCATCATATCAACAAATTTTCTAAAACTGACACAATTCTTTTTTCTTTATTTTATTAAAATGACTAGGTTTAAATCTGTCATCTTTCTACTTGCCTCTCCTGTCTACTCTATTTTTCTTCTTTTTATCCATTTTAAGAGTAAATATTTGTATTATGCCATTATTATCTCGCCTTTGGCTTAACTATTGCTTTGTTGTGTTAATATAGTGGTTGCTTTAGGTTTATAATATACAGCCTAAGCTTATAGCAGTCTACCTTCTAGTGACAGTTCACAATTATATATATTGTGTAAGAGATTTTCAATAATAATTCTGTGATTCCTCTTTCATATTGGTGCCATCACTTTGAAACATTTTACTTTTAAATAGTTACAAATCACACAGTACTTTGTTACTACTCATGTTTAAGCAATAAATTGTCTTTTATTAATTACACTTTTTATTTGAGAGAACTGGACTGCAAGAAATGACACAGAAATTCCATGTACTGCTTACCTAGTTTCCTTCTTTATTGATACCCTCTGAACTGCAGTTCAATATCACAGTCAGGATACAGACATTTATGCTGTTGTTGTTCAGGCCCTAAGTCATGTCTGACTGTGACCCCATGGACTGCAGCATGCCAGGCTTCCCTGTCCTTCACTCTCGCCTGGCGTTCACTTAAATTCATGTCCATTGATGCTATCTAACCGTCTCATCGTCTGCCACCTTCTTCTCCTTTTGCTTTCAGTCTTTCCCAGCATTAGGGTCTTTTCCAGTGAGCCAGCTCTTTCCATAAGGTGGCCAAAGTATTGAAGTATTAAAGAAAGAACTGAGTTAAAATGAAGTCATTTGGGTGGGCCTTAACCCAGTATGACCAGTGGCCTTAGAAGAAAAGGAGATTAGGACACAGAAGGAAGACCATAGAGAAAAGATGAGAGGCCTCAAAAGACTCTGATCTACAGAGATCTTGTTCTTGTACTTCTAACCTCCAGAAGTGCCAGAAAATAAATTTGTGATATGTAAACCATCTCCTCTATGGTGTTTTGTTATGGTAGCCCTGACACATTTACAGTCATCATGAGGCTGAGATTGGATCCTACTCACCTCATTGTACAGTTGTTATTAGGTTAATATCTAATAAACAGTCGGGGCTTCCCATTTGACACTAGTGGTAAAGAACCTGCCAGCCAATGAAGGAGAAGCAGGTTTCAATCCCTGGGTTGGGAAGATTCCCCTGGAGGAGGAAATGGCAACCACTTCAGTATTCTTGCCTGGAGAATTCCATGGACAGAGGAGCCTGGTGGGCTACAGTCCGTGGGGTCTCAAAGAGTCAGACATGACTGAAGTGACTTAGCAGACACGCAAACAGATACCAACATATTAGATATCTCTTTGGCACTATCAAATGTCCAGTTCTTCATCAAGCTTTCATCTAATGATTTTACTACCAATATAAAATCTTTCCTTCATGAGCATTTCTAAGAGAGTCTGAGGATTTGAAAAATGAGATATTTTATTTCTGTTATTCCATTCCTATTTATTAGCTAACATTCTCTTATAAAACAGATTTCTCTCATCAGCTGAGGCTATTTGATAACACAAAAGCATGAATTCTATTGGACAGATAGCATAAATGATTAAACTCGTTCATATAATTACCAATTTTCTGAGTAATCAGTTGTTATTTTTAAAACTGCCTCAAACGGTAACAAATGAGATATTTCTTTATGTTAACTTATTATGAACACATGGGTTTTTATTGATTAATGCTTTGTTAGTGTTAGTTGCTCAGTAGGGCCCGACTCTTTGCAATCCCATGAGCTGTAGCCTGCCTCCTCTGTCCATGGGATTCTCCAGGCAAGAATACTGGAATGGGTAGCTATTCCCTTTTCCAGGGGATCTCACTGACCCAGGGATAGAACCTGGGTCTCCTGCATTGCAGGTATATTCTTTACCATCTGAGCCACAAGTAGTGAAAGTTGCTCAGTAGTGTCCGACTCTTTGTGACCCCAAGGATTATACAGTCCATGGACTTCTCCAGGCCAGAATACTGGAGTGGACTGCTGTTCTCTTCTCCAGGGGATCTTCCCAACCCAGGAATCAAACCCAGGTCTCCCACATTGCAGGCAGACTCTTTACTAGATGAACCACCAAGGCAGCCCTCTGAGCCATGAAGGAAGCCCCAAGTGTTTTAGCCTATTGTAATAATTACAGCTCTAATGTTCAGATTCTCATAACATTTTATAACCATTTTTAAGCTGACTCATGGGTCTTTTTTACATTACACTATTAAACTTTGAAAGTTTCTTTGCTTTTTGGCAGAAGATGTTTCTAGTTCATCTTGGCCCCAGTCCTAGAATTTCCTATTTTTCTAAGAATCTCCAGTTCCCTTTAATGGGTAATTGAATGAGAGGCCACAATCTGGATGTCAGGGGTGGCACTTTGCTACCACTTCTATGGACAAAGCTAGGGAACACAGCATGAGTGTGTGTGTGTGTGTGAATGTGTATGTGGATATATGTATATATGAAGTGAAGTGAAAGTCATTCGGTCGTGTCTGCCTCGGCAACCCTGTGGACTATACAATCCATGGAATTCTCCAGGTCACAATACTGGAGTCGGTAACCATTCCCTTCTCCAGGGGATCTTCCCAACCCAGGAATAGAATCAAGGTCTTCTGCGTTGCAGGCAGATTCTTTACCAGCTGAGCTACAAGGGAACCCCATAGATACATATCATTTTGTGTCCTTATTGACACTTCAATTCAATAACATTTCCTTTAACCAAATAATTGTGTCTTACCTGAAAATGATGGCTTCTGAGAGCATTGGCATGATTATTCATTTGTTCTAACCAACATTATAAAAAAGTAGTTTCAGAGTATCAATGCTGAAGTTACTATAACCAACAAAATTGCTTGCAGAAGTTGAAAATGTCTTTATACCTCTTCTCATCCTTAGAATATGTTCCACAGAGTATCACAGTACTCTAAAGCCCATGAAATAAATGTGTGCTTTTTGCCTGTGATGCCAATTTGACATATGGTTAGAGTCTTTTGCATATTACTTTCAATTTAAGAAGCTTTTTTTATTTTAAATAGCAGCATATTTGCATGATCTAAAGGCCAAAACTATACATAAAGTTCTATCCAGAAAAAACCATGTTTCTACTCTTTACCTCTCCCTCCTCTCCCTTCCATCATAGCTGATCTATTTGCATTAGCTTTTATCTTTTCAGGGTGTTTGCCAGTTTTCCTGATGTAAATATTCTTACCGCGCCAATTTCAAGCTTCCATGGGGATGTCCGTTGGCTGGCAAAATGCCGGGAAACTCAACAATCAGCCTCAGAAGCTGAGGCAAGCCGCCTCTCGCATGCCTTTACCTCTCTCTGCACTCCCTCTTGTACAGGCAGTAAGCTGCTCTGAGCCTTGGCTTTGCTTTTTTGTTTTGTGTTGTTGTCCCCCGACTTAATAACACCTGGTTAGATGCTCTGAAGTGAGAGCCATATAAGTCGTTAGAACCTCTTCTTACCTATTTCATCATGTGACCTGACTTTTCACTTTTTCCCCAAGTATGGCCTTATGGGAGAGCATAATTTGAAATTAAAAAAGATTTAATATGTGTGAGCTTTGGCTGGTTTCCTGAACCTCGATTTCCTAATTTATGAAATGGAAAGCATAACAAAAGTTTATGGTTTAATAACTGGTGATAAAATGTTCAAATATAACATTAATGATTATTTCAATAGCCAGCACTTACTGAGTGTTGAATTTTTTCCAGACACAGTTCTAAACACTTAACCGAGATTCATTCACTTCATCAAACATGGGGTGTACACTCTTCACAGCGTCAAAATGAGGTGTGCATTATTATTATCACCACTTTGCACACGGAGAAAGTGAGTCACACAGAGGCTAGGAAATTTTCCCACACTCATACAGCAAGTAAGGGACGAAGCCAGGCTTACACTCGGGCCACCTTCCTCCAGAGACTGCCCTGGGGGTAACTGCTGCCTCCCAGCAAGTGCTGGCGTAGAGTAGCCGCTCGAAGGGGTTCGTTTCCTGCCTCATCATTATCTTCTGGTTCTTTCAACGGAAACGTTCCCTTAGTTATTCCCGGAAGCTTCTTCTCAATGACTGGATCTCCCGAGCTTCTCTTACCAACTACCCAACTTCGTCATCTTCTCCCACCCTCCCATCACCCCTTCCCCACTCCAGGTTCATGACCACAGTCCCTCTGTGGGGAAACTGAAACGGACAGGAAGGTCTTAGTAGGCAGCACTGCCCCGACCTTTCCCTAGTTCAGAGACCCCTGGAACTGCCCCCTCCAGTAGCAATACAGCAGGGTGTCCATATGGATAGCTCCGTGTCTTTGTTGGACTACTTGTAAATATTTAAAATATTTAACAAGTCTCCATTGTGTAGACTCTCATTCTTCAAATGGGGAAACTGACTCAAAGAGATTAAATAATTTGCCTAAATCCCAGGGAAATCAATCCTAAGATTCAAGCCCAGGCCAAACAAACTACCAAGCTCTTTTTCTTAAGCTCTAGAAAGAAAAGGAAGAAAGTGAAGTCACTCAGTTGTGTCCAACTCTTTGCAACCCCATGGACTGTTGCCTACCAGGCTCCTCCATCCATGGGATTCTCTGGGCAAGAATACTGAAGTGGGTTGCCATTTCCTTCTCCAGGAGATCTTCCGATAGCTTATTGTAGCTAATATAAATAATTATATAATTGCAATAACTATGTATAGCTTAAAAATTCTTTCCATTTTTACTCATTCATTTTTTTAACAGAAGTATAGTTGTGTTAATGTCTGCTGTATGACAAAGTGATTCAGTTATGCACATATAATATATTCTTTTTTTTGTATTGTTTTCCATTATGGCTTATCACAAGATACTGAATATAGTTCCCTGGGCTATTCAGGGGGACCTTATTGTTTATCCATCCTATATACACTAGGTTGCATCTGCTAATTCTCAACTCTCACAGCATCCCCCCTACCACCACCAGCCTCCCTCGGCAACCACAAGCCTATTCTCTCTGTCTGTGAGTATGTTTCTGCTTCTTCATTAAGTTCATTTGTGAGTACCAAACTGTTAACCTCTGAACTTGGCATGGTCTTTTTTTTTTCTAACTGGCATGGTCATTTTGAAAGGAGATGCAAGTCATCATTTCCAAGACTATTCGGGGGAGACGTTGGTTTCTCTCTGTGAGGCCTTAACTGTCCAATTAAAAAACTTTAGCCTCAACAATGTCCTAATTGAGAGGTAGGATCTCAATCACCAGCGTTTGACAGGGGCTCAGAATCCCAGAGCTGGTGATTAGATTTAATACTTCACCACAGACTCAGTGCTGATTTAAAAGGGACCCTGCTGTTTTAGGGACCCCTTTTGCCTTCCCTGGCAGCTCAGACGGTAAAGCGTCTGCCTACAATTCGGGAGACCTGGGTTCAATCCCTGGGTTGGGAAGATCTCCTGGAGAAGGAAATGGCAACCCACTCCAGTACTCAACTTCACTTTCCTTTCTGCTGCTTTAGGAGTGGATACAATTAGATGCCGAGGCCCCCATTCATCCCTCACATCGTTGCAAGGATTTAACCAGATAACACATACGAAGAGGTTAGCATGAGGTCTGCCAAAGGCACTCAGGACACATCATTGCTTTTATGATTTCTGCAGGAAAAAGTACATAAGAGAAGACAGAGAAGAAGATCTGGATTTAAAACTCAGGACCAACACTTACTCGGCGACCTTAGCAAGTCCTTTACATCTCTGAGCATTTTCCTCTTTAACAACTGCGAGGAGTAGATGAGATAATATACACAAAGCACTGAACACACAGTAGACAAGAATATAAGGGAGCAAACTTGATTCTGTGTTTGCCCAGCAACAAAAAGTTAATGAAGGGCTTAAACAGGCGTGCAAAGGAAAACGGGCGCTCCAAAGACCTGCACTCTAGTCTGCTTCCGTACCTGAAAACAGAGCCAAATTATGATCTTCTGCTTCCCCTTTTCCTCCTCTGTATCTGCTTTATATCTGCATCCCCTTTTGTATCTGCTGTGTATCTGTGTCCCCTTTTCCTCCTCTGTATTTGTTCTGTATTTGCTTTGTATCTGCTTTGGAGTCCTTGTTGTCCTCCCAGCTCTTTTGGAATATCTGTCAGTCCCACGTTATAGATAAAGAGGACAGCCCTCAGATGCCAGGGATTTGGAAACACAGACTTTCTCTCTCTCTCTCTCTCTTTTTTTTTTTTTGTATATTAAGGATATTTCAGTTTTTCCTGTTTTAATGAACTTTTAAAAGATTTGCTTCCATATATAGTATATAAAATGAAAATACAAAGACATAGGTGTTCATGGGGTGAAATACTTTTGACAAGTTAGTAAAACTGTTAGTAACTCAGTCATGTCCGACTCTTTGAGACCGGACGTGGGCTGTAACCCACCAGGCTCCTCTGTCCATGGAATTCTCCAGGCAAGAAAACTGGAATGGGTTGCCATTTCCTTCTCCAGGGGATCTTCCCAACCCAGGGGTTGAACCCGCTCTCCTGCATTGCACATTCTTCACCATCTGAGCCAGCAAGGACAAGTTAATTGAACCTCAAATGTTAATAATTATTGTTTTAACAAGTGGCAGAATTATAAAGAATTATTCCACTTCTTTGCTTATGAGCCATGTTTAACATCACATTTATTTTTATGTTAATTATGAAAGTGAAAGTTGCTCAGTTGTGTCTGACTCTTTACAACCCCATGGACTATACAGTCCACAGAAATCTCTAGGCCAGAATACTGGAGTGGGTAGCCTTTCCCTTCTCCAGAGGATCTTCCTAACCCAAGGGTCAAACCCAGATCCCTCGCATTGCATAGAAAAAGATATAGATTTATTGCTGCCAACATACATTTTGAACAATGATTTTTGTTTTTCGGTCGCTGTTATGTTTGACTCTTTGTGACCCCATGGACTGAAGCACACCAGGCTTCCTTGTCTTCCACTCTCTCCAGGAGTTTGCTCAGATTCATGTCCACTGAGTTGGTGATGCTATCTAACTATCTCATCCTCTGCCTCCCTCTTCTCCTTTTGCCTTCAGTCTTTCCCAGCATCAAGGTCTTTAACATTACGTGGCCAAAATATTGGAGCTTCAGCATCAGTCCTTCCAATGAATATTCAGGACAATAGTAATGCTCTGTAATATGAAATTACTTATGAGAATTTGCTTTTTCAATTAATGAATCATAGACTTTCAAGGTCAAAAGCATTTTTTGAGCGTGTCTTGTCCATCCATCCTTGACCTCTTAAATCCTTCTATCTACAATTGCTTCCTCGGTCCTTCTCCCTCTTCATAGGGAATGGGGGAGGGTTGTTCCTCTTTGGTGAAACAGAGGCTCATGGAGAAAGCCAATGGTCAGCTGTCATGGTGGATAGTGTACCAGAAAAGGCACACTTTCCCAGCATCAGGCACTTTCTCAGCATCCCTTTCCACTGAGTCAACTCTTCACATAAAGTGTCAAAGTATCAGACCTTCAGCTTCAGTGTCAGTCTTTCTAATGAATATTCAGGGTTGATTTCCTATACAAAGGACCAGTTTGATCTCCTTGCAGTTCAACGGACTCTCAAGAGTCTTCTCCAACAACACAATTGAAAGCATCAGTTCTTCAGTGCTCAGCCTTCCTTCTGGTCCAATTCTCACAACCATCCGTGACTACTGGAAAAACCATAGCCTTGACTCTACAGACCTGGTATTGCGTTAATTCACAAAACTGTCTCAACTATGTTACCAATTTTAATCTATATATTTTCTAATGTTTTCTAACATTTTTACTAGTTTTTATCTATATATTTTCTCCAGTTCAGTGAAATTCCTGATACATGTGGAAGGGTAGCTCTGGTCTGCCTGCATTGACGTTTTCAGTAAGCTCTTATAGGGGAAGAGAGGGAAGGAAAGTAGCATTTATCTAGTACTTGTTACACACCATTTGCTTTCCATTTCTTATTACTTTGCTTTGACAATGAACCACAGAAAGTTATAATTATCTGTATTTAATAGATAAAGAGGGCTTCCCTGTGGCTCAGTGGTAAAGAATCTGACTGCCAATGTAGGAGAGTTGACCTTCAATCCCTGTGTCGGGAAGCTCCCCTGGAGGAGGAAATGGCAACCCACTCCAGTACTCTTGCCTGGGAAATCCCATGGACAGAGGAGCCTGGCGGGCTACAGTCCATGGGGTCTCCAAAAGAGTCAGACACAATGGAGGGACTAAACAGCAACAATCAGTCAATAAAGAAACAGAAGGTCAGAAAGGTTAAGGAACTTAACTAGAACTACGTAGAGACAAGCAGCGTTGTACCCAGGTCTGTGAAGTTCACATGCTTTCCTCCAGCCCCGTGTCTGTCACTTGCAGTCATGTCCCTGACTATGGAGTGAAGCTGGGGGGACCGGTAGTTAGAAAGACAGGGATCCCCAGTCACATGTGATCTGTCTGTGGCTACACACTCAGCGAACCAGCCGAGTGAACCAGAGATAACCTCACAAAGAGCAGACAGCCTCTTCTGAAGCTCTGCACCTCATGCTTTCCAAACTGAAACATGAGCTATCCCGCAGGCACCTCAAATTCTTCCATGTGGAGACAGATCTGTGTGAGTCCTGGGCAGATGTGACTCACCCAACCAAAGGAGAGGTGCTTGGGTGCAAACAACCTTCCCCAAGAAAGCAGGGGCTTTATCTGTCTTCAAGAGAAAACTTCTCCTGAGATGTCTGGGTGTCTGCCTGCACTTCCAGGACAGACCACCAACATGATGGAAAGGCACGAGATATGTCCAGGCCCCTGGACGTCCTCCGTCTGCTTCGAGGCTGCAGGCACATGCCCATGACCCCTTCTTCCTCCGTCATATCCTCTCTGAAGCTCTGAGCCATATCTACAGACACTCCACCCACCACCCAAACCTGCTTCCAGATGCTTCCTCGAGTTTTCACTTTCAGCTTTCAGGAGGTCTTAGTGATGCTTTTCCGTTCTTTCCAGGTGGTCTCATTTCATAGTCCTTCCTGTTCATTTCAAATTTAGGGTTAAAAATAGCACTGTGTTCTACTTACCCATGAAGTGTAACTTACAAGACTGCATTTCCAGAACAAGCAATGTCATTTTACACTTATAAGTACGGCACATGAACTATGTCTTGTCCTGTAGACAAAGCCATAGACCCTCCAGACCCAGCTTCAGCATACAGAACCTACGGGGGAATCAACTACCTGAGCGAAACCCACTGGTACCATTTATAGGAGCCCTGTCTGGTGCTGGTACCCCTCTCCCATTCTCCATCCTTCATTTCCTTTGGGGCACTTAGCACATGGCGTTGGTGCTGGCGGATGCTCACCTGTACACCCGACAGCACGCTGGTGGCTCAGTGGTGAAGAATCAGCCTGCCAATGCAGGAGACGTGGGTTTGATCCTTGGGTTGGGAAGATCCCCCGGAGGAGGAAATGGCAACCCACTCCAGCAGTCTTGCTTGGAGAATCCCGTGGAAAAAGGAGCCTGGGGGCTACAGGCCACGGGGTCACAGAGTCAGACATGACTGAAGCGACTGACCAGACCTAACATCACTGCTTTTTGAAGGCTGGAACTTCTGTGTTCCCAGCATCGATTACCAAATAGTTCAGTTCAGTTCAGTCACTCAGTTGTGTCTGACTCTTTACAACTGCATGAACCGTAGTACCCCGGGCCTCCCTGTCCATCACCAACTCTGGGAGTTTACCCAAACTCATGTCCATTGAGGCAGTGATGCCATCCAGCCATCTCATCCTCTATCATCCCCTTCTCCTCCTGCCCTCAGTCTTTCCCAACATCAGGGTCTTTTCAAGTGAGTCAGCTCTTCACATCAGGTGGCCAAAATATTGGTGTTTCAACTTCAACATCAGTCCTTCCAATGAACACCCAGGACTGATCTCCTTTAAGATGGACTAGTTGGATCTCCTTGCAATCCAAAGGACTCTCAAGAGTCTTCTCCAACAGCACAGTTCAAAAGCATCAATTCTTCTGTGCTCAGCTTTCTTTATGGTCCAACTCTCACATCCATACTTGACTACTGGAAAAACCATAGCCTTGACTAGATGGACCTCTTCATTAAAAAAAATATATATATATCTGTGGGAAGAATGAGCAGGATAAGGAGCTGCCCCTGAGCTAAATGTTTATAAATTGTGATCTCTTTCAAGTGTATACTCATTGGGAACTTTTGAACTAACTTAGGGCAAATTGATTTTTAAAGTAGTTCTTTCAGGTCGTGTTAATAGATGAGAGAGTGAGTAGGGCTGAAAGAAGAAAGACCAGCCCTGAGGAAGGAGCGCCAGGCATGGACCAGGTAAGAGCTGATTCAGTGAGCGTTCCTGGCATCACAGACAGAGTGTGTGCTAAGTCACTTCAGTGATGTCTGACCCTTTACGTCCCTATGGACCTGTAGCCTACCAGGCGCCTCTGTCCATAGGATTCTCCAGGCAAGAATACTGGAGTGGGTTGCCGTGTCTCCCTCTAGGGGATCTTCCTGACCCAGAGATGGAACCCGCATCTCTTATGTCTCCTGCCTGGACAGGTGAGCTCTTTACCACTGGGGAGCACAGACAGAAACCAAAGGCCAAAACAGAAATCTGCCCTGTGATCTGGACCAGCACAGAAGGTGGTCCTGCTGTGACTCAGTGTTAGGATCAAAGGGTCCCCAAAACTGCTCATGAGCGAAGGAGACCCATGAAGAGCACATGGGAACCCAGTGGTGGTTTTCAAGGTGGGACGCCCTCGGGTCACTGCATCCGTTGGTCCAGCAACAGGAGATGAGAACAGGAGCTGCTTGTTTGCTGTGGGGCGTGTCCCAACAATTCCACAGCTGGGGCTAGCTCTTAAGGAACAGAGATGTAAAGGAGGTGATGCAGACAGGAAGGGAGCCAGCAAGAAGCCGGGGCATCACCCCCAAGGGCACAGGCTGGGGGCATTGCAGGATTCAGGCAGGGCAGCCGGGAGTGTCTGCAAAGTGTTCTGGTGGATCACCTATTTTTAATGTCATCATGGAGAGTCCATCTTTAATATGCATCATGCAGGTTAACAGAGCAATTTCACTAGTAAAAAACCATTTCAGACATTCACTGAGTTACTCAGCAAAGCCTAAGCTACTGATCCAGTATGGTTAGCAGACATTTGGGTCTGTGCCCGTCAGTGTGGGCACTCCTGATTAGAAAGTGAGCAATGTGTAGGTGATAGATTAACACCACACACACACACATACACACATAAAACCACACTTTGTACACTGAAATATGTTCAAGTGCCTTCCAGACGTCATAAATTAACAGTGGCAAAACTTCAGGTTGGCTTGGGGACTCCCTGGTGGTCCAGTGGTAAGACTCTGTGCTGCCAATGCAGGGGGCTCAGGTTCAACCCCTGGTCAGAGAACTAAGATCCTACATGCCATGCAGTGCAGCCAAAAAAAGAAAAGAAAAAATATACATGTGTGTGTGTATGTGTATAAAATGGTCTTCCCTGGCAGTCCAGCGGTTAGGACTCTGTGCTTCCACTGTGTGGGACCCAGGTTCGATCTCTGCTCAGGGAGCTAAGATTCCACAGACCATGCAGCACAGCCGTGAAAAAAAAAAAAAAAAAATCCCCAAACTTCAGGTTGGCTTGATTGCCTGATCACTTGAGATCTTGCCCTATTTCCACATCTTGGGGACCTGAGGCTCTGCCACTAAGTGTGCCCACGAGAAGGCAGTGCTCGCCACTCAGCAGAGCTCTGCACCATGCGGTCCCCAGCAAGACAGACTCCGAATGGTGTCCTCAGCCTGAGAAACTCCTGTAGCTCTTCCTCCAGCTCCTGGAACAACCCAGGAAGGAGTCACTAAAAAGCTGGGCATTTTTTCCTTCAACTCTGAGTTTGTTGGTTGAGCCATATTTGATTTGATTTAGAAACAAAGAAGTAAGCGGGTGTCCTGACACCGTGACTGTGAAGGAGCACAAGCATATTCACGACACACCCACTGCCTAACTTAGTTCCCAAAGCCAAACTCCCGGCTTGGGGTTAAGGTTCCCCACTCTAAAGAGGGGGAAACAAGCCCTGCGTGGTTAAGAGATCTGCTTAAGGCCACGCAGCTAATAAACCAGGACTTGCCTCTGTCTGATTCTAGTCTGAGTGTGTCTTCTCTCCTTCCCAAGCTGACTTATACCGCGTGGCAAAAAGCTTGTTTAAATGTGAGAACAGACACATACTTGGGCCATGAAGGGTGACCAAGACACAGAAAAGAGTCAAGGGAACATATTTCCATTTTACTGCCACTTCTGTCTGCTTAAAATCTCTTTTCTTTTACATTCTAGGGTTTTGACCCCTAGTCTTACTGAGGTAATAATTGGTGAGTCTTCACTGTTTAATCAGAAATACGGCACCATTCTTCAAAGAGTTGTCATTACCTAAGCTGCATCAGTCGGAGAACAGTCTAAATACAATGGGAAAAAATTCATGACACATCTCTTTAATTTAAGTGTATTTATTTTCACATTTCTAAAAATACTCACTCTGCAAACAGCTTCTGGGCACAAATTCAAAGCCATAAATCTGCCAAGCTGATGGCACACTCCTCTGCTTCCTCATTTAGGTAATACCCCAAAGTCATTGTAGCTTCTATTGTTTAATAAATACTGTGCACAAAGCCAATCGTGGATGGCTCTGACTCCAGTAGCCACCTGGCTAGGCTTTCAGAAACCCTAGTCTAAACAAAGGGGAAAGAGAATTTCTAGACTACCTGTCAGGAAGTTGAAATGTCTGCAAAAGTAACATTTAACACTTATTAAACATTTTGTGTCCGTGAACTTAACTCATTTATTCTTTCTAACACTTCTAATCAACCCATTTCACAGATGAGGACAGTGAGGCCCAGAGTTACTAAGGAAACAGAAGAAAGGATTCCTGGGGTGAATATACAGGTCAGGAAAGTGTTCTGGAGAAGATTTCCTGAGCTGAGTTCTAAGGAAGGAGTAAGCGTTGCCAGGCAACCAGAGGGAGGGAGAGTTTACAAGCGGAAACAAAGGAATCAATAAGGAGAAAAAGCTGCCTGCCAGTAAATCTACTGGAAGTTCCTTTTATTAACCCAGAGGGTAGGGGATGAAAACCCAGAGTGGGTGAGTGCACTGGAAAAAAGAGATGAGCAACAGAGACAGGGAATATTTTGAAAGAAAAAAGTCAGCCGTACTTGCTGGATTAGATCAGAAGGAGATGATGAAGAGGAGCTGAGATGCCAGCAGGGGCCTGGATGGACAAGGGAGACAGGATGAGGAGTTAGGTGGGGTACAGTGAGTGGCCATGCCCATGCACTTCTTGGAGATGCTCGGGGGGCAGCCACCCACAGGAGTGGAAGTTGGTAGTAGCCTGGAGTCTGGAGGTCAAAGGTTGACAGGTGGCCAGCAGCAGGGGGAGCCGACATCCACAGACCACGCTTCCTGCACTTTCAGGGGCCCCCAGAGCACCCGAGGATCTCGTGAGAAATCAAGACAGCAATGCAGTGGCTGTAGGGTGGGACCCGAGATGCAGGGTTTCTCACAAGCTCCCAAGTTGCTGCTGATGCTGCCGGTCCACAGACCGCATTGTAAGCAGCAAGGTCCTAGACCGTCCCAGCCCCGGGGAAGACTATTCAGAGGAAAAAGCAGCCGATTGCCAATATATATCTACAGGAACATCAATATGAAGGGGGGTTTTTGTCTCAGAAGTCAACCATGCAAGAGTCTTCACAAAAGCTGTGGCCGGCATCGTTAAAAGGAGCGAAAGGGCAAAGTCAGCCCCTCGGGTTTGGTGGATGACACAGCCCAGAGATCCCCCTCTGACCTTCGGCAGGTGGTCTTACCAGTCGGCTGAGACCGAGGCCCCAAAGGTGACAGCTGGCTCTGGTCTATATCACATGCCAAGTGCTAACACAGGGCCTGACATGTAATAGGCATAGCAGGCCATGTCATGCCCCCAGTCTCACAGACTGAAGTCCAAAACTCTCAGCACCCCAGGATGTGACTATATTTGGAGACAGATTCTTTCAAGAAGCCTTCAAGATAAAATGAATTGGGCCTCATCCTGTGAGACCGAGTTCCTTGTAAGAAGAGGGAATTTGAACACAGGTACGAAACACACAGGCTTCCCTGGTGGCACAGTGGTTAAGAATCCACCTGCCAATGCCGGAGGTGGAGGTTGATCCCTGGGTCAGGAAGGTCCCCTGCAGAAAGAAAGGGCAACCCACTGCACTCCAATATTCTTGCCTGGAAAATCCCACAGGCAGAGGAGCCAGGCATGCTGCAGTCCATGGGATCACAAAGAATCGGATGCGAACAGAAAGCAGCAACAATGCAACACACGGAGGAAGACTGCGTGAGGACCCAGCGAGAAGGTGGCCATCTACAAAGCTAGCAGAGGGGTCTCAGAAGAACCACCTCCCCTGACCCCACCAACTCCATCTCAGGCTTCTAGCTTCCAGGAAAGGAACAACTACATTTCTGTCGTTGAGGGCCCCTGCCTGTGCTGTTCTGGGATGGCAGCCAGCTAATGCAGCCGATGCTGAGGAATGACTCGCTGAGGTGACATGAAGCAGCGTGTCCTACGTCCTCAAATACCTGGAAATCCCAGACCTCGCTTCACTGGGCTCTGCTGGTTCTGGTGTGGCAGGAGGTTCTGGGTGTCTCCTCCACACGGGACCACCCGTCCCAGGCTTCCACGACCCCTCCGTGAAACAGCACGTGGCGCAGAAACCCAAGCGGCCAGAAGTGGAGCCGCAGACGCCCGAAGGAGAGGAACTAGGAAAGGCAGCTGGCGGGGCCGCTCTTCAGACGGCGTCTCCTCCCGGGGCGCCAAAGGTCGGACAAGTCTCAAGGCAGAGGGGACGCTGGGCCTTTTCCTTGCGGCCCAAGGCGACTGGCTTACTTACTCAGGACCAACGTCTCTTGTGCAGTGACCATCAGATCCCAGTGACTTATGCCTATGTTTCAATCAGATGGTAATTGGCTAGTGTCCAGAGGTCATGCCTGGTCAACTGACCAAATCACACACCCCAGATTCACAGCCGACAGGATCTGAACACCTCACACACTGCATACTCCCCACTCAGCCAGTATTTCTGAAACTGACCACCTGTAGTTAAGTGGTTCCCCCACGTGGCAGAACCCCCTAGAGCCGCCCAAAAGCACAAAACACTTTAAACAAATGGAATTCTTGCATATAAATGTTCAAACAAGCCCCATCAGAATATAACTCAAAATACCACTTTGAAATAATCTACTTGGGAAAACCAAACATTCTATGACAGCTGCGTGCTGAGAAGGCACTCCAAAGCTTCGTCCGGGTAAATAAGGATACAATGGGAAGATTATAAAGGCTGACTTAGAACACCGAGACATTTTCTTCTTTTCCCAAATGCCTGGCATCTCCTTTCTCAAAAGGCATATCACTAAGCCGTAACAATGACCACTGAAGCATTTATGTCCAATTTGTACAGATAAAGATATTTAGTACAGAAAAGCTTAAGCAATGAACCCCTGTAACTACACATAATAAGTGGAGAGGGAAGAATTTTTCTAAAGCAAAATTACCCATTTTATTTCTTTCCATCAGCTGAGAAATCACTCTATTGCCAGGCTTCCCTGGTGGCTCAGTGGTAAAGAATCTGCCTGCAGTGCAGGAGACCTGGGTTCCATCCCTGGGTTGGGAGGATCCCTGGAGAAGGAAACGGCTGCCCACTCCAGTACTCTTGCCTGGAGAATCCCATGAACTGAAGAGCCTGGCAGGCTACAGTCCATGGGGTCACAAAAGAGTCAGACACAACTTAGTGACTAAACAGCAAGAACAACAACAAATGCAGTATTTTGTAAAAAAAATAAAATAAAATAAAAATCACAAAATGCTACAAAATAAGAAAAGAACAAATGGTATTACTTAATGTGCTGTGCCGTGTGCAGTCATGTCCCACATGGCAGGCAGATTCTTTACCCTCTGAGCCACCAGGGAAGCCCACAGCTCTGTATACAGACACTTTTGTCGGTACATAATACAGGGCAATCCTATTTTGGAGAAGCAAGGATTTTATCTCAGTTTCTCCTGTATCCAAAGCCTGCAAGTTTTCTACTATCAGCACCTTCTCTTAAGGAGTTCTTCTTCCTTCTGAGGTTACTTATGTTGTTCATTTCATACCGATTCGCCTGAACCCTGTGCAAGCACCAGGTTAGACCCAGAAATCTAACCCCAGTGCCCTGAGCTGGTGACCTCTCAATGCACCTTCCCTGGGGACTAAGCCACTCTTTTTTTCATCCATCCAGTCCCCTGTGCTGTGTTAATCAATAGCCCCTAAATCCAGTTCAAAGAAGACCATTGTCTGGGATCTGAATTGCTCATTGCATAATTGTTTCAAACCTCTGTTTACCTGCAAATTTCAGGAAGAGACCAGCTTCTTTTATGAACTGTTGTCTCTATGATCAAAGCAAATCATTCAGCCTCATGATCAAAGAGATTGCAAACTCCCATCTGGCCTCCTTTCCAAACCTGTAACAACCTCCACTGCGAAGCCATAATTAAAAAATAGTTCACTCAAGAATTCTGATTATAATAAATGAACGACCTTGTCACTGGCAGGCTGTGAACAAAGCCACAGAGAGGGCCGGTATAAGCTTCCATATTATGAGAAATTATGGTGACCGTAAATGCTGTGATTGTGTGGTCAATATGCTCTAACCTGCTAATTGGCCCTAGAAATCTTGGAGTTTCCCAGCATAACCCAGAGAGAAAGGGGAAGGAGAAGGAAAAATGGAGAGGGACCAAGGGGCTGAGAAACACGGCGCAAGCCTTTGAAGTCTCCCCAGCAGTGCTCGCCAATAGAACTGAGACATCGTGCATAGAAGCGCCACGTCCGGGGTAGTTCAGTGAGTTATGTCGGCAGCTGCCGCAATCCGCAAAGTAAACCTCACGTGTCTCAGACTGACATCATTTAGCAGCTGGAGAGATCTCGATTCCCACGGGCCTTCTGAAATGTGACTTGTTATAAAGGGCTGGGGCAGAGGACAGGGACACAAGACCACTTAGCTCAGCTTCTCCAAAGGAGGGGAGGTCAAACACAAAGTCATTTTTGCAAAACACAGTAAATCATCCGACTCACCAGGAAAATAACAGCCAGCCATCCTTGGAGACGCTGATGGGGCCCGCGGCGTGCAGAGGGCACTTGCTTAAAGGAGATCGAGGCCAAGACCTCTGAAGCTTAGCTTGTACAAGGGGATGTGGGGATGGCTTTGGAGAAAGTGCCAAAGCCTCTGAACATTCTGAGTATTCTCTGCAGCTTGGAGCTACTGAGGCATGCTTGAAAAAGTCAGGTGGGAGCTCTAACTGGGAGGCGAGCATTCAGGGTACTGTCCTGCTATGACATCTTGTAGAAATAGATACACCGCAGCCTCCTCAACCCAGAGCTCTTCAGGTGTCATGGCTCCGGGGAGCTGGCTATTGGGCTCATGCTTCACCTGTAATCTTCAAACTGGTCTGGTTCTTATCCAGCAGACTTGACATGGGGTGTAACAGCGGTGGGGGATGGGGAATGTACATGGCAATTAGAGGAGTATGGATACCGGACTAGGAGGAGTAGGGAAATGGACTCTCATTGCGCAAGTTGGGGAAGTGGAGGCCTGGGAAGCACTAGAGGATCACCAGTTAGCACGTGAGGAAAGAGCACAGTAAGAGCATCCTAACAGATAGAGTAAGAGCATCCTAATAACCTGTACTGAAGACTGCGTGCGCAGACACCGGGAAAGCTTTACAAATGCTCTTTTCATATGTACCTTCAAGTGGTGGTGGATGTGTAGGATGTAGTGCTTAGTCACTAAGTCGTGTCTGACTCTTTGTGACCCCCATGGACTGTAACCAGCCAGGCTTCTCTGTCCACGGGATTTCCCAGGCAAGAATACTGGAGTGGGTTGCCATTTCCTTCTCCAGGGGATCTTCCCGATCCAGGGATTGAACCTGTGTCTCCTGCTTTGGCAAGTGGATTGTTTACCACTGAGCCACCAGGGAAGCCCAATGTACCCTCAAATAGGTGTTATTTATTTAGTAATATATATTTCACTTTTCAGATGAGAAAACTTGATCCTTTTCAGGATTAGGTAACTGGCCAAAGTTCACATAGCAATAAATAACAGAGGCAGGATGTGAACTCAAGCCTTTTGTGGCAGCAGAGACTAAACTTAGATCTTCCACTCTTGTTCAGCCTAGGAACGGCTCAGAAAGTACTTGCAAATTTACATCAAACATATAAATGGTGCCCAGATTGATGAATTAATGAATGAGTAATAGCTTAACTCTGGAGAAGCCCCAGATCGTTTTATTGCTGCTGTTGTTCAGTTGCTAAGTCATACCTGACTCCTTGAGACCCCGACTGAAGCACGCCAGGCTTCCGTGTGCTCCACTGTCTCCCCGAGTTAGCTCAGATTCATCATTGAGTCGATAATGCGATCTAACCACTTCTTCCTCTGCCGCCATCGTCTCCTTTTCCTTCGATTCTTCCCAGACCTTCAGTTCTTTTCCAGACCAATGCTCTGAGCCATATAATTCTTTCTTTTATATGAGGTAAATTCTATGTGACAAAAAATAAACAATTGCCACTTTTCTATTAGTAATTAATGATAAATAAGCCTGTTGTTAATAATTAATAAAACAAAATATTAAGCAAATATTAGGCAAACCAGGGCTGTATATAATATAATGTAGAACTTTAGCAATGATTTGCAAATAATAGCTATTATTAACATAGGTAGCAGTAAGTCAAAGGCAAGAAAAAGTATGTAATTTGAATTAATGATACAAAGACACTTTATAAAACTTGTGACCAACTTTTTAAAAAATTCAAGTAGCAATATAAGGAAAGCTGCTAACCATGAAAAAATATATATATTTCAAAGTAATAGCTGACAATCACTTGAAGGGAAAATAGCAACATTAAGAAGCAAAATAACAAGCTTTACATCATTATATTTTACATTGTTTGAGAAATTCTGATGAAAGGAAAAAATTAAAAACAAAGTTAAATATTGAAATGAGAAAAAAATTTTCTTTATAATTCATGTACTTATCAATCTAGAAAATCCAAAGGAATGAGGTAGATACTATAAAGACTTAATAAAATGTAGGAGTTTGAATCTATAATAGACAAATGTTGTTGTTCAGTCTCCCAGTCATGTCCAACTCTTTGTGACCCCATGGACTGCAGCACACCAAGCCCCCCATCTCTCACCACCTCCTGATGTTTGCCCAAGTTCATGTCCATTTCATTAGTGATGCCATCCAGCCATTTCATCCTCTGATGCCCTCTTCTGCTGCTGCTCTCAATCTTTCTCAGCATCAGGGACTTTTCCAATGAATCGGCTGTTCACATCAGATGACCAAAATAATGGAGCTTCAGCTTCAGCATCAGTCCTTCCAGTAAATATTCAAGGTTGAGCTCCCTTAGGATCAACTGGCTTGATCTCCTTACTGTCTAAGGGACTCTCAGGAGTCTCGTCCAGCACCACAGTTCAAAGGCCTCGATTCTTTGGTGTCGTGCCTTCTTTATGGGCCACAGCTGTACATGACCACTGGGAAGACCACAGCCTTGACCATACAGACTTTTGTCAGCAGAGTGATGTTTCTGCTTTTCAAAATGCTGTCTAGGTTTATCATAGCTTTCCTGCCAAGAAGCAATTTCCTTCTGATTTCATGGCTGCAGTCACAATCTGCAGTGATTTTAGAGTCCAAGAAGATGAAATCTGTCACTACTTCCACCTTTTCCCCTTCTATTTGCTGTGAAGTGATGGAGCCAGATGCCATGGTCTTGGGGTTTTTTTTTTTAATATTTAGTTTTAAGCTGGCTCTTTCTCTCTCCTCTTTCACCCTTATAAAGAGGCTTTAATTCTTCTTTGCTTTTTGCCATTACAGTGATACCATCATCATATCTGAGGTTGTTGAGGTTTCTCCTGCCTATCTTGATTTTAGCTTGTAACTCATCCAAGCATTTCTCATGATTTGCTAAGTGTATAGACTAAACAAGCAGGGTGACAGCAGACAGCCCTGTAATACTCTTTTCTCAATCTTGAACCAAACAGGTGTTCCATCAGTTCAGTTCAGGTCAGTTCAGTTTACTCTCTCAGTCAAGTCCACCTCTTTGCAACCCCATGAATCGCAGCACACCAGGCCTCCCTGTCTATCACCGACTCCCGGAGTCTACCCAAACCCATGTCCATCGAGTCGGTGATGCCTTCCAGCCATCTCATCCTCTGTTGCCCCCTTCTCCTCCTGCCCCCAATCCTTCCCAGCATTAGGGTGTTTTCAAATGAGTCGACTCTTCCCATGAGGTGGCCAAAGTACTGGTGTTTCAGCTTCAACATCAGTCCTTCCAATGAACATCTAGGACTGATCTCATTTAGGATGGACTGGTTGGATCTCCTTGCAGTCCAAGGGACTCTCAAGAGTCTTCTCCAACACCACAGTTCAAAAGCATCAATTCTTTGGTGCTCAGCTTTCTTCACCGTCCAAATCTCACATCCATACATGACTATTGGAAAAACCATAGCCTTGACTAGATGGACCTTTGTTGGCAAAGTAGTATCTCTGCTTTTCAATATATTATCTAGGTTGGTCATAACTTTGCTTCCAAAGAGTAAGCATTTTTTAATTTCATGGCTGCAATCACCATCTGCAGTGATTTTGGAGCCCCCAAAAATAAAGTCTGA
>ML660768.1:4924489-5116804 GCA_007570785.1 Antilocapra americana
CATTTGAATCAGTTCTACTCAGATGGATGAAACTGGAGCCCATTATCCAGAGTGAAGTAAGCCAGAAGCAAAAACAACAATACAGTATATTAACGCATATATATGGAATTTAGAAAGACGGTAACGAGAACCCAACATGCGAGACAGCAAAAGGAACGCAGATGTATAGAATAGACTCGTGGACTCTGTGGATGAGGGAAAGGGTGGGATGATATGGGAGAATGGCATTGAAACATGTTAATTATCATATGTCTAATCAATTGCCAGCCCAGGATTGATGCTCGGGGCTGGTGCAACGAGATTTCCTAGGGGGAGGGAGGGGGGAGGGAGGTTCTGGAGGGGGAGCATATGTAAACCCATGGTGATATCATGTCATTGTTTGGCAAAACTAATAAAAAAAAAATAAAAAAATAAAAGAACAACCCTTGGAAGTAAGTGTCATTGCTCATAGAGTAGTGAGCTTCAAAGTGTGGGCTCTGGAGTCAGACAGCTTGGAAAGAAACACTGGCTCCATCGCTTATTACTTATGTGACCTCGGGCAAATTGCTTACAGTTTTTCTCATTTGTGAAAATGGAGATAATAATTGCACATACCTCCAAGGGCTGTTTGTTGTGAGGATTAAATGAGTTAATATTTTTTAAGTACTCAAAACGGTTCTGGCAAAGAGTAAGTTAGCTATTATAAGAGCCTGCTTTTTTTTTTTTTCTTCTGATGCTCTTAACTGGGCTAAAGGACAGATTTCAAATGCTTTCTGATCCATAAAATAGGAACAGCTCTTGCATTAGCAGAATTACTTTGAAACTCTTCAAAGTGAAATCCGCTAGAAACTGTCTCCAACAAGGCTACTGGACAGTCAACCCAGCCGGAGGCAGCCTGAATCCGGGAAGCTCTGAAATGGAGGGGTGGGGCTCAGCTGGGAAAGGACGTTTGGAACAAACGCACACTTCACTCATCAACAGCTTCTTGTGGGATGTCTTCCCTCCGTTGTTTCCCTAAAATGTTAAATCGCCATTCTGGGCAGGGTGCCAGGTTTCTCTCCCCGGGACCCATGGAGCCAGTGTTCCCTTCTCCTTGGCCATTTGGAGCAAAAGAGAAGCCAAGATCCTGTTTCAGTCCAAGTGTTCAACGTTTATGGAAATGGGTTTGGGTGGTTTACAAAAGCTAACCACCCTCTCCCTATCCACTCCAATGGACTGATTTTAGCAATTCCCGGGTTCTCTTCACTGTTTCCCATCCCTCTTCTTGGCAGACTGGCAAAGAACTCTTCTCTCCCTCACATCTCAATATCTCATGGATTCTACACAATCTGTGAGGCCATCAGCATGTTGACAAAAAAAAATGTATTCCTAGCTGAAGCCTGAGAGGCCGCACTTAGCACAATCAGAAGTAGGGAATATTCAGAGAGCAGGTCTACGGTTTGATAATGGGGGAAGCAGTGTCTCAGCCAACTCCTAAAGCCTTCAACCTTGACCGAGAGAGGAGCTGGGAAGACAGTGGGAGCAGGCAAGATGGTGAGAGATTCTAAGCCATTTTCCCCACTTGGGAGGTATATTAAATATTGGAAGACAGCAATCATTGCAAAATGTGTATTTATTTATTTATTGGAATGGATGTACTCAGCCATTGCCTCTTCCCTCTGGGGGCAGGCGGGAGAGCCAGAAAATGCGCCTGACTCATATCTTGCTTTTACAGCTTTAATGACTCCTATCGGAGTCCATAAACACAAGTCATCTCTCACATTCTCACCTGTGCTCACACCCACCCTCGGATCTCAACCCAAGTTCTGTTTAGATTCTAGAATCTCCAAACCAAAATGGACCAGTGTGTTTCCTAGCAGGGGTAGGAGGGAAGCTAGGGGCTCACTCTCTGACTCCTTCCTGCTTATAAATTGTGCCCATCTCCCCTCACAGACACACACACGCAAGTATCCTGTGCACAATTCTGAGTCAAACACTCTTCACCAAAAACCATTTAAGCTTTCTGGGGATTGTGGAACTCTTCTAGATAAAGTCCCCAACAACCCCAGACTTGTCTCATTTCCCCTTCATGCTGAACTTTCTCTTCCACCCCACTCACAGGATTTACAGCTCCTCAACTATCAAGCGGGCTTCCCTTGTAGTTCACTTGGTAAAGAGTCTGCCTGCAAGGCAGGAGACTTGGGTTCGATCCCTGGGTCAGGAAGATCCCCTGGAGAAGGAAATGGCAGCCCACTCCAATATTATTGACTGGAGAATCCCATGGACAGAGGAGCCTGGGGGGCTACAGTCCATGGGGTCGCAAAGAGTTAGACACAACTGAGCAACTTTCACTCAATTTCAGCTATCAAGCTCTAGTTGTTTTCCTGTTCCTGTCTTTGTCTTTACTGATCCAAACAAAATTTTTTTTTCCCCAATAGAATATCTCTGTCTTTTGTGTTCTGTTAAAGAGCCAAGAGGTTACCCTTCAGAGTCCAACTCTCTTCATTTCCAGGTGAGATATTAAAAAGGCCAGGAGAGAAAAGTGATGTGTCTGCTCTAAGACGACTCTGCAGTAGTTATTGGATTTTGAACCCAGAGCTGAGCACTCCTACAGGAAGACAGAGATATCCCTGAAACTCTTGTGAGTGTCTCCACCATTTTGGAAGGGGGTGGCCAGAGTATTTGTGCAGGTTGTACAAAACAATTTGCTAAAAGTCACAGTTACTCATGTGAGTTAGTGAAGTCAGTCACTGGATGGGGGATATGATTTCAAAACCCACCTCAGCCTCTTTGTAGCCATGGGCAATTCAGTTATGCTCATCAGCCTCTAAGGGCTTGGCTTCCTCATCTATAAAATGGGGGCACGGATCATTTCAGTTCAGTTCAGTCACTCAGTTGTGTCCAACTCTTTGCGACCCCATGAACCACAGCACGCCAGGCCTCCCTGTTCATCACCAACTCCCAGAGTCCACCAAAACCCATGTCCATTGAGTCGGTGATGCCATCCAACCAACTCATTCTCTGTTGTCCCCTTCTCCTCCTGCCCTCAATCCTTCCCAGCATCAGGGTCGCTTCCAATGAGTCAACTCTTTGAATGCGGTGGCCAAAGTACTGGAATTTCAGCTTCAACATCAGTCCTTCCAATGAACACCCAGGACTAATCTCCTTTAGGATGGACTGGTTGGATCTCCTTGCAGTCCAAGGGACTCTCAAGAGTCTTCTCCAACACCACAGTTCAAAAGCATCAATTCTTTGGTGCTCAGCTTTCTTTATCATCCAACTCACACAACCATACATGACTACTGGAAAAACCATAGCCTTGACTAGATGGACCTTTGTTGGCAAAGTAATATCTCTGCTTTTCAATATGCTATCTGGGTTGGTCATAACCTTCCTTCCAAGGAGGAAGCGTCTTTTCATTTTATGGCTGCAATCACCATCTGCAGTGATTTTGGAGCCCCCAAAAATAAAGTCTGACACTGTTTCCACTGTTTCCCCATCCATTTCTCATGAAGTAATGGGACCAGATGCCATGATCTTAGTTTTCTCAATGTTGAGCTTCAAGCCAACTTTTTCACTCTCCTCTCTCACTTTCATCAAGAGGCTTTTTAGTTCCTCTTCACTTTCTGCCATAAGGGTGGTGTCATCTGCATATCTGAGGTGATTGATATTTCTCCCAGCAATCTGCATTCCAGCTTGTGCTTCTTCCAGCCCAGCATTTCTCATGATGTACTCTGTATATAAGTTAAATAAGGAGGGTGACAATACACAGCCTTGACGTACTCCTTTTCCTATTTGGAACCAGTCTGTTGTTCCATGTCCAGTTCTAACTGTTGCTTCCTGATCTGCATATAAGTTTCTCAAGAGACAGGTCAAGTGGTCTGGTATTCCCATTTCTTTCAGAATTTTCCACAGTTTATTGTGATCCACACAGTCAAAGGCTTTGGCATAGTCAATAAAGCAGAAATAGATATTTTTCTGGAACTCTCTTCCTTTTTTGATGATCCAATGGATGTTGGTAATTTGATCTCTGATTTCTCTGCCTTTTCTAAAACCAGCTTGAACATCTGGAAGTTCACAGTTCAAGTATTGCTGAAGAATAGCTTGGAGAATTTTGAGCATTACTTTAACAGCATGTGAGATGAGTGCAATTGTGTGGTAGTTTGAGTATTCTTTGGCACTGCCTTTCTTTGGCATTGGAATGAAAACTGACCTTTTCCTGTCCTGTGGCCATTGCTGAGTTTTCCAAATTTGCTGACATATTGAGTGCAGCACTTTCACAGCATCATCTTTTAGGATTTGAGATAGCTCAACTGGAATTCTATCACCTCTACTAGCTTGGTTCATAGTGATGCTTTCTAAGGCCCACTTGACTTCACATTCCAGGACGTCTGGCTCTGGGTGAGTGATCACACAATCGTGATTATCTGGGTCATGAGATCTTTTTTGTACAGTTCTTCTGTGTATTCTTGCCATCTCTTCTTAATATCTTCTGCTTCTGTTAGGGCCATACCATTTCCATCCTTTATGGAGCCCATCTTTGCATGAAGTGTTCCCTTGCTATCTCTGATTTTCTTGAAGAGATCTCTAGTCTTTCCCATTCTGTTGTTTTCCTCTGTTTCTTTGCATTTATCACTGAGGAAGGCTTTCTTATCTTTCCTTGCTATTCTTTGGAACTCTGCGTTCAGATGGGAATATCTTTCCTTTTCTCCTTTGCTTTTTGCTTCTCTTATTTTCATAGCTATTTGTAAGGCTTCCACAGACAGCCATTTTGCTTTTTTGCATTTCTTTTCCATGGGGATCATCTTAATCCCTGTCTCCTGTACAATGTCACGAACCTCCATCCCTAGTTCATAAGGGATGAACTGTCTGTCTATCAGATCTAGTCCTTTAAATCTATTTCTCACTTCCACTATATAATCATAAGGGATTTGATTTAGGTCATACCTGAACGGGCTAGTGGTTTTCCCTACTTTCTTCAATTTCAGTCTGAATTTGGCAATAAGGAGTTCATGATCTGAGCCACAGTCAGCTCCTGGTCTTGTTTTTGCTGACTGTATAGAGCTTCTCCATCTTTGGCTACAAAGAATATAATCAATCTGACTTCGATGTTGACCATCTGGTGATGTCCATGTGTAGAGTCTTCTCTTGTATTGTTGGAAGAGGGTGTTTGCTATGACCAGTGCATTCTCTCGGCAAAACTCTGTTAGCCTTTGCCCTGTTTAATCTTGTCCTCCAAGGCCGAATTTGCCTGTTACTTCAGGTATTTCCTGACTGCCTACTTTCGCATTCCAGTCCCCTGTAATGAACAGGACATCTTTTTTGGGTGTTAGTTCTAAAAGGTCTTGTAGGTCTTCATAAACCATTCAACTTCAGCTTCATCAGTGTTACTGGTTGGGGCATAGGCTTGGATTACCATGATATTGAATGCTTTGCCTTGGAAATGAACAGAGTTCATTCTGTCGTTCTTGAGGTTGCATCCAAGTACTGCATTTCGACTCTTTTGTTGACCATGATGGCTACTCCATTTCTCCTAAGGGATTCCTGCCCACAGTAGTAGATATAATGGTCATCTGAGTTAAATTCACCCATTCCAGTCCATCTTAGTTCGCTGATTCCTAAAATGTCAATGTTCACTCTTGCCATCTCCTGTTTGACCACTTCCAATTTGCCTTGATTCATGGACCTAACACTCCAGGTTCCTATGCAATATTGCTCTTTACAGCATCGGACCTTGCTTCTATCACCAGTCCCATCCACAACTGGGTGTTGTTTTTGCTTTGGCTCCATCCCTTCAATCTTTCTGGAGTTATTTCTCCACTGATCTCCAGTAGCATATTGGGCACCTACTGACCTGGGGAGTTCATCTTTCCATGTCCTATCTTTTTGCCTTTTCATACTCTTCATGGGGTTCTCAAGGCAAGAATACTGAAGTGGTTTGCCATTCCCCTCTCCGGTGGACCACATTCTGTTAGACCTCTCCACGACCTGACCGTCTTGGGTGGCCCCACACCACATGGCTTAGTTTCACTGAGTTAGACCAGGCTGTGGTCCGTGTGATCAGATTGGCTAGTTTTCTGTTTTTATGGTTTCAGTGTGTCTGCCCTCTTGCAACACCTACCATCTTTCTTGAGTTTCACTTACCTTGGACGTGGGGTCTCTCTTCACAGCTACTCCAGCAAAGCGCAGGGGTAAAAAACCCACCTGCCAATGCAGGAGAATGAAGAGACGTGAGTTCGATCCCTGGGTCAGGAAGATGCCCTGTAGGAGGAAATGGCAACCCACTCCAGTATTCTTGCCCAGAGAATCCCATGGACAGAGAAGCCTGGCAAGCTACAGGCTGTAGTCCATGGCGTTTCAAAAAGTCAGACACGACTAAAGCAACTTAGCACTTTGGAGAAGTAGCTCCAATGGAAGTAACTCATCCTCAGATTAATGATGAAGATCTGAGTCTCAAATTTTGTGCTTTACGTAGGCAAGCAGAGAAAATGGGCTTGTGAATTCCCTTTAAGAATAGCATATCAGGCTGATCGAACTTAAGGAAAAGTGTTTGCTCTTCTAAAGCCCAGCCTCTCCACCGACTCACCCTGCACTCCCAAAGCTACCTCTTTTCCTCAAGGGCAGAAGCTGGGTGTCCATCTGCTGAGACCATAGAACGGAAGATGTTCAGGGATGCTATTTCACTTAGACAAAATTGTCTCCCAAATAGTTCAGGCTCTTGGTTATATTCATATGTTATTTTGATCATTATTTTCTCAGCATCTTTTAATTGACCATAAATAGCTGCATAGTTCCAAGCAGCCATAGCTACACAATCACAGCTTAATGTTCCAATTCTGTGTTCTCATACTCATTAAAATACACACATGGCTGTTAAAATAAGGATAGATTATTACCTCCTATCACCTATGGTCATCTGCTTTACCATTGGAGGATGTGCAGACCCACTTTGGGAACTGTCTTTTGAAGCTACAATTCTGATTATCACAGACCAGGTTTGAATCTGTAAGAAGGACAGGATAAATTATAGTACAGACTCAATGAGGAAAATACAGTGTAGCGAGATGTATGCAATTAAAACCTGCCAGAGAACAGCAGGAAGTATACATTCACAGGTTTTTCAATAGACATAAAAGAGCTAAGCTGATCCCTGGAGAGGCAAGTGTATCCATTCTGGACTTGACTTGTTCTGAGCCTCTGAGTAAATTTCTATTTGTATTTGAAGAGGAGTATTGGTTTTTCCTCTCACTTGAAAAAAGAAGATGAAAAGAACTCTACATGTTTCTTCTGTTTCAACGGGATGGATGCAGTGGGCATTCTCCTTGAATCTTCATCAATGTATTTTTTTTTTCATTTGTTGGTTTTGGGTTGTCTGTTGAAAGCACTGATGATATTTTGTTGTATGTATCAGAATGTATCCAAGTGACACAAGGCCACTTGAATCAACTCATAAAGAAAAAGCCATGCAATAGTACTAATTTATGAAGTCCCAAATGCAATCTTTGCTGTATTAGGAAATCGACATTTTAACTAAAGTTTGCAAAATATGCTTTAAATCACAAACGGTATTTTCTCAAAGTATTTCTTGGAAGACTAACCTTTCCCTAGAAGAGCATCTAGGTCATAACTCTTTTTTAATACTTATTTTTATTACCAGGGCTTCCCTGATAGCTCAGTTGGTAAAGAATCTGCCTGCAATGCAGGAGATCCCAGTTTGATTCCTGGGTCGGGAAGATCCACTGGAGAAGGGATAGGCTACCCACTCCAGTATTCTTGGGCTTCCCTGGTGGCTCAGCTGGTAAAGAATCCACCTGCAATGTGGGAGACCTGGGTTTGATCCCTGGGTTTGAAAGATCCCCTGAAAAAAGGAAAAGCTATCCATCCCAATATTCTGGCCTGGAGAATTCCATGGACTATATAGTCCATGGGGTCGCACAGAGTGGGACACGACTGAGTGACTTTCTTTTTTTCACTTCAGTTTTATTTATTTATTTGCTGCACCAAGTTCTAGTTGCAGTGTGTATAATCTAGTTCCCTGACCAGGGATGGAACTTGACCCCCTTCACGGGAAGAAAGAGTCTTAGCCACTGGACCACCAGGGAAGTCCCAGATCATACACGTTTTCCCCCTTATAAAGGGGGCATTGGGGAAACGGTAGACATTGGCAACACGTTTCTGGTGGCCCAACAGCCTTTTGAAATACTGAGCACAACCCTCATGAGTCATATTCCAATTCTCAAAGTCGTTGGAAAAATTCTTCATCACCTTGACAAAAATTTTCACAGGAAAGCCTTTGACATTTCTCACCTCTTGTAAGATAGTGCGTCAGAGTCCCTTTTGTTAGGCAGGTTTGCAGGCTCTGCCCTCACAGAAAAGATGGAGTGCATGGATGAGAGTGTGGAGTGTTAGAAAAAGTGGTTTTGGGGAGTGAAGAGAGCTGAGTTCAAATCCTAAGTCATACACTATGAGCAGTCTGTCTTAGGGGAAGCCAAGCCTCCTTCCCAATAGAGATGACTTGCAATGACTTAGAATTGAAATATTTGGCATCTATTAAAAATACTAGCTTCCTAGAAGCCAACAGACAGGGAAGTTTTGGGAGGGAGCCCAAGGGCGCTTCTCTCACCTGTGGGGAAATGCTCCTAACACACTCTTCATCCAGTGTATGTTTGTTTACACAGTGAGGAGCATAGATCCCCATACATTTGGAGGAAAGAATGCAAGCAGAGAGACTTCCCTTTCAAACTCTCACAGGCGCACACACACACACTCAGAGTAACTAAAGATGGGGGGAATACCAGTGTGTGAGTCTATGCCTCTTTTAGGCCAAAAGTGTGTATAAAGACAGTGTCTTTCTCATATTCCTTACATTTCAGGTAGAAGAACCACCAGTGGAGGCTGAATAAAAGTGTTTATGCTCAGTCACTCAGTCGTGTCCGGCTCTCTGTGACCCCATGAACTGCAGTCCGCCAGGCTCCCCTGTCCATGGGATTTCCCAGGCAAGAATACTGGCGTGGGTTGCCATTTCCTCCTCCAGGGGACCTTCCTGGCCCAGGGGTCGAACCCAGGTCTCCGGACTCTCCTGCACTGAGAGGTGGGTTTTTTTTTCCCCACTACTGGGACACAACTGAGTGACTAAACAACAACAAGGATTATCATAGTGATTAAAAGAAACAACTGAATGTGTCCAACAATTCAGCAAACAATCAACAGATGGTAACTGCTTTTACTCTTCATGTCAAAGGGATTTAGTCTTCAATCCAAAAGAGAGGAAGGTTATCTATTTATTTTGCCTCTATTTATGCTTTTCAATTTGTTCACCAATTTGAATAAATGTTTCCAAGCCCAGGACTCAAAAGACACCCCCATATACACAAACAAACACTTACACTCTCTCGCGCTCTCACTCACACACACACACACCGTAGCATTCTTGACACACTATAGCCGAAAGATCAGAGGCCCCTTCTCCTGTTGCAGCCCTTGACATTAGGCAAACATGGTGATATCCTTGAAAATACAGAATTTCACGTTACCGCGTCTCAGCCCTCCCTGGCGCCTCCCCTCCGCGCCTCCAAACTCCCTTTCATGGGCTGTCAGATCGATTTTGCAGCCTGTTTGAGCAAGTTGATTAGGGCCTGAGGGAGCTGCCCTGGCTCTCCTGCAGACTGACGAGGAGGGGGCCGGGCTGCTGAAGGCTGGGAAATCCACCTCCTTTTTTCTCTTCAAAATATGTTCTGGGGGGGGGGATATAGTGGTTCTGCCCAGTTTTGTAGTTTCCTAATGTCCCCCGGTCATTTGAGCTAGACTGTATAAATCCAAGCTTCTGCCAGACATGGATTTTTTTCAATTAGTCTGTTTTAATTGCATAAATGTTCTTCTTTGTCTTGAAGGGAAAACATGATGCAGAGTTCACTGTAAAAAGGATTTTGCCTTGATTGGCATAATGAAGACTTTCTGTGCAAATGCACCATATAAAGACCAGATAAAAGTCCTCTGTCTGTGGGATTTCCCAGGCAAGAATACTGGAAATGGTTGCCATTTCCTTCTCCAGGGGTTTTTTCCAACCCAGGGATTGAACTCGGATACCCCGAATTGCAGGCAGTTTCTTTACTGACTGAACCACCGGGCAAGTCTTTCTTTTCAAATTGACTCCAAAAATCAAGGGGCTCTTATCTGTAATCTTTTAATTTAGAAAAGCATGCATGCGTGCTAAGTTGATTCAGTCAGGTCCAACTCTTTGTGACACCACGGGCTGTAGGCCCACCAGGCTCCCCTGTCCATGGGATTCTCCAGGCAAGAATTCTGGAGCGGATTGCCATTTCCTTCTTCATTGAAAAGCATAAATAAAGGCAAAATAAATAAATAACCTTCCTCTCTCATAAATTATTGTTTTCAAATTCTAAGGCAAGTTGTTTGTAGAGTTTGCCTGTATTTAAACATTGAAGGTATCAAGGAGCAGGTTTGGTGGGTGGAACGGAGAGGTGAAGTCTCCCCTCTTGAGAAGGGACCAGCGTTGTCAGGATCCTGGAAGTGTACAAAACATGTACTCTCTCACACGTCCAAAGTCACCATCGGTTTATAAAGTGAAAGATAGAGGGCAGGAGGAGAAGGGGAAGCAGAGGATGAGATGGTTGGATAGCATCACTGGCTCAGTGGACATGAGTTTGAGCAAACTCTGGGAGACAGTGCAGTCCAGAGGAGCCTGGTGTGCTATAGTCCATGGGGCTGCAAAAAGTCAGACACCATTGGTGACTGAACAATAATAAATTTATTCTAAGAAAATATGACTTAGCTTTCATCCACTAAGGCTATTGTTTAGAAATTCCCTAGATGTTCAGGGGTTATGACTTCACCTTCCACTATAGGGGTACAGGTTCAATTCCTGGTGGGGGGATCTAAGATCCCACCTGATGCAAATACAGCCAAATATTTTTAATTAAAAATACATACATTGTTTAGACCATGTTGTATGTTGAATTTTTTCCCCAACAGAGATATATTTGAGTGCTAACTCAGGACATCAGTGAATGTGACCTTGTTTGGAAGTCAGGTCAGATGAAATCCAGTTAGGATGTGGTCCTGCTGGATTATGGTGAGCCACAGTCTGATGACTGGCCGTGAGGAAAGATGGAGACAGGGAGAGCAGACGTGCAGGGAAGAAGGCCGCGTCAAGACAGAGGCGGGAGCAGAGTTACGCTGCCACCATGGAATGCCAAGGATTGCTGGAATCTACCAGAAACTGGAAGCATTCTTCCCTAGAGACTTCAGAGGGAGCATGGCACCGATGACACCCTGATTCCAGACTCCTGCTCTCAGAATTGTGAGAGGACATGTTTATGTTAAGTCACCAAGTATGTGATTTTTTATAATTTTTGTTGTTGTTCAGCAGCTAAGTCATGTCCAGCTTTTTGTGACCCCCATGGATTAAAGCACGCCAGGCTCCTCTGTCCTCTCCTGGGAGCTTGCTCAAACTCACGTCCATTGAGTCGCTGATGCCATCCAGCCATCTCATCCTCTGTCATCCCCTTCTCCTCCTGCCCTCAGTGTTTCTGAGCATCAGGGTCTTTTCCAGTTAGTCAGCTCTTTGCATCATGTAGCCAAAGTATTAGAGCTTCAGCTTCAATATCATTCCAATGAATATTCAGGACTGATTTCCTGTAAGATGGACTGGTTGGGTCCCCTTGCAGTCCAAGGGACTCTGAAGAGTCTTCTCCAACACCACAGTTCAAAAGCATCACTTCTTTGGTGCTCAGGTTTCTTTATGGTCCAGCTCTCACATCCATACATGACAACTGGAAAAATCACACCTTTGACTATACAGACTTTGCTGGCAAAGTGATGTCTCTGCTTTTCGATACACTGCTTAGGTTTCTCTGTGTTATATTAATAACTCGAGGAAATTAACACAAACCCCAATCTGTAGGATTCAACAGTGAAGAAAAAGACAAGCCTGCCCACCATTTTGTGGAAACAATACAACATGGCCGAGCCTCCTGAAAAAGCCGAAGTAAAACCTGCCTTTGAAAACCCCATTTGAGGTGAGTGCGGAGGGGGCAGGGGTGGTCTGTGCTTCAGGCTCCCTGCCCCTCCATATCTGCAACTTGTTTCACATTCATCTCTCCTGATTTCCACCCAGAGCATTTCAGCTCTTCAGATTCCCTCTAACCTCCCAGCCTTTCCAGGTCACAGGGCTGCGAGGGCCAAATCTGAAACACAAGCACAATCTTCACCCTCCCGCTGATCAACTCCACTCTCCTGAGAGTGTTGGGGGAGTCGCCTTGAACACATTGGCCCGCTTGCAAATCAGGGACAGGAATATGAACCCCACACAGTTTTGGAGAGCTTCCCATGAGGTGATTTACATTTAAAAAAATTGGCATCTAATAGTTCTTTGATAAAGTTTATTCTCTCATTTCCCTTCCCAAGAAACATACATACGGAGTGAGTCAAAGATGGTGAGAAGGTAAGTCTAGAGAAGCCAGGTAGACAAGATGAGGAACCCCTGAGAACAGAGGAGGACCCCTCCAAGGGCATTCCCTCCAAGGCCTCCAAGGCATTCTGCAGAGCTTTGTAAGAGCCAGTGACCCTGTATCCACAGTCTGTGAATCACATACTGATGTCTCCCCAGTTTTCTGGAAAGAACCTGAGTTTAGAACGGGGCTTATCGACCCAGCACCATTTTGGAACAGATAATTCATCACAGAGCAGGGCTATCCCGTGTGTTGTAGGATGTTCAGCAGACCCCTAGTCTCCTCCGGCTAGATGTCAGTAATACCCCTTCCCCCAGCCGGGACGACCAAAAATGTCGCAGACATTACCAGGTGTCCCCTAGGGAGCAAAATTATGCTGGTTGAGAACCACTGGTTTAGAGAGATGCAGTTACTGCTCCAGCATCACAAAGCCTGTACCACCGAGGGTTTCAAAACCCAAGTGGGTTTCATTAATGAAGAATAACAGAGAAGGTGAGAGGTGAGTGTTTGCACCACGACACAGACGACTGGCTTTTTCCCTGTTTCAGTGTTACCCCAGTAACACTGACTTTTGATGAAAGCATTAAGGGATGCTCTTTATATTTAAAACACATTCCAGGACATGATGAGACAAGGGCAGAGGGCTTGAATTAGAAAGATTTATCACAAGGATCAAGTCAGGTGATGAAGATACACTAACCCCTCCTTCTTCAGAAATCGAATTTTTAGATGATCTCAGAGTCACCTACAATAAAGACATCCACACCCAGCCTTCCTTGCAGCCATGTGACTCAGATCTGGCCAATGGATGGGAAGTGCAAGAAATACAAGCATCTTCTGGGACACATGCTCAGAAGAACAGTATATGCTCCCCTCTTAATCACTCCTTCTTCAAGGAGGAGCTTGCCAGCTGGGTATATGGTGCACCAACAGAGACATCGTCCTAGACACAGCAATGCCATGAGATGGAAGCACCTCCTTGCTCCCCAGCCTTGCAGAGCAGAGCTCTCTGGCCATCCTGGACTTTTCCCAAGAGAGAACTAAGCTTCCATGTTTCTTTCAGGCACTTTCTCTTTGGGTCTCTGCCACAGACAGCTGAGACAACAGCTGTATCTCTCTGTACAGGGTATAAACACCTTCAGAATGATACATTTAGACCTTCTGACATTAGCATTTAAGAGGGCTCAAACCTTAACCCAAGCAATTATTCAGCAGCTGAAGCCCGACCACTGATCCAAAGCGCTACACGTAGAGGTGGCAGAGCAGTGGTGTAGAGTAGGTGAAGACATAGGCTTTGACCTTCGGTTGGCCAGAGTCAAATTTCTGCCTTCTGTTCAAAGCTGTGTGACTTCAGGGGAGCAATTTATGATCTTTTCATGCTTTAGTTTCTGTTGCTACAAAATGGGGAGTAGAATTGTACCTCTTTCAGGAACTTTTTGTGTGTGGACTAAATAAGTTAGTACACGTAAAGCACTTGGAGAAGGAAATGGCAACCCACATTTTGTATTCTTGCCTGGAAAATCCCATGGACAGGGGAACCTGGCAAGGCTACAGTCCACGGGGTCACAAAGAGTCAGACACGACTGAGTGACTAACCAACACCCAACATGAAGCACTGCAACAGTTCACAGCATCTGTAACCCAGTCAGCAAATGTTACCCACCATTACTTCTTATATATTGCAGTTCAGCTCTCATTCTCCCTACATGTGTACACACACACACACACACACACACTGACCTTCCCCTCTGTTTATCTCTCCAACATAGCTATTTGATCTACTCTGTATTTGGTATTTATCAGACTGATTTGTGTAAATCTTATTCATAGCTAATTAGGTTTCCCTTCTGAAATGTCTTCCCATGAGTTAATAATGGTCTTGCATTTAATCTGCTTAATGTTCTACCAACTCATCACAAATTCCTTGCCAAACCCTATGGGAATCTCCACACACACCCCAGTTGTTTCTCTGTTGGAAACCCTCTTCCGCAGCTTTCTAGCCTCTCTGGATGTGGTGTCTTCTGAGTCTGCTGCAAGACAGTCCTCCCCAGACATCTCTTCTCATCATCCTGGGACTCCATCCCTGCTCTGCTAGGTGAAACTCACTCTTTCCAGAGTCCCACCTCTCCCAGCCTCCACTCCTATGCCATTTTTGCTGTGAATCACATCCTTCTCAGAAAGGGACTGTGAAGAGGGGGAGGGTTTGAGATTTTAAATGTCTGCGAATGTCTTTATTCTAGCACCACATTTGAATAATCCCGGGTTGGATATAGAATCCTGGAATGGAAGGAACTTGCCCTCTGAATCTAAAGTTGCTCCTCCACCACCTGGCTCCCAGTACTGCTACGGAGAGAGGTGTGGTGTCATTCTCATTCTTAATATTTTGCAGGTGCGCTAGTTTCTCTCTTTGGAAGACTGTTAATCCTCTTTTTTTCTTTAGTGTCCTGAAATTTCCTTCTAATACGCCTTAATCAAGGTCTTTTTAAAAATTCTTAATATTGTCTTTAAAATCTGGGGAATTTTCTTATGTCATCTTGATGGTTTCCATCCCTCTTTCTCCTGCTTTGTCTACTTTCTTTGTCTCTTTTTCTACTTTCTGTGGGATGCTTCAACTTTACCTTGCAACTATTATATTGACTTTTTAATTTGTCTAGTAGTAGCATATATATTTTTTAATTTTCAAGAGTTCTTTTTTCAAGTCTTCTGAATATTCCTTTACAGTCCTCTCCTGGTATAATATCTTGCCTTATGTTCCTAAGGAATTATTGTTAATAATTGTGTTGTTGTAAATTTTCTTCTTTTTACTACATTGTTTCTTTTTCCTCTGGGTTCCTTTCTGTTAAGGGCTTGTTGAGGTGCTTATTTTTCATACTAGATGTTTTTTGTAAATATAAGATGATCTTCAGTTGTCTGTTCATATTTGGAGTGAGACTTTTAAAAGCTTCCCGGGACCCCTGTGTATGGGCAAGATTTACTAAGTAATAGACTTTACCATCAAATGAAAAGACTTGGATCCGGCTGTTATGAGGGACCTCTCCCCCAAACTGTCAGTGTCTGCAGATATTTTTCCTTGGGCTTGACTGTTTCTACTCAGAGGATTCTCCAAGCTCCCATCAAGGGCTATAAGTTTGCCTGTGAGCATTCATAGCACACTCGGAGGCTGAGAATTTCACAGTTGAATTTGTCAATTCCCACTCAGTCAACATTTATTATTATTGTTATTAAGTGCCTGTGTTTCTCTATGTTATGTCTCAGGTCCAAGAGTCTAAAGTCTGTTTAGTTTAACCTTTGCTCAGAGCCAACCTCCAGCTTTCTACCAGATGGGACAGGATAGTTCCCACTTAGAGAAAAGACCTGGGCCCTTGCTGCTTCTGTGAAGACTTTCAACCGTCCGTCCTGCTCTCAGCTCCTTGTGTACCCCGCCTTCAATTCTGCCTGATACTGAGAATCCCTCTGCAGGATTTTGAAACATACATCTGCCTTCTTCTCATGTTCAGAACTTCCCTGATAGCTCAGTTGGTAAAGAATATGCCTGCAGTGCAGGAGACCCCAGTTCAATTCCTGGGCCAGAAAGATCCCCTGGAGAAGGGATAGGCTACCCACTCCAGTATTCTTGGGATTCCCTGGTGGCTCAGCTAGGAAAGACTCTGCCTGCAATGTGGGAGACCTGGGTTTGATCCCTGGGTTGGGAAGATCCCCTGGAGAAGGGAAAGGCTACCCACTCCAGTATTCTGGCCTGGAAGAATTCCATGGACTGTATAGTCCAGAGCTGGATGTGACTGAGCGACTTTCACTTATGTTTACCCCAGTGAGCACTTAAGGTTCAACTTACTCAGTCACACAACCCAGTTATCAAAATTAAGCCTTCTTTTCAGCTTTTAAAAATGAATTGATATCTCCCATCTGCTTTTGTCACCTTCCCTGGTAGCGCAGAAGGTAAAGAATCTGCCTGCAATGCAGGAGACCCCAGTTTGAACCCTGGATTGGGAAGATCCTCTGGCAAAGGGAATGGCTACCTGCTCCAGTATTCTTCGACTTCCCTGGTGGCTCAGTCAGTAAAGAAACCACCTGCAGGAGACCTGGATTCGATCCTTGGGTCGGGAAGATCCCCTGGAGGAAGGCGTGGCATTCCACTCCAGCATTCTTGCCTGGAGAACCCCATGGACAGAAGAGCCTGGTGGGCTACAGTCCATGGAGTCGCACAGAGTTGGACATGACCGAGCAACTGAACTCACATCCTGAAATCAACAACATACTGAAAACAAATGCTATTCTGGACAGATCAAGCTAGTTTCACTTTAGTTCCTCGTGAAGCTGAGATGCCATTTAGGAATGTAGGTACACAGCTTGCAGAGCTATTACAGGGTTTCCTGTCCAGAGGAGCCTAAAAAGGCAGAAGCCTAAGTTCACTGAAGCACAGGGTGAGGTGGGCAGCACAGCAGGATGATGGACTTGGGAGCCAGAGAGATGGAGATGAGTGACAGCATGTTCCACCTCTGCCTCCTGGGCCTCAGTTTCCTCATCTGTGCAATGGGGACACTGACAGTGTCTGTGCAGGAATGTTTTCAGACAGAAGAGAATGCCGCAAACAACGTCTTGCTCACGTTTCACTTGTAAACCTGAACGATGGCTCTAGCTCCTTTCCTTTTCCCCTCCAAAAAAGATGTTTAGATTTGCCAAAATAAAAAATAAAAAAGCCAGGAGCCCCATTTATCTTTTACATTAGAGTTCAGAAAATAGCTATCATTGATTCAGTGACTTTTATTTTCAATTTTTTAAAAACCCAAACTGTAAGTTCATTGTCTTAAAGGGCTTGTGTTTTCTGTCCCTTCTTCTGCTAAGACTGTCACTCCTACACTCTGCGTGTAAACTCACGCCCCTGGGTTGAAATGATTTTAGGCTATCAGGTATGGATGAGTTTAGCACGTGGCTACTGCCGCTCGTTTTTTGCTTCCATAGTTTTGAGACACTTTGTTTTTGTTGTTTAGACCAAATCATGTCCAAATCTTTTGCAGCTCCTTGGACTATAACCCACCAGATTCCTCTGTCCATGGGACTTTTCAGGCAAGAATACTAGAGTGGGTTGCCATTTCCTTCTTCAGGGGATCTCCCCAATCCAAGGATCGAACCCAATTCTCTTAACATCTCCTGCATGGGCGGGTGAGCTCTTCACCACTGAGCTTCCAGGGAAGCCCTCTGATACTTGCAGTGACTGAATTAACAAGGCACAACACAGTGGCAAGCCGGTGTTTCCTCACAGTCACTCAGAAGACCCCAAGGTTGATGAGCCAAGAGTGTTGGTAAGAGTTAGCATTTATATGGCTGAAATCAGATGTGGCCTTAAAACCTGTTAAACTTCAAGTGAGTTATATTTAAAGTAAACTGTAAGTCTACCATAGCAGAGAAGAGAGTATTTTATCAGGAAGCTTCTGGTGAACACCCAGATCACTCACGCACATCAATGAAGCACTGAACTATATCTGGCCAGATTAGACAATAACACAACCATAAAGAAAGCAGTGTATTTCCAAGACTAGCCACATACCATGGGCTTCCGGGAGTTAACAGAGCTGGATGTGAAGGAAGCTATTAAGAAAGACAATTTATATGAGCAGTAAAAGATGCTGAATAACTCCTGGCAAGTGATGTGATAGATGAGCTTGTTGGATGATTTATATGACTAATCCTGAGCAGAGGTGTAAGATTCAGTGGCTTCACCCGCTACAGTCTACTCCACGGTAGATTTTTTGCAAAACTAAGATTATATGTGTGTGCATTTCATATACACACTAATTTCTATGGTAGTGTATCTTGTGTAGTGACTGCTTATAGTCAGAATGAACAGAACATTTGGGCGTCTTTTTCACATTAAAACATCAAATAGAGTAAGTAATCTGTGCTGTGTTGATGTTGTTTTCTCTTAGCCGTGTCTGACACTTTGCGACCTCATGGACTGTAGTCCTCCAGGACTGTCCCTGAGAAGACTGACCTGGGCTGTCGAGCCCTCCCCCAGGGGATCGTCCCAACCCAAGGACTGAGCCTGCATCTTCTGCATCTCACGCATTGCCAGCTAGGCTCTTTACCACTGACTCACCTGGGAAGCCCCAGAGTCAGTGATCTTTCCAAATACCCTGCATCCTCTCGCTGGGCAAAACTCCAGCAAAGAGGTTTGTTTGATTTCATCCATTTTTTGATCGAAATATAGTTGATTTACAGCATTATATTAGTGTACAACAAAGTGATTCGGTTATACAAATACATATATTTATGTGTATATAAATACACATAAATCTTCTCAGATTCTTTTCCCATTTAGGCTATTACAAAAAAATTGAGTGGTTCCCTGTACTATACCCTGGGAGCTTGTGCTTTAGCTATTTTTATATATCGTAGTGTGTATATCTAAATCCCAAACTTGTAATTTATTACCCCTTTCCCCATGTGTGTGTGTGCTCATACGCGCATGCTAAATCACTTCAGTCGTATTCAACTTTTTGTGACTCTGGACCATATGGCCCACCAGGCTTCTCTGTCCATGAGATTCACAGGCAAGAATATAGGGTTGCCATGCCCTTCTCCAGGGGATCTTCCCCACCCAGGCCCTTGAAATCTTACTAAGATTGGAACTTTTATAATCTATAAACATCTCAATGCTTTCAGCCAATATTTCAAACAACTGGGAGACCACTTCCATTCTTGTGGTCTTCTCTGCCTTGAAAACCTTGCTTCTTCAATCTTCATTCAGAGGAGAAAAGAGAATCCTTGCTCCAGCGCAGCGATACCGACTCCAACAGAGAGCTCACACGGAATCTCGGAGTGCTCGTGGACAGTACACATTATTGCATATTTGCGGGGAAACCAGGGGAGATGGAGAATGGGTTTGCATCATGGAAAAAACAAGAATTTCAAATTGAACGTCAGGACACTTTTCTCCTTAAAATCTCTTTTGGCCGTTTCTGCACCCTAGAAACGTCCCTGCTCCCCCACCCCCTGCCTCGGCGTCACTAGCTGCTTTCTTGTTTCCTCCCCTCTCATCATCCTCCTGCCCATATTGAGATGTTCACTGTTGGGTGTGACAAGTCTGTCCTCTCCATCCCTGGCTTCCAAAAGCAACTCCAGGCCAGGTTGACACAGCCAGACCCAGCATAGCAGACACAATCCTGGCTTCCCTGGAGACAGGTGCCCCACAAAATAATATACTCTTCCCAGCCAGTGAGATGTCTGATCTAGTGAACTGACATTCAGTCTCAGCAAAGCCAGGAAGCTACACGGAACAGCCCCACTCCACCCACAAAGGCAGACTGACAGCCGTCGGCCCCGCCTCCTGGCCCGTCTGCTACCCAGGCTGCCTCGTCCTGCCTCAGCCCCAGGGCACTAGTCTCTTTAACACACAGGAATCATCTTTCGCCCATGACCTCTGTAGACACCATGACCCCAAGCCGTCTGGCCCATCTGCTGTCCCATGTATTCATAAACATATTCCACTTCAAAAACTGACTATGCTGAATTCTAATCACGCAGCTCTTAAAGAGCTTTAAAGGTGATCAGATTTGCTGTCTATTCCAGTGTTTCTTAAAATTACTTTTCCTCCTTTTTCCTTCCCTCCAGGACTCACCCATTCCACTTTACCTGCACATGTGTGCTCAGTCGCTCAGTTGTGTCTGACTCTTTGCGACCTCATGGACTGTAGCCCACCCAGGGAGTGGGTTGCCGTTGCCTTCTCCAGGGAATCTTCCTGACTCAAGGACTGAACCCAGTCTCCTGAGTCTCCTGCACTGATAGGTGGATTCTTTACCACTGACGCCACCTGGGAAGTCCTATATCTGTATTTAAAACCTTCAAAGTCACCTCTCTGTTCAAGCACCCTCAAAGTCCACGGATCCAGAGCCCTTTTATTTACTTTATTTCCCTCCTCGATTTCAGGTTTCTTTGTTTCTAAACATTTTTTCATGTGTGCCCTCCCAAATCCTAACAACACAGAAGGCAGCAAGAACTCTTCCAAAAAGGCAGAGTGGGGAGGAAAAGGATGGTTGCACAACTCGATGGTCATGAGACAGTGAAGGACAGAGGAGCCTGGCATGCTACAGTCCATGGGTCACAGAGTCAGGCATGACTTAATGATGGAGCAACAACAGCAGCTTTATTTCTTAGTCTCAGAGACTTGCCTCTTCCCTTAGCCCAGCATCAGTGCTCTATGCCCTTCACAGAATCTGTCAAGCTAAGGTTCAAATCATTAACATAATAGCACTTGCCTTCTGTTTCCTGAATTTAGAGAAGAATGGTCATTTTGAAATATAATACCCCATCTTGTGCAAAAGGAATGAGGTAGGCAACTGAGGAAGAAGGAAGTGGCTTGTTTCTTCGCTTTTCCACTGGTGATGACCCTCATATTTGGCAGAAGATGGGGACCTGTCAGAGGTGCTCTGAATCCTTGGACAGGACTTCCTAACAACTAACTACCAGTTGCTCTGCTGAGTGTGTCCTGGTCCAGAAATAAAGGACATGCTGTGGAATCTTGGCAATGGAATGACAAAGCCTTACTAGTGTGGTGAAAGGATGAAAGGGAGACCAAAAGGACATTTTAGACAAAGGTATTGCTGAGCTGGTTCTTGAAGGATGAAATTGCCAGGTTATCAAACCTGGGATAAAGCTATTGCATAGAAAGGTAATTTGGGAGAGGAAGGTATACAAGGTAGCTCACAGGTTCCCTGGGCACCGCTTAGGCCTCTGGTTGGCTTTTGTGGCCTTAGAATGGCCCTGGATGTTCGTCTGTTCCCATTAATAGAGCCCTTGGGGAAGGCAGCTCAGGGGTCAGCCTCATATGGCTCCTTCTCTCCGCCTATCTTTAGCAAACATGTGCCTATTTGATGAAAATATGGAGAACTTTGATGGTCTAATGTGTCAGCCAAATGTGGCCCATCAAGTTTGCTTTAGTGAATCATATTTGAATCAGTCGGGTTGATTTTAGAACTGGAAGGGGAATTGGCATGCATCTAGTCCATCTCTCCGCCCTAATCTGGCTTTGAAGATGGATAGAACTTGTTTGAAACTCTCACCTCCCTCCTCCAGCCATGAGACCAAGTAAAGTCCTCACCTCCCTGAGCTTCAGTTTCATCTGTACCATAAGAACAATAACTCGCAATCCACAGGGTACCAAGAAGATTCAGTAAAACAATGGGTGTCAACAGCATAGCACAGTGCCCTGCACAAAAATAGATGCCCACACAAAATGGCACACATAACCCTGATGCCACAGCCTTTAAAGGTAAGACAACTGGGTCAGTCCCCAGTGGGCTTCCCTGGTGGCTCAGATGGTAAAGAATCTGCCTGACAAGTAGGAGACCTGGGTTTGGTCCCTGGGTTGGGAAGATCCCCTGGAGAAGGAAACGGCAGCCCACTCCAGTATTCTTGCCTGGGAAATCCCATGGACAGAGGAGCCTGGCGGGCTGTGGTCCATGGGGTGTCAAAGAGTTGAAAACAACTGAGCGACTAAACAGCAGCAACTGAGTCCCCACAAGATACTTCATCTGCCTTCCAATGAACACCCATTTAGTCCATTCTTCCTAAAAATAAATATTGTTTTTTTTAAGATGTGTTCTTTAAAGGAAGAGCTGACCCAGTGGAAGTCAGCTTTCTGTAACCAGATCCTTCTGCAGTGTGGTTTTCTACTCCAGCTAGCAGAAGCAAGTCTGGTCTTGGGGGTCCCAGACTTTTCCCCCAACTCCAGAACTGGGGTGGTATCAAGGAAATCATGAGGAAAGCTAGAATGTCAGAGGATTTTTATTGCAGTCTAAAAAGACATTCTGATTTGCCTGCAAAATCTCTACTGTTGCTTACAGATAAGGACGAGGGTAAAGTTAGATCCAAGTCCTCATGAAACTCCACAGAGAAATATAATCCTTTCTCCTAGAGTTTCTCATGCAGAAAAGCACTGTGTGCCCCCAAGCTGTGGGAAAGGCGGAAAGAAACCGATGTTGTAACAGGATCTTGGAGGGAATTGAACCTGATCCTGTGTCTTTCAACATCTCTCCTGGTCCACCAAGAGTTCTCACAACCTTTCCACCCCAGGCTGGGCTGTATTTTATTAAATGAAATGTATCCATCCCTCCATCACCCCCACTCCTATCCAAGGCTGTACACAGCTGTGTGCAGTGTGACAGAGGGGACCCCTTCTTCAGCCTTCTTCCTAGGGAGACCCAGAAATCCTTGTGATCTGTGTTTTATTGGGTTATTTGCACCCTGCATTGTTTCACAAGGGGTTTAAAGCAGATTTCAGCCAAAATTAAAGAGTTAATCGCTCAATGTGTCCAACTGTTTGAGACCCCATAGAATAGACTGTGGCCCACCAGGCTCCTCTGTCCGTGAAACTCTCCCAGCAAGAATACTGGAGTGGGTTGCCATTTCCTCCTCCAGGAGATCTTCCAAGACCCAGGGATTGAACCCAGGTCTCCTGCATAGTAGGCAGCTTCTTCATCCTCTGAGCCACCAGGGAAGCCAAAATAAAGACAATGAATGAGTAAACAAACCAAAGAACACACTACCAAGACCAAAATAAGAACTGAAAATTGAGGCCGGGGACTTCCCTGCTGGTCCAGTGGCTAAGAATCCACCTTGCAATGCAGCGGGCTAGGATTCGATCCCTGGTCGGGGAACTAAGATCCCACCTGTGGGCAATCAAGCCTGCACACTGCGCCAAGGGAAGCCTGTGCCATGCAGCTAGAGAGAGCCCACGCGATGCAAAGAAGACCCAGCTTGGCTCAAAACAAAGAAGAAAGAAGACGAGGCCAGCAAAAAGGTAAATGAGAGTTCAGGATGAGGAGCGCAGGGATGCTCACTGGACATCCACAGCACCACAGTCGCCCCAGAAGCACCGGCAGAAGTCAGGGTGCATGGTCGCGCCGTCCAGTGAGTGTCCCCTTTTCTCTCCTGCTCTGCCTGCAGCTTTCCCTTGCCTCTGGGAGGTGGCAGCAGACCCTGTGGTGTGGACAGGGGCTGTGGGTGCCCTGCTCTCCTACAGCTCGCTGTGTGGCTTCATGTACGTTGCTTCCCCTCTCTGGACTCCAGCCTCCTCGTCTGTAAAATGAGAGAGAAGGGAAACGCTAGTAACCCTTCCCCGCTCCCGACAGACAGATGAGAGAGAGAACGAAAGGGCCTCTGCCCTTCTCTTCCAGCCCTCACAGGAGGCCGGGGCAGCAGGTGCCAGGGTGCGGAATTCCAGGCTTCCCGGGGCAGCAACAAGGGTGAACTGGCTAAGTTAAGAGCCCACTTGGGCTTCAGGCCCCGACTTTTTATTTTAAGAAGGAGGGTGTCCAACAGAAATAATGTGAAAGCGGAGTCGCTCAGTTGTGTCCGACTCTTTGCGACCCCGTGGACTGTAGCCCACCAGGCTCCTCCATCCATGGGATTTTCCAGGCAAGAGCACTGGAGTAGGTTGCCATTTCCTTCTTCCAGGGATGGAACCCGGGTCTCCCGCATTGTGGGCAGACGCTTTACCGTCTGAGCCACCAGGGAAGCCCATTTCATAATGTGAACCACATAGGAATTTTAACCTTTCTGGTAATCACTTAAAATGAATAAGGAAAAAACAGTGAAATTAATTTTAATAGTGTTTACTTAACTCCATATATCCAAAATATTATTTCGTCATGTATGTTAGTCGCTCAGTCATGTCTGACTCTTTGGGACCCCCTGGACTGTAGCCCGCCAGACTCCTCTGTCCATGGGATTCTCCAGGCAAGAATACTGGAGTGGGTTGTCATCTCCTTCGTGAGGGGATCTTCCCAACCCAGGGATCAAACTCACAGCTCTTCTGTCTCCTTCATTGGCAGGCTGGTTCAGTTCCACTAACACCCGGGAAGCCCCCACGTGTGACATTTGGTCCACCCCAAATTTTTTCAAGAAATTTATATCCTGAGGCGATGAGTGGAGCCAGACATAGAGCAGGCAGTCCTCAAAGACCCACAGAGAAACAGTCATCACCCCGAATTCCCTCACATGCACCAGCCACCTACCGCAGGGGCCACCATCTCCATAGAGGGAATACTTCAGGCAAAACCATCCCTCCCTTGTAGCCAGAGATGTGGTCCTAAAGCTGTGTAGGGAATTCTTCCCTGGGGTGAGGAGAACCTCCAAGAAACACTGAAATTCTGGACCTTGACCCCTTTAGCTTCCCACCAGTGGCTTAGTCAATAAAGAATCCACCAGTCAATGCAGAAGACCCAGGTTTGGTCCTTGGGTCGGGAAGATCCCCTGGAGAAGGAAATGGCCACCCACTCAAGTATTCTTGCTTGGGAAATCCCATGGACAGAGGAGGCTTGTGGGCTATAGTCCATGGGGTCACAAGAGTCAGACACAAATTAGCAACTACACCACCACCACTATGCTTAGCTTAGGGCTTGAAAATTAAAGTGAAGTCGCTCAGTCATGTCCAGCTCTTTGCGACCCCTTGGACTATAGCCTATCAGGCTCCTCCATCCATGGGATTTTCCAGGCAAGAGTACTGGAATGGGTTTCCATTTCCTTCTTCAGGGGATCTTCCCGACCCAGGAATCAAACCCAGGTGTCCTGCATTGTAGGCAGAGGCTTTTAGCATCTGAGCTACCAGGGAAGAGCCCTAAACTTAGAGCTTAGATTAGTGATTTTTCAGATCTGGAGCCCTGAATCCCTGTACATCAGGGTCCAAGACACCTACAAACAAGAGCAGGGCTGCTCAAATTGGAGTGTCCGTACAGATCTCCTGTCCCCTTAAACATGCAGCAGGCCAGGGGTGGATGCAAGATTCTGCATTTACGACAGTGTCCTGGCAGTTCTGATGCCACTGGGCCACACTCTGAGTAGCAAGGCAGCCCAGTGCATCCCACAGAATAAAGAACTTGTTACCTCATCTCTCTTTCTGATCCCAGCTCCACTGCTGCACACCGTGACCCAGTCGGGCCTTTGGCCTTGAATGTGTCAGAGCGATTCTGCCAGGGGTCGGGTGGGAGAAGGTTGTTAAGTTTAGTAGCTTTACTGTGGAACTTGGTGGGTCGCAGCTAGAGGTGACATCCACAGGACATGGCATTTGCCACCCGACTGGGTCCACCCAGTGGCTTTTCCATCATCTCTTTGCCCCAACTCCTCCAAGACTCCTGGGTCACGGCTGAGGTCTTCTCTGTCATTGTGGTTTGGTTGCTGCGCCGTGTCTGATCTTTCTGCGACCCCATGGTCTGCCAGGCTCCTCTGTGCATGAGAGTCTCCAGGCAAGAATACCGGAGTGGGTAGACATTCCCTTCTCCAGGGGATCTTCCGGACCCAGGGGTCGAACCTGGGTCTCCTGCCTTGGCAGGCAGATTCTTTACCACTGAGCCCCTGGGAATGATACATTCTCTAGCTTGTTGCATATAAAGCAGAGAGATGCTTAGGGAAAGAGGAAAAGTGGAAGAAATGTGTGAGTGTGCGGAGCCTCCCAGGGACTCTGAGTTGCCTCTGCAGAGCCCTCTAGAGGTTGTCGCTGTTCACTGGCCCAGTCGTATCCGATTCTTTGAGGCCCCATGAACACCAGGCTTCCCCCTCCTTCACCACCTTCCATCACCAAACTCATGTTTGTTGAGTCAGTGACATGGAGACAGCTCAATACCTATGCAGGATGGTGTCTCTGGTCTAAATACCCCTTACCAAGCCCACATTACAGCCCCCATGAATTCTAGATATTTTGCCCTCATGGATCCTTTCCTTCATAAAAAATAACAATAGCAATAATAATACAAAATTATGTTATGATTATATTCATAGAAACATGAATATATTAATATTATTTATGTATTAAATACTTCCACCAAAAAGTTCACTTTTTTCCCCTCTGGTTTTACCAGAAATTAAAACATTATGCTAGACCCCTAAAATTTAAGGCTTTGTCCCCAATCTGGTGCCTACAATGTCTGATGGTAAAGCTGGCCCTGCTTCAGACATACACATCCCTTTAATACTCCAAAAGACACAGGTGAGGAAGCAGAGCAGAGAGAGACTATTACCTGACCTGTCACACATCAGGTGATGGAGCTGCATTCAAGCCCAGACCACGTGGCCCGGCACCCTAGTCATCACCACTGCACCACACCACCTCTCTCCTTCAAATGTCTGGGGACAGCTCTCGTGTCCTCACACCTTTCACTCCAGCAAACTCTCCCAATTATCTCAAACACAGGACCGGACAGTGTAGTGGACACAGAACAGAAATAGGGACTAAAATTGGGGTTTGTTCTATTTTTGCCCCAAATCAGCTATTTTCATTTTCCTGCCTCACCAACTCTCAATGGGTCTTGATTGCTCAGTCTGACAACTTGGCACAGTGACGCTTGCCACAGTAATAATACGTGCAGGGTCATGGCAAGGATCATGGTTGATGAGGAATGCTGGCAAGTCAACGTTAGCTGTTATCACTGCTAATCAATGTTAGCTGAATTGAATGTCATGCCAGCTGATTTGCAAGACATACTAGTAAGTGTTTTAGTGGAAACTATCACTGAGCCACACATAACACTCTTCATATGACCAACACTCTCTCTGTAAATCTGCGCAACCGCCCAATCAGGTATGCACATCACCTTTATTCCCCAAGGTTAGGACATGGAGGTCCCAAGAGGTTAAGGAAAGCTTATTCAAGGACACCCAGAGGGACTTCCCTGGTTGCCCAGTGGTTAAGAATCCACCCTGCAAAGGAAGGGACATGGGTTCAATCCCTGGTCAGGGAACTAAGATCCTGCATGATGCGGAGCAAGTTAGCCAACATGCCACAACTAGAGAGTCTGTGTGGCCACCAAGAAAGATCCCACGTGACACAATGAAGATGTCACAGGCTGCAATTAAGATGCAACACAGCCAAATAAATAAATGAGAAGGCATATGGTCAGCAGTCAAAATTTAAACACAACCCTGTCCCATCTGATCTCGTCACTAAACCCCACGCTGTATTAAGACAGTATTTATGTTTTATAAAGTGAATGTGAGAACACTACTAATATCTAACTTCCACATAGGGCGTGCAAGACACAACTCTGTGCTTTCCACGAAACAAACTCACAGCAACCCAGGAGCAAAGTCCTACTGTGACACCCAAAGGAAAGTGAAATAGACAGAGAGGAAACTCACTGCCTTCCGTCAGGCTCCCAGCAAGGGAAGGCTCAAGTGCAAGTGGTTTCTGAAGGACTGTCTTTCAGATAGCCTGAACAGGGCAGGGAAAGTAGGGCAGGGCAGGAGAGGAAGGCCAGCAAGCAGTAAGGAATAGGGCCAAGTCTAGAGAGAGCTTCACACCCACCCCGATTTTACGCTTACACTCTGGGATGCAAGTGATATCAGAATTGTGCCGACCCAAAACAAGAGACCCAGCCCTGCACACTCCTGGGTTCCTCCGTCATGAGCAGAGGGTCATCCCAGGGCGTCTGCAAGGAAAGGACTCCAGGGAGTTAAGATAGAGCACCGACCTTGCCCCTGCACTTGGCTGAAACACAGCTCTGAGTACAGAGGTAGGACCTGAACCCAGCCAGCCTAGCTTCAGCACCCATTACCTTAGTCCCTATTAAATTTCCCTTTAAAGGATAAGGAGGAATCTGAAAAAGAATGAATACACATACTGAATATCATTGCTGGGCACCCGAGACCGACAACACTGTCAATCAACTAAATTTCAATAAAAATTAACAAAAACATTAAAAAAATAAAGAAAGAAAGAATAAGGAGGGACTCACAGATGTAGAGAAGAAACATTTAAATACCAAGGGGGAGAGAGGGTAGGATGAACTGGGAGATTGGGATTGACATAGATACCCTGTTAATACGCCGCATAAAACGATGGCGAACGAGAACCTACTGCACAGCACAGGGCCTCTACTCGGCGCTCGGCGGCGACCTAGATGGAAAGGAAATCCAGCACAGAGAAGGGGCATGTATGCACACAGCAGAAACCAACACAGCGTTGCAAAGCAACCACACTCCAATACAAGTGTTTAAATAAATAAAAGCACATAACAAACTTTAGAAAAGAAGAAGAAGAAAGGATACCAAACTATATAAACAGCAAGGTCCTACTGTTTAGGCAACTATATTGAATATTCTATAGTAAACCACGATGGAAAAGAATATGAGAAAGAATGGATGTATGCGTAGCTGAGTTACTTCGCTGTACAGCAGAAATTAACACACATCATACATCAGCTATCATGCGCATGCTGTCACTCAGCTGTGTTCGACTCTTTCTCAGCCTCATGGACTAGAGCCCACCAGTCTCCTCTGTCCATGGGATTCTCCAGGCAGGAGTACTTCAGTGGGTCGCCGTGCCCTCCTGCTGGGGGTCGCCCCAACCCAGGGATTGAACCTTACTCTCCTTCGTCTCCTGTGTCTCCCAGATTGGCAGGCAGGTTCCTTACCACTGAGCCACCAGAGAAGCCCAAATCAACTATAATTTAATAAAATAATTGTTAAAAAAATGATACAGAGGGATTTAAAAAGAAGTAACACCAACAACTCTTTACCATGGGCTGTCCTGTCTCAATGTTCCGTTGCTTGGCCTGATATTCTGAGCTCATTAAATTAAAAAAAAAAAGAAAAGAAAAGATTGCAGTAACTGAATCTCACAAAACTAAAGGGCTATGAAGGCGAAAAATAGACTCCTAATTTATTTATGCAGATTATATGTTTCGACATCTGCCAGCATAGAGCCAGCAGACGTTAAGTGTTTATTCAAATGGGCACACATTTTAGAGTTGTTACAATACCTGTGACTTACAAGATGAACATAATTATCCTATTTTTACAAACTCTAATGTGATCTCAATCGGAGTCAGTAAGTTTTGATTGAATTTACTGCTGATTAGAGCTGATCGTCTCTTTGAACAACAAGAAATTATGTCTCATTCAGTTCGTTAGCAAGACTAGTGCTCAGCTTGCGAGCCATAGCACCAGTGGTAATTATCAAGGATAATTGATTTCTAATGTGGACATATTAATTACGTAGCTATACGAAAATTAAAATATTTCACCCTGCCAATTATTATTATGAAAAACAAACAAACCGTAGACCATGGACAAGAAAGTTTAGTTCACTCTGCCAACTCACCTCCCCTTTTTCTCCCTGGGAAACTACATCCCAATAATGTGGTTATGGCATGGATACACCACAGAGAGAGGTATGAATAACAGAGTGGTTTGGAGGCTTGAACTCCAGGGGAATCTGAAGATGACCCTCTGCAAAATAAGAGGAGGAAGAAGATGAACATGGGAAGAGAAAACTAAAGCCTCCCGCGTCATCTGGAAACAAAAGAACATGCTGGAGATGGCATGGGAGAACTCACTCAGCCATGCATTCATTCAACAAACATTTCTTGAGTGTCTACCATGTGTTGGACACTGGGGTTAAAGTACCAATGCATGACTGCCCTCAAGAGCCTACAGCTTAGGGGGCTTCCCTGGCAGTCCAGTAGGTAGAATTTCACCTTCCAGTGCAGGGGTTGGAGGTTCGATACCTGATTGGGGAAGCTAACATCCCACCTGTCTTGGGATCAAAACACAGAAACATAAAACAAGCAATATTGTAACAAAGTTCTTGATGATCTACATCAGGAATGTATAGGTTAATGGGAAAGTTAGGCATTACCTGTAAGAAAAATATCTAAAAACCTACATAAATCTCAGTATTATGAAAGGAAAAGACAGACCACAAAGAGAGACACTGAGTGGCTCCTAGTTGAGATTGGGGTTAGGGATCAGGGAAGAACGTTCGAAGGAAGTGGCATTTACCTTGACACCTGATATCACAGAGAGGTAAAGAGGGGAGAAGTGTGAATAAGCATGGAAAAGAGTTGGGTGCATTGGAGAAAATAAAAGATGTTCTGAAATGAAAGAAGGTATCCCATGGTGATGTTGTGAGAAGTCTGGGCTAGCCCACACAGAGCAGGGACACCCACAGAACTTTCTGAGATGATGGTAACCTTCTGTCTCTGCATTAACAGTACAGATGTGGCTGCTCAGCAGCTGGGATGAGGCCAGTGCCACTGAAGAGCTCGGTTTATGATTTTCACGAATTTCATTAAATGAGGCCACCGTGTTGAAAAAACTGAGAGCCTTATAAGGACAGCAAATTCTGTTCAAAGAGCCATAGGATCCGTTGAAGAATTTGTTGTTTTTGTTGTTTACTCGCTAAGTTATATCTGACTCTTTGCAACTCCATGGACTGCAGCATACTAAGATTCCTTGTCCTTCCCCATCTCCCAGAGTTTGCTCAAACTCATGTCCGTAGAGTTAATGATGCCATCCAACTATCTCATCCTCTGTTATCCCCTTCTCCTCCTGCCCTTAATCTTTCCCAGCATCAGAGTCTTTTCTAATGAGTGGGCTCTTCGCATCAGGTGGGCAATGTATTGGAGCTTCAGCTTCACCATCAGTCCTTCCGATGAATATTCAGGGTTGATTTCCTTTAGGACTGACTGGTTTGATCTCCTTGCAGTCCAAGGGACTCTCAGGAGTCTTCTCCAGCACCCCAATTCAACAGCATCAATTCTTCAGCCCTCAGCCTTCTTTATGGTCCAGCTCTCACATCCAAACTTGCGTGCCATGTGTGCATGCTTAGTTGCTCAGTTGTGTCTGACTCTTTGTGACCCCGGGACTGTAGTCTGCCAGGCTCTTCTGTCCATGGGGACTCTCCAGGCAAGAACACTGCAGAGAGTTTCCATGCCCTCCTCCTAGGAATCTTCCCAACCCAGGGATCGAACCCAATCTCCTGCATTGCAGAAAGATTCTTTACTGCCTGAGCCACCAGGGAAGCGCATACATGACTAATGGAAAAACCATACTTTTGACTACACAGACCTTTGTCAGCAAAGTGATGTCTTTGCTTTTTAATGCACTGTCTAGGTTTGTCATAGGTGTTCTTCCAGGTAGCAAGTGCCTTTTAATTTCACATCTGTAGTCACCATCTGCAGTGATTTTAAAGTCCAAGAAAATGAAATCCAACACTGTTTCCACTTTGCCCCCATCTATTTGCTGGGAAGTGATGTCTGTGGATGCCATGATCTTAGTTTTTTGAATGTTGAAGAAGAATTTTGAAGAACTTTCTATGCCCAAGAATGCCATAGTTCCCTGTGTTTTAGGTAGTTACTCAGTACTTGGAGCCAGAAAACTCATTCACAGGGCACTCACTCTGGCAAAATCAAAACAGGATTTATCAGATGCCTCTGTCAACTGAGGGTAGCATGTTATATCATGTGGTTATTGAGTCAACCTGTTGTTTCAAAAACGTTCAGAGTAGAAGTGAATATGGCTTAATGCTATCTATCTTGATACTACATATAACGACTCCCAAGTCTAACAAACTACACAAAGCAAGATATTTTATGGTATCCTTGACCGAGAGTTGCATTCCTAAATTGACATGACAATGGCCCATGGAAGAGAAAGGGGATAGAGGACTTTCCACGCTGGTTCAGGCCCACAAACCAAGCCTGACTTTGTTCAGAAGAATTGAAGATGCCCTCGGAGAGTGCACTTCCCTGATACGTCAGTTGGTAAAGAATCTGCCTGCAATGCAGGAGACCCCAGTTCAATTCCTGGGTCTGGAAGTTTCCCCTGGAGAAGGAATAGGCTACCCACTCCAGTATTCTTGGGCTTCCCTTCTGGCTCAGCTGGTAAGGAATTCATCTGCAATGCAGGAGACCTGGGTTCGACTCTTGGTTTGGGAAGATCCCCTGGGGAAAGGAAAGGCTACCCACTCCAGTATTCTGGGCTGGAGAATTTCATGGACTGTATAGTCCATGGGGTTGCAAAGAGTCGGACACGACTGAGCGCCTTTCACTTCACTTCACTTCAGAGAGTGGTTCAAAGCTGGTTCAGATGACCCAGAATTGAGTCCTCCTGGATTCTGACCCGGCCAGTGTCAGTGGGGTCCAAGGAGCAGTCAGCTGAGTCCAAGAGACAGGGCCCCGTACGGGGTCACAATTGCAGTAGTGCCATTAGGGTGCTGCATAACCTTTCCTGTCTGTCAGAGATGTTCTCAGCAACGGGGATGATAGTCAAATGGACATTGTGACAATGTGAGAACAAGTGAATATTCTACACGTATGCACAAATTCATATAAATATATCCAGGGATACATAGAAAGTGCTTATTGCTTACATATATATTTTTATTTCATTTATTCTACATATGTTTATGTTTTGTTCTCATGATATATATTACTATATCCCTATTTTTATCTTAATCATCTCTATCACCCCCAATAATAATATTGATATTGCAATATTGTTAAAATAAATACTATACATACACACACATAGTTTAGTCCTCAAATGTATGTGTATATATGTGTGTGCTAAGTCACTTCAGTCGTGTCCAACTCTTTGTGACCCCGTGGACTGTAGACCGTAACCTACCAGGCTCCTGTGTCCATGAGAGTCTCCATGCAATTACACTGGAGTAGGTTGCCATGCCCTCCTCCAGGGGATCTTCCCAACCGAGGAATCAAACCCATATCTCTTAGGTCTCTTGCACTGACAGTCTGGTTCTTTACCACTAGGGCTACCTGGGAAGCCCTTGTGTATGTATGTGTATATGTATGTGTGTATGTGTGTTATATAAAATATGCATTTATATATTGTGCTATGCTGTGCTTAGTTGCTCAGTCATGTCTGATTCTTTGCCACCCCAGGAACTATAGCCCTCCAGGCTCCTCTGTCCATAGCGATTCTCTGGGCAAGAATACTGGAGTGGTTTGCCATGCCTTTCTCCAGGGGATCTTCCCAACCCAGGGATTGAACCCAGGTCTTCCACATTGCAGGCAGATTCTTTACTGTCTGAGCCACCCGGGAAGCCCATGAACACTGGAGTGGGTAGCCTATCCCTTCTACAGGGGAATCTTCCCAACCCAGGAATCAAACTGGGGTCTCCTGCATTGCAGGCAGATTCTCTACCACCTGAGCTACCAGGGAAGTCCATGTTTATGTATTACATATATATATGTCCATATTATTATTAACATCTCCATTTTCAGATAAGTAGTGGATTGGGCACAAAGGGTTAAATAACTAGTCCAAGGTTGTGCAGCTAAAAAGGAGCATCAGGGTCTATGCTCAACTCTTCATGTGGCATTTCCAACAGACTCAGAAGGAGGCATATGAAGTCAGCTCACTAGACGCTACTGATTGGAGGGTGGATCTCTAACCCAAGCTGGTCCAGTCATTGAACCATGGCCCACAGCCACTAATGATCTAGACTATGTGGATACCATTCAAGTTTGGTCCAATCAGATTATTTCCTGAGGGTTTTTTTCTCTCTCTGGGAGCCAGCCTGAGAAGAAGCAAAGTAAGGAGCTGCAGATGCAAAGAGCCCAGTTTTATATACAAAACAAGGGGAAGAGATGCCCAAAATCAGAGAGTGGGAAGATCGAGAGGGAGGAGTAAGTCACAGTGGAGTTCAGATTCCTCCATCTGGTTCCCTCTGTGTTCACGTCCGTCTTTCTTTCCCAAGGCCTGGATTTCAGCTCTTGCTTTGACTCTTTCTTTTTTCAATTTGGCTGTGTCACGCAGCACGTGAGATCTTAGTTTCCTGAAAGTGAAAGTGTTAGTTGCGCAATTGTGTCCCACTCTTTGCAACCCCATGGACTATAGATCATCAGGCTCCTCTATCCATGGAATTCTCCAGGCAAGAATCCTGGAGTGGGTTGCCCTTTCCTCCACCAGAGGATCTTCCTGACACAGGGATAAAGCCCATGTCTACTGTGTCTGGTGCATTGGCAGGCAGATTCTTTTCTGTCTGAACCACTAAGGAAGACCCGTAAATTACATATGGAAGTGGAAGTTGCTCAGTCATGTCCAACTCCTTAAGACTCCATGGACTATAGCCCACCAGGTTCCTCTATCCATGGAATTCTCCAGGCAAGAATACTGGAGTGGGTTACCAGTCCCTTCTCCAGGAGACCTTCCAGACCCAGGGATAAAACATGGGTCTCCTGTATTGATTCTCCAAAGAATCTAAAGGTAGATTCTTTACCATTTGAGCCACTAGGGGAGCCCCACCAGGGATCAAACCCATGGGCTCTGCATTGGAAGCATGGAGTCTTAACCATTGACCACCAAGGGAAGTCTGTCTTCTTTAGATTCTAAGAGTAACTTGGGAATCTCAGACTGGTTCTAGGTGGGTTCATGTCCCTCCTAACCAAAAGTTGTTCATCCAGGAAGGTTACTGACCAGCAGAGATCAGCACAACTTTCCACCACCATCCTGCAGACCCAGGGTGAGGTGCTGAGTGCAGAAAGTAGTATTAATTAAGTCTAAATGGTTCTGTCCCCTGAGGGACTCTGAAAACAGTGATTAAAGTTCCTAGGAATCATTCACTCAACAGCTTCAGCACATTTGGATAGTATCTGAACTCAGCGACTTTCTGCTTTCAATATTTAAGTGATTGCTACCAACAGCACCCTGCAAAAGGTGTGAACCACAGCTCCAAAGGCTTTTCCTTTGCTGCCCATCAGTCTGTGTTCTCAATGGCATTCACTGTTCTTTGAATCTTTGTCCACTAGGCAGCTACTTAATTTTAATCATTGATAATGACATTTATAATGAGGACACAAATCATCCAGACTAATGAAGGCCAAGGTTGGCTGTGCAGGTAGGGAATAAAGTGGTGTGAAGTATATTTTCTGCATTTGGCCCAAGTGTGGCTTTTCTCTGAAAGCTATCTTTCTCCTAACTAAATTGTGTTTAATGTTGTTATATTTCAGCCCTTCATCACAGCTGTCCTGAGTGTCTACTACATATCAGGCACTGGGCCCAGGGTTAGGGCATAAATATGAAACAGGAAACATCACTGTCTTCCAGGAGATCCCTCTAACAGTGGGTAGAGGCAGCACCTGTCTGACTTCTCAGTCCCGTGGACTGTAGCCCGCCAGGCTCCTCTGTCCATGGAATTCTCCAGGCAAGAATACTGGAGTGGGTTGCCATTCTCTGCTCCAGGGGATCTTCCGACCCAGCGATCAAACCTACGTGTCCTGCATTGGCAGATTGATCCTTTACTGCTAGCGCCACCCGGGAGGCCCTTCTGGTCGTGAGCTGTAGTGAAACCATTACAACCAGCACGCATCCAACGTGGAGAGGAATACAGAACCTGGAGGACAACAGGGCCAAAACAGAGAGACTGAACCGAAGCCTCCAGATCAGGCCAACCCGGGAACCCAACCAGCCCCCGTCTTCCCATCAGCAAGGGTCTGTGTTCAAGTTCCTCTTTACTTAAGGAAGTCTGAGTTAGTTTCACTGTAATGGATGGAGACAGATGAAGAGAAACCCAGGAGGCAATACAAATGTATACCCAGAGTGTTACAGGAAGCCAGAGGAAGGGGTGCACCTCTGTATCCTAGTAGGGGTGGGGGTTGCATAGACAGGTTGGGGGAAGAGACATCCGAAAGCAACCCTCAAGGATAAATAGGAGACACACTAGTGATGGAAGGGGCTAGGCACGGAGAGCGTTCAGGTAGAGGGAACAGTCAGACAGAAGCACAGAAGGAAAGCAGTGTGAGGTTCAATACTCCCAAGTCACTGCTTATAGTGTGGAAAGTAGAAGGTGAGGCTGGAGGCAGATGGTGGAACACCTGGATCTTTGTTTCACGAGTTTCTTTTTCCCTCCGTGAAAAGGAGCTTGGACTTAGCCTGTAGGTGATGAAGAACCACTGGTTCAAGAGAGGCAGGTCTGGCTCGTCAGATTCACACGGTAGGCTGATCCATCTGGTGCTCATGTAGAGGATGGACGGGCAAGTCTGTCCCAACTTCCCAAGTCTATCTTGGCAGTCCAAAAGCAGCCAGAGGCTACATGTAAATTAATGGATATGGCTGAGTGCCAATAAAACTTTATTTACAAAGATAGGCTCTGGGGCCTCCTTGGTGAGTGGGTGGTAAAGAATTCACCTGCCAGTGCAGGAGACCCAGGTTCGATCCCTCACTCACGAAGACTCGACATGCCACAGAGCATCTAAGTCTGTGAGCCGCAACTGCTGAGCTCGGGAGCCACACTACTGAAGCCCTAGAGCCTGCGCCTGGCAACAAGAGAAGCCACCATGATGAGAAGCCCTCTCACTACAACTAGAGAGTAGCCTCTGATCTCTGAAGCTAGAAGAAAGCCTGCGCAGCAGCAACAAAGACCCAGCACACCCAAAAATAAATCTAAGATTATAAAAAGAAAAATAGACTGTGGCCTGACTTCCAGATTCCCAGCGCCTCGTAATCTCATAAAAATCACACGTCAGAGAGGATCTGGCTTCAGCTCACAGCTGTCCTGGGGTCTCCCATCACACCTGAAGGAGAACTTGAGTTCTCCAAAGCCACCCCGTCTCTGAGCAGCCCTTGCCTCCCTGACTGACTTCACCTCCTGCCACGTCTGCCGCTGCTAACGTCACTCAGCCCCTCTGGGCATCTGCTGCCTTCTGGATACTCCTGGGTGATTCCCACACAAGGACCCCAGCACCAGCTTCTCCTCCTGCTTGGAACATCACCCCCCCACCACCACCCCCTGAAGGGCTCGCTCCTCTATATGACGTCTGTGTGGGTGCTAAGTCGCCTCTGTCATGTCCGACTCTTTGCAACCCCATGGACTGTAGCCTCCAGTCCATGGGATTTTCCAGGCAAGAATACTTTAATTTGGTTGCCATGCTCTCCTCCAAGCGATCTTCCAGACCCACGGATCGAACCTGCATCTCCTGTACCACAGGCAGATTCTTAACCTTTGAACCACTGGGGAAGCCCGCTGTGTGACTCATCTCTGCTCAGAAGTCCCTCCCCAGAGGCATCTTTACCAACCACTCTATCTAAACTGCACCCCCTCCTCCGCCAGCAAGTTCTATTCCCTAAACCTGAAAAATTATTTTTTTTTCATGGCACTTATTACTGCCTGACATTATGTTATAAATTTGCTTGTTTGCCAATTTCTTATCCGATTCTCTCACTGGAAGGCAGCTCCATTACAGGGAGCAACTTTTTGTCTTGCTTGCTGCTACGTCCCCAGCATCTAGAATATTGCCTGGCATATCATAGACAAAGAGTATTTGTCAGATGGCTAGATGGATAAATTTCTGCCCTGTATCTCCATAGTGATCCATATGGAGATCTTATCAGGAGAGACCAAAAGCCTAAGTTGGAAACTGTGCCCCTCGGTTCCTATGCAGAGAACATCATGTTTCTCATTTAGTGAGCTCAACTCTTCTCCTGGGCTCTTAGCATCCTATGATACCTCTCATGCGCTCATCCTGTAAAAATCTGGATTGCTCTCGTATCAGGATATGTCATTTGCAGTATCTGGCAAGGTCAAGCATCCAAAATCATCAAATAAGCCTATAATTTAAGTCAAAGGGAAGTCAAGATGTTGGCTTGAAAGAGGCTTGACGCAGAAGGATGCAGGTCAAAGTGGGTTAAGAGTCGAAGGGGAGGTTGGCCAAATGAGTTTAAGAATTCCAGCAACATCACTGAATGTTCCCAATGAAGGGAACCTACTTCTGAGATCATCTACCCTTCGTGCTACCTTAGCTGTGGCCCCTGGATCAGCAAGGGCTTCCCCGGTGGCTCAGCGGTAAAGAATCTGCCTGCCAGTGTGGGAGATGTGGGTTCTATCCCTGGGGAAGGGAATGGCCACCAGTTTTCTTGCCTGGAGAACCGCATGGGCAGAGGAGCCTGGCAGGCTACAGTCCACGGAGTCAAAAAGAGTCAGACACAGTTGAGCAACTCAACAACAGTGGACCAGCAGCATCGTATTGCCTGGTATGTGTCAAAATCAACTGTTACTTCAATTTAAAGAATAATAAAAACAAAACAAAAAGAAATAGTTTGTACTTAAAAAGACCAGAGTTCAAGCCTCAACCCTGCCACTAATCAGCTATGTGTACTTTCACATATTATTTAACCTCTCTGGGCTTGGGTTCTTCATGGATTAAATAAGGTTAATAACAGTACTCACCTTATTCTGAGAGTCAAACAGAATAATGTGTGTAGAAATGCTTAGCCTGCTGCCTAGGGCAGCAGTAAATATTCAATAAATGAGAGCAATTATTATACATCAGCCCAGAAAGAAAAATATCTCAACACAACACTTAGAAACACCTTAGAGGTTTGTAAACCAAAAACGCAGGTATAGAGAAGAAATGGAGAGAGGGAAATCTTATTCCTCTAATCTAGGAAGAAAGGAGACTCTAGGGGGAGCAGAAACTGTGATGGATAAACAGCTTTGAGATTACAATATAAATTAGTCAAGGGAATTATTCTCCCTTTCAGAGGATTTAGACTAAGGAGCAATGGCCTGAAGCTACAGAAGGGGAAATTTGGGTTAGATACAGCAAGACAAGAATGTTCTCAGCAGGGAAAGTTATTAGGAAATGAAATGGGCTCCTTGGGGTTGGGATGGAGGACTCTTCCAAGGCAGTGATCAAGCAGAAATGAGAGGAAGAGGACAGAGCAGGCAACAATTGCAACAAATCCATCCTTTGGGGGCAGGAGCGGGTGCTTCTAAACCTTTCAATGTGTCTGTCAAGTAGCCAGTGATTGGACTTCCCAGATGGCTCAGTCGATAAAGTATCTGCCTGCCAGTGCAGGAGACGCAGGAGACATGGTTCCATCCCTGGGTTGGGAAGATCCCTGGAGAAGGGAATGGCTACCCACTCCAGTACTCTTGCCTGGAGAATCCCATAGACAGAGGAGCCTGTTGGGCTACAGTCCACGGGGTGGCAAAGAGTCAGACACGACTGAGCGCACACACCCAAGTAGTCAACCAGCAGTCATTTACGGTGGCCTCTTTCTTGTGTGCCCTGTAAGGTCTCAAGAGAGACATGAAAGCAGGACAGGAAGGGTGCTGACCTCAGGAAGCTTGCCATCTCTTCTAGAGAAAGCAGAGTTCCAGACACAGCGGGGGAGGGGGAGGGGGTTCGGGGACTAGCGCCATCTAACCTGGGGGACTTCTTCCCTCCTTGGATCACACTCAAGCACTTTGCTTGTTTTTGCTTTTTGTCTTTAAATAACAATTAATCTATTTGGCTGCACTGGGTCTTCGTTGTGGCATGTGGGATCTAGTTTCCTGACCAGGTTTGATAACCCCTACCTGGTGCATTGGGAGCAAAGACTTAGCCACTGGACCGCCAGGGAAGTCCCTCCTGTGTTTTCTTAGCTTTTTGTTTCCCTCTTGACAAACATTTTGACAGCTTTACAGTGTCATGGAACAACATGCATGAGGCAGGTTTAAGAATTAATATTATTGATTTTCTGTGGGCAGTTAAAAGTTCTTTTGTCCCTCGAGTCATGATGATCTTACATCATGAGATGCTGAAGACACAGTTTTGGTGAGGGCCGAGTGGCAAGGTCACAGAATGAAGGGGAACAGAATGTGCCACCCCTGAATGTGTCACTTTGGCACATTGATTACTTTGAATTAAAGTTATCTGAGAAACAGCCAGGACAAGAAGGACATTCTGACCCTCCCTTGTCCCTCTGAAAGCAGGAAATAAATCTCCCTTGCAGAAGGTCCTCTCCCTGTCCCAGGAGGGTAGAAGGCATCCTCACCACCAGAAATAGGGAATTTAGGTCCAAGAAGGCCGAACAAACTAATCTTGCTATTTCTTCACTAATTTACTACCCCAAGGCCAAACCCCTCTGTCTTGTCAAGTCTCCACAAATTTACTGTTTCTTTGTCTAAAAGGTATGAAAGCTTGGTCATTTCTTTGAGTCTCATATTTTGAGAGGTTCTCCTGTACAAATAAAATGAAATTTGATTTTTTTCCCATTAATCCATGATATGTCAATTTAATTATTAGGCCAACCAAAGAACCTAGAAGAGAAGGAGGGAAAATTTCCCTGCCTCAATAGTGAGCCTCTTATGTACAAGAGGGAAATGGGAAAAGTCACAAGACAGAACTAAGATTGATGCCTAATTCTATGGTAAGGAAATGAGGCTAAGAGGACGATCGTGGTAGGTTGACGAGGGCAAAGATACCTCCTTAGGATTAGGTGAGGTTGAAGCTAGACTTTAACCTGGATCACGATGCACTTAAGACAGTGGACAGTCATCATTACCTACCTATTGCCATAGTACTGTGTTATAACAGAAATTCACAGCAAAACTCAATGGCCTATAACAATAGCTCTAAATTGACACTCACAGATCTAGGGGGGTAGCTGGGTGGTTCTGTTGATCTGGACTGGGCTTGGCTGGTCTTTCCTGGGGTTGCTCACAGCTGTGGTCAACTGGTGTGTAGGCAGGCGCCTGGGTGGTCAAGGATGCCCTCATCGGCTCCGTCTCCTGTGTGCCTCACACAGTCTCAGCCTCCCACAGGCTTCTTGGCTTGCTCTTATGCCCAGAACAGAGGCAGTAAGGCTTCCTGAGGCCTGGATTCAGAACTCAGAACTCTTCCTGACTCCTCCAACACTCTGTTGTTGCAGGAGGAAGATTCTGGTGGCGGCCATTCCCAGCACTTCTTTGTCTGATTGGACCCAGATAATGAAGGCTGGGGGAATGATGTTGATTGACAAGATAAAGACTTGGGCTAAACAAGGAAAAGGAAGGCAGAAGAGTGAGACCTTTAGAGAGAGTTTTATGGTTTCCTTGATAGTTTCCCTGGTAGCTCAGCTGGTAAAGAATCTGCTTGCAATGCAGCAGACCCAGGTTGATTCCTGGGTTGTGAAAATCCGCTGGAGAAGGGATAGGCTACCCACTCCAGTATTCGTGGGCTTCCCTGGTGGCTCAGCTGGAAAAGAATCCACCTACAATGTGGGAGACCTGGCCTCGATCCCTGGGTTGGGAAGATCCCCTGGAGACGGGAAAGGTTACCCACTCCAGTATTCTGGCCTGGACTTGCAGAGTTGGACACGAGTGAGTGACTTTCACTTTCACTTTACAGAGAAGCAGAATTTGGGACTGGAATATGCCAGCAAAACCTATATGTGGCAAAGATGGAAACTCTAGGTTTCAAAATGTTTCACTGGGAACAAGACTGAGATCCTCTTCGGAGCTCTTGGGAAGGCTTTGGTAGAGGTTCAAGTGCCTTGTGCTTATTCTATGATTGGGCCTGGCATTGCTTTGAGCCTAAGTGTGTGCATCCTGGTGGTGGCTTGGTGGGGGGACAGGACAGTGGCGCCACTGGGCGCAGGCACACCACCAGCCTCAGGCCACAGTCTAACAAACATCTCACAAACACCTCAGTTCAAGTCCGACCAGGTGGCACTTAACCAAGGGGATAAATCAATCTTAACTCTAAATGAAAGCTGGAAATGAAATGGCCTTTCCTAGAATGAGATGGCCAATTCACCCGACTGCACATAAATTTTGCCTTCATTTGAAATTGGAAGAAATCTTGCAGATCCTTCTTCCTGATTAAGAATGTCATAAATCCTGGGGATCAGAGGGAGAACCAAACCCTCTCTGGCCTCTGAAGTCTAATGCATTCCAGAACGGGGTCCACCCCACTCGTAAAAGTCCCCTAATAGGTGGTTCTGAGTCCTCAGAAAATGTTTGCAGGACATCACAAGTTGCTCACTCAAGAATATGTCCAAAGGATTTCTGAAAACACATCCTTACTGTAAGATTCTACTTTCTGTGTCTTTTCTGTGTTTGTGTGCTAAGTGGCTTCAGTCGTGTCTGACTCTTCGTGGCCCCACGGACTGTAGCCCGGCAGGCTCCTCTGTCCTTGGGGTCCTCCAGGCAAGAACCCTGAAGGGGGAGCCATGCCCTCCTCCTGGGGCTCTTCTGTCTTTGAGCAAGTGTTTACGGACACTCGGGCACTATACGCTTGTTTTCTAACCACATGAGGAAAGTGCAATCCCAAGAGTCCTTTGGTCATCTCAACGTCTGAAGAACAAGTCCGCGAGTTAGCAGGGATCCTTATCTCGGCACTGTGCATGGGGAAGAGATGCACAAGGACATGAATGCCCGTCTAGCAAGGCGGCCAGCACCGAACAGAAAGCAGAGCCTGCCGCCCGGGGTCAGAGTCAGAGACGCGGAAACCGGGATTGCTCCTTAAGTCTCGCAACCCGGGTGCTGTTTACAGATCAGGTCATGTTGCACCTCTGCTTAAAATCCTCCAGGGGATTTTTTCATGAGCTGCCATGTGAAATGTCTCAGACTTTCATATTTATTACCATCTAGCCCTTATGCTTTCATCTAACTTTTTTTTTTTTACTAAAGGCCATACTTTATTCAGATAGCTTCAGTTTTTCCCTAATATCTTTTTCATTTTTTTTTTCAGAATCTCATCTGGGAGACCACATTACAATCATGTCTTCTTAGGCCCCTCTTTTATATATGCAAATATATATTAATTTATTTAAATTGGAGAATAATTACTTTACAGTATTGTGGTGGTTTTGCCATACATCGGCATGAATCACCCACGGGTGCACGTGTGCCCCTCCATCCTGAACCCCCCTCCCACCTCCCGCCCCACCTCATCCTTCTGGGTTGTCCCAGAGCACCAGCTTTGGGTGCCCCACTTCGTGCATCAAACTTGCACTGACCATCTCTTTTTCATGTGGTAATAGACACGTCTCAATGCTATTCCCTCATATCATCCCACCCTCACCTTCTCTTATACAGTCCAATAGTCTGTTCTTTACATCTGTGCCAAGTTCAAACTTGCCAGGATCTTGCAGCTAAGAAGAGAAATTATGAAAACATGAAGTTTCTGATGATCAAATGAGAATAACATAGGTCCTCAGTCAGGTTGGGGGTAATGTCTGAAGTCTTTTCCAAACTCGAATAAACAGGTTCAGATTTAGGATTTAGATGCCAGGGAATTTGTTGGTTTGAAAAAGACTTGGAAAGAACTTCCAGGCTAGAAATCACTTCTTTTCTATACTAATATTTCAATCTTATCTTCCTGGGCCACAGATAAACAGAAGAAGCTGAAGGAATAGTAGAGACTCTTGAAAGAGGGCTTTTCATTCACTTCACTGTATGTTTATTGAACACCTACTATGTGCCAGGCACCTGGAAAGCAAGGTGCCACGTAGATACATACACAGACCATGACCTGATTGAGCAGTACACAATTTATGCAACTGTCCGTGACAACCCTGCAATAAACACAAAGGCGATGAAGCTACACTGTATGCTATGGTCACGGGTGGATGCCATCATCAATGCGCCCACAGGAGAGACAACGTCAAGAGCGACCCTAACACAAACAGTAGAGTTTGGAGAATTAGGATGTGTCGGTGGAGGCGCGTCGTTTGTGCTCCTCTGGTGTGGGGTGTTGATAATGAGGGAGGCTGTGCATATGTGAGGGCATGGTGTATATGGGAAATGTCTGTATCATCTCTTCAATATTGCTGAGAATCCAAAAACACTCTAAAAAAAATAAAGCCTATCAAACATTAAAAAAACAAAAATCCTCCAGTGGTTGCCAGTGTCCTGAGGGAAAGCTTCTACTTCTGGAGATCAAAAGGACTGCCCAAACTCAGGGCCCAACTCACCTCCTCAGCGTTTCCTCCATCCACCACCAGCCCCCTGCCATCCGCCACTCCCTCAGGTACATGTGGGCTCCTAAAACCATCAGTAAGTCCTGGTGAAACAAAACAGTCCTACTAGCTGTTTGTGGGTCTCTGCCTGCTATGAAACGTCTCCAGCTTCTGTGTCTTTGTACATTTCGTTTCCACCGCTTGCAAGTTTCCCTCTGCTCCTCCAGACAGTGGAGGAAACCCCCTCATCTCAGAAGTCACCCCCTCAGAAGCCTTGCTTGGCCACCCTAAGGAGCCATATGTCCCTCCAACCCACCTCTCTGAAGCCCTGTGCACCTCTGTCCATAGCACTCACTTCTTTGTCCTGTAAAGCAGGACGTTTTCCAGACACCCACCAGGGAGAGCTGATATACGATAATTGACACAGTAAATATGGTAGCAATATTTATGTTAGCCCTACATACTCAGATGAATGGTTAGCAAGTGTCTACCAATCGACCTGACATTCCTCACAGATAATCTGCATCTCTTTAGTGAGGAGACCAGGTTAGCTTCATTCATTTATTCGTTCATCAGTACTTGTCTGTTGAGTGTCCTCTATCTGCCATCGTATCAAATAATCTGTTGCTCTTATGACAAATCGCTTTAAAATGTAGTGGATTACAATTTAAAACTTAGAGGCTTCGTGTTTCCACAAACATTCATTTGATCATCATTCTGAGATTTGGGGTTTGTGTCTGTTCCATGTGGTGTTGGCTGGGACGGTTTAACTAGGCCAGGAGGATGCAAGGTCATTTCACATCTATGTCCGGTGTCTCTGCTCAGATGACCAGAGAGGCTGAGGGGTAGCTCTGTCCCTCCTTCTCTCCTGTCCTCTCATCCTCCAGGCTCTGTCTCTGCAGGTGGTACCTATAGCTGGCCTGGACATGGGATCACAGGGTTCCCAGACAGAGAACGCAGAAACCACGAGGCCTGTTACATCCAAAGCTCTACAGTGTGTATGATGTCACTTGCACCACGTTCCATTGGTCAAAACAAGCCATGTGGTCAGCCAGTGTTCAAGCAGTGAAGAAATAGACACCACCTCTTGATGGGGGTCAGGGAGCAATGGGATGAGGGAAGCAGGATTCATCCGGGCCATTATACAAAGCCTAGGCCACACAGGCTGTGGTAGGTGCTGGGAATGCACTGGTGCATAAGACACAGCTCCTGTCCTCGGAGAGTTCAACTTGGGGACATAATACAATGAGTCCACTGCTTACAAACTTTCAAGTTGCAAACTTTCAGAAATGTGAGTGTGCGTTCACTTGTTCAATCATGTAAGTAAGTCCATATATCTGAGGCCCATTGTCACGTGTGGGCATCCTCTGCAAGTGGTTGCGCTTTTGTGTACTTACTGTACAGCACTGTAGAGAGCACAGAAGTGCGATGGCTTAACTTCAAGTCCAGGATGTCCAGAAGCAAGCGTAAAAATAGCAGCATGTAGCTGATTGTGTTAGTTCAGTACCTAGGCTAACTTTGTTGGACCTATGAAAAAATGGGACTTACGAACACACTCTCAGAACAGAACTTGTTCATATGCGGAGACTTACCGTTAAGTAGGTTACCAGGTCATTGCTACATACTAAATTAGGTGCCGTGAACATGTGTAGGTTAGGCGCCTTTCTTCACCCTTATTTATAAAGCACAACATTTGTCAGAGAAAAATTACTGTGATTCTCCCTACTAAGGAAATGGCAACCCACTCCAGTATTCTTGCCTGGGGAATTCCATGAATAGAGGAGCCTGGCAGGCTACAGTCCAAGGGGTCGCAGAGCTGGACATGACTGAAGCAACTAAGCATGCACGCATCCCTACTAAGGAAGGGGTGAAAAGGGTCGGGGGAACATACTTGCTTTGTCTTCCCAGAATATTTGCAGACTCCTTGGAACCTTGAAGATGTATATTCTCCACTCAGGCTTCTCTCACCATCGGTTTGTCCTCTTCTCTTCTCCCAGGAGGTTCTCGTTCACCTTCCTATTTTCAGGCATCAGGTTAAAACACCCTGGGAGAAATCCTTACTGCTTCTCTTGTCCAGCTGCATTCTCTTTGGGCCATCTGTGGCCACCTTCGGGAGTTCATATTCTCACCTGTACAGCCCATCACCACTCCACCTGACTCAGATTGAGTTAATACATTCTACATATTAACACAAAAGCCTTTACAACAGGCCTGGCTCATGAACAAGCAGCTTTTAAACTTTTAGGAATCTGATCAGAGCTACACATCCTCTCTCTAGGTAAATTTATAAGCATATCCTTGCATTCTGCTTACATTATCAGATGGTCTACCCACCTCTAAAATCTAGGAAGGGACCATTGTACTGGTTTTGTATTTTCATCTCTGCTTCTCCATTGTTTTGTGGGATGCTCTGCATGGTGCACAAAAGCACAACCACGATACAGAAATGAATCAACCAGTCCATCCATCAGGGTTTTGGGACAATGGCTAACATCTTGTATAGTCTTCTCTGATAAGAGCAGTGAGGTCTCCTTCTTGCTGAAATGTGTATTGTCATCTCAATGGTTAATCAAGAACAAGCAGGAGAGGATTCCAGAAGTATTCACAGCCAAATCCCTCAAGCCTGCGGTGAGAGCCAGGGAGTCTGAGCATTTAGAAGAGGCTTGCTCTTTACAGTAACTCTGCAATCCATGTCTCAGGCCGGATCACTGCCTAAGCCTGCATCAAGGACAGGAGCTTAGCTGCTGGTCACGTGAACGCATCCTTCTCCTCCCCCGTGGTCCCCCAGACACCCACCAGTTGGCGGTGTAGGAGGAGAGCCTAAGAACCGCCAGAAGGAAGACAAAACTGTCAATCACTTTCCAATTCCTCCCTGATGTAGGGGGAAGCGGGAGAGGCTCTGAGCCCTTCTGTTAAAAAGTGAATAGATGGATCCAACACAACAGGCTGGATCCAAGAAAGTTGTCCTTGTGTGGCCAGACCTGATAACTTAATTTAATAGTATCTTTTATCTTCTCTTCCCTGCATCTCCCTGTTCTCCAAGGAACAAAAAAGGCTTTGTGGACTTGATCTCATTAGTCTTCAGAAAATCCTGGGGGACAGACTGGGGGCAAGATGCTGAATCCTTCTGAATCCCAGGAGACTGTGTCTAGGGGAGGGAGAGGCTTGCTAAGGTCATGGGATGCTTGCCAAGGTCAGAGGATGCTCAGCTTCCAATGCCAAGAGCCTGGCTCTAATCCTAAACCAGCGCTTTCCAAACTGCCTGGTAGGCCATGAAGGGTTCTAAGAGGGACTTGGGGACAAAGGTGGCACCCAGTGGGTGCTTAGTGGAAGGAGCTTTAATCACCCATATTCTAATCAGCTGCCCCAAACACAGGCATCTCCAAACAGCCTAGAGTCTAATGAAATCCCACACCTAATCTGTGTCTAAGAAAACCTATGTCTGGTTTCTCTGGTGGCTCAGGGGTAAAGAACCTGCCTGCAATGTATAGGTGTGGGTTAATCCCTGGATCAGAAAGATCCCCTGGAGAAGGAAAAGGCAACCCACTTCAGTATTCTTGCCTGGGAAATCCCATGGACATAGAAGCCTGGCAGGGTATAGTCCACGGATTCACAAAGAATCAGAAGCGACTTAGCAACTAAGCAACAGTAACCAATGTCTAATGGAAGCCTATAATAATAATTTATAACCAGTTATACAATGTGCATTATATACAGTTATGTTATATATCATATGGTGGTTTTGTGGTTTAGTCAATAAGTCACGTCTGCCTCTTATGACACTATGGACTGTAGCCCTCCAGACTCCTCTGTCCATGGGATTTTCCAGGAAAAAATCCTGGAGTGGGTTGCCATTTCCTGCTCTAGGGGATCTTCCCCACCCAGGGATCCAAGCCAGGTCTCCTGCATTGCACATGGATTCTTTACAAGCTGAGCCACAAGGGAAGTGTGTATGTACCACATAATATAACCTATGATAACTCATAAGGATCAAAAATTTCACCCAGTAAAAGCCTAAATAACCTATATTTTATAAAATTTTGCTATTTAATTGTAGCTTGAGACAGGTCTCTGGCGCCCCTTTACAACCAGATTAATGGCCCTAATCTCCTTTGATATTGACATGCTGAAGCCCCCACAGCCAAGGGCAAGGAGAGGCTGTGTAAAACTGACTCAGAGGACCCCACCCCACCCCCGCAGAGCTGTTTATGTACAGGAAGTCCCCTAGGTACCAATGAGCTCCATTCTGAGAGTGCGCTCATAAGCTGAATTTGTTTGTGCGTGCGTGCTAAGTCGCTTCAGTCGTTTCCGATTCTTTGCGATGCCGTGGACTGCAGCCCACCAGGCTCCTCTCTCCATGGGATTCCCCAGGCTAGAACACTGGAGTGGGTTGTCATTTACCATTGGCTGTATAGTGCTACTTTTACGCTTGCTTCTGGACATCCTGGGCTTGAAATAAAGATAGTTCACTACTGTAATCTATAGGGTACTGTACAGTAAAGTACACAAAACCACAACCGGATGTAGAGGATGCACACATGTGACAATGTATAAATGTGCATTATCTTTAGCTATATCAACATTTTGCTGTTTTTCACTCGAATGGCATCTCACAGTGAAAAAATGACCCTGGAAGAGTTTAAAGTCACTAAGTCTCAGATTTCACAGTTGCAAAATACTGAAAAAGATGCCTCAAGGATGAGAAAATCCTGTGGGTAGCATTTTGCATGCAGGACGCCCCATTTTATAAGTTTCTGTTGAAAAAGGGAAATTGGTTTTGCTTCAACCCTCTATTTCTCACACTTAACAGGGGACTATGATCTCAGTCTACTTATAATATTTATAGAAGAAAGGAATGCACTCTGAGACTACATATAAATGATTTAAACACCATACAATGTTTCGGAACATCTACCTTCTGATTCAGTTGTAGAGCATCGATAACCAAGAACTGTTTATATGATCAGTAAGTAAAATGTCACCAGAATGACAGAAGGTGCCAATTAAGTAAAGTAATTTATCATGGAAGCATGTTGAAAGACTCTAGAGCCATGTGCAGAGGGACCATTCTATCACTTAGATCTATGTTTTACTGGGAAATTTATGTCAATAAAATGACATAAATTCATTCTCATTAAGCTTAATGAGTTCATCCAACTCAACTAATAATATGGAACATCTGTCAGGGTGACCTTCCAACATGATCTTTTCAGTGATGTCACAGAGCTTGTTGATTTGCGCTTCCTCAAGTGCACCAGAGGGTCAAGGTCAGCCGAATGGTCACTGTGTAATTCCTGGGAGACCCACCTCTCACTTGCTATTTTGGATTGAGCCCTGTCCCTAGAGCCGAGTCACCCAAATTGCATGCTAAAAAAGTCTAGTCATTTGGGATGTTAGGAGAGAAGAAGTAAGGAAAGGGAGAGGGGGAGATTAAAGGAAGAAGGAAGGAAGAATGAATTCTCATGATCCTCTATGTTTGGCAGACACAGGATGAAATCTTTATTGCAAAACTTCTTGGAGCCTTTAATATAACTCTGTGTTATGGCTACCCAAGTGGAAGATTGGATAGTCAGTGTTTTGTTGTTGTTCAGTCACTCACTCAGGTCCGACTCTTTATGATCCCATGGACTGCAGCACACCAGGCTTCCTTGTCCTTCACCATCTCCTGGAGCTTGCTCAAACTCGTGTCTGTTGAGCCTGTGATGCCATCCAACCATTTCATTCTCTGCCGCCCTCTTCTCCTCCTTCCCTCAATCTTTCCCAGCTTCAGAGTCTTTTCCAATGAGTGGACCCTTCGCATCAGGTGGCCAAAGTATTGGGGCTTCAGTTTCAGCATCAGTCCTTCTAATGAATATTCATGGTTGATTTCCTTTAGAATTGACTGGTTTGATTCTTTGCTGTCCAAGAGACTCTCAAGAGTCTTCTCCAACACCACAATTCAAAAGCATCTATTCTTTGGAGTTCAGCTTTCTTTATGGTCCAACTCTCACATCCATAAGTGACAACTGGAAAAACCATAGCTTCGACTATACGGACCTTTGTCATCTGTTTGCACGACATATTGGAAAGAATGATGTTTATGAAAATGCTCAGGAGAACATTGGATAAAATGCTCCAGCCCTGCTCCCTTTTCACTGAGTATGAATCAAAGTGAATGTTCTTCGCTCAGGTTCTCCCCAAGCTCTCAGCCGTTCTCACAATAAATAGTTTAGATATCGTGAGAAGAGTGCTGCCCAGTGGGATTTTTCTGCCCATCCTAGCTTCTTTGGAGTCCTTCAAACCAGCACGGCAGGTCTCTTCAGGAGCCCCCAGTGGACTGGGACCTGCCCTCAGTCCTCAAGTGGAGGAAGACAGGAGGAAGGCTATATAAGTGAGTCCCATCTTTGGGCAGAGTCAGGCTTAAACTGAGGGGTCTACTCAGGCCTCACTTACCCAGTTCAAGGAGCATGAGCAGTAGATGAAGTCAGTGGTCCCAGGTCCATATATCCACTAAGGATGAGCAAGGGGCAAGAAAAACAGGAAATTTGGGAGCCAAAAACATGTGCCCCAGGTAGTGCTGGACCTGGGGACACAGTGACTGAAGGGGGCGGCCTGCTTCCAGAGTCAAGGTCCTGAGCAGCCTCTCAGCGAGGCAGGTTGTGTGATGGGGAGCGCAGGCTTACCAGACGGTGGCAGCTGGAATTACCCTTGTTCTCACAGTCCTGGAATCAGTGGGTCTGGGGGCTTCCCAGGTGGCTCAGGAGATGTGGGCTCCATCCTTAGGTCGGGAAGATCCCCTGGAGGACGAAATGGCACTCCACTCCAGGATTCTTGCCTGGGAAACCCTGTGGACAGAGGAGCTTGGCAGGCTACAGTTCACGGGGTTGCAAAGAATGGGACACAACAGAGCACCTAAATAAGAAGAAGTCTGGAGTGAGCCTTTTGCCCCTGCAAGCTCGCTGACCCCTAATCACCACTGTGTCTGCCTTAACTTCCAGTTGGATAAAGAAAGGGCTTCCTAATAAAGCCCTTGAGGATTTTGGAGGCTAATGAACTGCCTCCTTCGTTCCAGACCCTAACCATGACTTTGCTTCTGTGCCCCAGCTGCCAGACGGGTCTTGTGTCAGAACAGAAAGAACATGCAGAACAAGAATACCTCTGCCCTCCGGACGGTGCCAACACCCCAGCTGCCTGGAGGTTCCTGAGAGGACAGGGTGGGGTGGGGGATGGACAAGAGAAGATCCCAACAGGAACGTGAGAGGTGTCTATCTGTAAGAGGTTATGGCCACTTCTTGCTTATCTTAACCTCTTTTATCCCTTACAGTGGTGTGTGAGTCTCAGACACTCCTGTGCTCCTCCCATCTCTTCCAAATGTTCCTTCCATTGCTTCTAAAAAATGCTGTATTATAATAGTACTGCAGTGTTTAATATTTTTATAATTACCAACACTGTCATTTATAATATTCTAATTAATACTTTTACAATTGACATGCGGGAGAATAGTTTATAAGTAAAGGGATAATACGTATTTACAATTTTAACAGGAAGAAGATTAAAACTTGGTATCTTTAAAAAAAAAACTTGGTATCTGCCTTGCAGTTTAAGAAACAGTAGTTCTGTAAATTCCTGATTTGTGTTTAATGTGTTACTTCACCCTTCTAACCAAAAGAAATGCTATCCTGAATCTTATAGTAATCATTCTCTTGCTTTTCTTTATGATTTTTCCATGGTAAACCCCAAGCAATATTACATTTAGTTTTGCCTCTCTTTAAACTTTGGATGAATAAAACCATGCGTTCATGGGTGTGTGTGCTCAGTCTTGTTTATGTCCAACTTTTTGCAATACTATGGACTGTAGCCCACCAGACTCCCCTGTCCATGGGATCTCCCAGGCAAGAAAACTGGAGTGGGTTTCCATGCCCTCCTCCAGATAAAAGAAATCATAGTGTATATATATATATTTTTACAGCTATCTCTTGTCACTCAACTTTGAAAACCATAATGATAAATATGTCTTAAATTTTATTATTACATGGTATTTCATTGTTTGAATGCATCATACGTTATTTCTTGACTCTAGTGCAAATGAGGCATTTGATTATTCTAGCATTTTGCTGTTATGAACGAAAAACATTCTTATATTTGAGCCCTTCTGTGTATACACAAGAATTTTCCTAAGACAAAGCTCTTCAAAAAATTTATTTTTGCCCGAATATCTGCTAAAACCTTTGAGAAGCAAAATATTTCTTTAAATATTTTTAAGTAAACATCTAAAAATTTTAGATAGAGGCTGAAGTGTTTGCAAAGACTGTAATATTTGATATGGTGGAAATATGGTAAAAGGCTTCCTAGGTGGCTCAGTGGTAAAGAATCCACTTGCCAGTGGAGGAGACTTGGGTTCAATTCGTGGGTTAGGAAGACTCCCTGGAGAGGGAAATGGCAGCCCACTCCAGTATTCTTACCTGGGAAAAACCCCATGGACAGAGAAACCTGGTGAGCTACAGTCCATGGGGTCGAAAGAGTTGGGCATGACTTCGAAACTAAAAAGCAACAGCAAATACAGTAAAACCTTATGATGATGCAAATTCACATACAAATCCATGAGCAGTTGGCACTTTCACCCACCATTTCCTGTTCTCAAATCAGATTTTATCTTCTGTAGGAGGGGGACAGAGAGAGACCCTCAAGGAATGGATGAGGCTGGGGAGAAAACCGCAGGCAACAGGCAACCTTGTTGCCAGGCACGTATGAAGGCAAGTGTGTGCCTGTGTCTCCAGGAACCGCCCAGCCCAGACTCCCGCACCCAGGCTGACACATTGCCTTCAACTCACAGAGATTCCTGCAACCGCTGCAGTGTTTCTGTACATTACGGGAAGTTTCAAGACACAGAAATACTGCCGTTGATATTAAAGCTGGAAAGGAATATTATAGAAAGATCATTTGATTCTTTGAATTCTTCTGTGGTTTTATGCAGAGCCACTTGGTAATCTGGCATTTTTTAGAATTACTTTTAATGATCCCTCAACTGACAACTTGATGAGATCCTTTTTTGATTTTGTTGAAAGTAAAGAACTGTCAAGTATTTGACTCATAAAATCCTTTTCAGTCATTTGAGGAATGCTTTTTATCAAATTCTGGGAAACAGAACAAAGAATTTTTATCCTATGTTTGTTCCAGAAACATATCAAGAGCCAGTATCATATCTTTAATTTTTTCACTTAGAGTCCCCTTGCTTATAGGTTACGTAACCTGGAAAGGTTAAAAATAGGAAATATTGTTGATTCTAATCAAATTTTGCTCATATAATATTTTTAATAATATTCTTTTTATCTTAACATGGACTTTTAAAGCATTTCCATCTAAACTTTAGAAATGAAGACAGAGTCCATTCAATTTATGAGTAATAACCAGTATATAACTGAACAGGCAAAACTAATCTTTAGCTTTAACCAATCAGTCAGGCCAGACGTTGTGTCAGAAAAAAAGATCCGACTTCATATCTCAAATTAAGCAAAAGTGTTGCTGTGAAACCCTTGCAAACCTTTCACTTTTGTATTATGATTCTAACATGGACACTTCACAGGGAGATGAGTGGGGTGGATGGATGCATGGCAGGTGATAGAAATACAGTCTTGCTCTAAATTTGTCATGTGGATGAAATAAGACACTGCTACCTTTGATATTCACACGAGTGGTGCATTTTGGATAGGAGTCGGTGATTTCAGGAGGTGAGGGAAATTGTCATCGCTGAGGCTGGATTCAGAATATCCTGATGCGAACCAAAATATTCCATTGCTAACACAATACTCTGCTCTTAACAGAAAAATTTACAAGACCACAAAAATCACAAAGCCTCACCACAGGTTAATGGTATCTTGATTGACAGGAGCCTCAGGGCCACAATATCTCGCATTGACTTTTTGGTGCTCCCCGGGGATTTTTTTACATCCCAGAGAGATGCACCCAAGTAAGAGAGGGTCAGTGAGAGGTTTTCTTTTGTAGCAACAGAATAATGATGATTGTGAAAAGGGAGAACCAACAAAGATTTTTTTTTTTCCAAAGTGTGTTAGCAGACATAACAATTTTAGAAAAGAGTACAGGTAGATATTGAAGATCTAAAAATTAATTCACTCAAAGCCACCTATGCTTGCAGAGCCCTGGAAAAATCTTCATGAAGCCCCAGGAAACATTTGCACTACAGTGTGGAGACAATTGCCAAAGAACAAATACCCAGGGGTAGAATTGAGGGTCATAGGATGCACGTAGCTTCAGCTTTATGAGATAATCACAAACCATTTTCCAAAGTGATTCTGCCAATGAACACTCCCACCTGCAATGTACAAAAGCTCCCATTACTCCACATTCTTGCCAAAAACTGGTGTTTTCAAGATATTTGTTTGCCAGTATAATAGTTGCAAAATTTTATATCCTATTTTAATTAGTGTTTCTTCCATTACTAAGGCAATTGAATATCTTTTCTCGTGTTTATTGACCATTTACATTTTCCCTTTTGGGAAATTCCTCTTCCTATGTTTAGTTCATTTAACCATTGGAATCACTGGGTTTATTTTTTCTGGTTGGTTCTCAAGAACTTTTCTTCAAACATACTGTACATATAAGTACTCTTTCAATTTTATATATTAAAAACACGTTCTGTAACTCACAGACTTGTAGAATGAATTTATGGTTGCCCCAGGGGAAGATAGGGGGAGGGGAGGGATAGTTAGGGAGTTTGGGATGGACGTGTACACACTGTTATATTTAAAATGGATAATCAACAAGGACCTACTACATAGCAGAGGGAACTCTATTCAATGTTATGTGGCAGCCTGGATGGGAGGGGAGTTTGGGGGAGAATGGATACATGTATGTGTATGGCTGAGTCCCTTTGCTGTCCACCTGAAACTATCATAACATTGCTAACTGGCTATGCTCCAAAACAAAATAAAAAGCTTTTAGAAAGTATGTGCTCTTGGTTCATAGGTTACCTTTTTACTCTGTGTATAATATATTTTTATGAACAAACGTCAATTTTAAGGTATGGAATTTATCAACATTCTCTCTTATGATTTGTGCTTTTCAGATCTTAAGAAATTCTTCCCATCCCAAGATCATAAAGGCATTCTCCTATATTTTCTTGTAAAAGTTTTGCCATTGACACTAAGTACCCAATCCATCTGAAATATTCTTTTGTCTGAGACAAAGCGAAGATCCATTTTTACTCCTGACCATCTAGATAACGAAGCATCCTTGCATCATTCTGCTAATCTGCAGGGCCAACTCGGTCATCTAACAGGTTTCCACACATGTGTGGATCAGATACTGGACTCTCTGTCTTTTCCCATTGGCCTGCCTAACTGTCCCCATATCAGTGCTGTAATACCTTAGTTACTACAGTTTTATTATGTCTCCTTACTCAGAAGGGCACATCTCTTTCTCCTGATTTTGACACTTTGTCTATTGTGGTGGTGATCGCAGCCATGAAATTGAAAGACACTTGCTCCTTGGAAGAAAAGCCATGACCAACCTAGACAGCATATTAAAAAGCAGAGACATCACTGTGTCAACAAAGGTCTGTCTAGTCAAGGCAATGGTTTTTCCAGTAGTCATGTATGGATGTGAGAGTTGGACCATAAAGAAAGCTAAGCACCGAAGAATTGATGCTTTTGAACTGTGGTGTTGGAGAAGACTCTTGAGAGTCCCTTGGACTGCAAGGAGATCCAACCAGTCCATCCTTAAGGAGATCAGTCCTGGGTGTTCATTGGAAGGACTGATGCTGAAGCTGAAGCTCCAATATTTTGGCCACCTGAATGGAAGAACTAACTCACTAGAAAAGACCCTGATGCTGGGAAAGACTGAAGGCACGAGGAGAAGGGGACGACGGAGGATGAGAGGGTCGGATGGCATCACCAAATCGATGGACATGAGTTTGAGCAAGTTCCGGGAGTTGGTGAAGGACAGGGAAGTCTGGCGTGCTGCCGTCCATGGGGTCGCAAAGAGTCCGACACGACTGAGTGATAAACCGACTTTTGGGGCAGCTGCAAAAGTACATGCGCTTAACTTAGGTCTCCCTTCAAAGAGACTGTGCCATAGGTGCCAGTCGGCGCACCATTTCCGGCTGGAGGTGACTTCAGGTTCTTCATCATCTTTAAACCAGAGGCCCTGCACCCCACAGACAGGCCCAGCTAATGACCGAATACAAAGGTGGCTGAGGAAGGGCTCCCACTGGCCTGAGTGGGGCTCCTCTCCAGGCAGCCAGGCACCCAAGCCCCCCCCCAGGGACTAGTGGGAACCTCTCAGAGCCACTCTGCAAACCGAGGCTCTCCTTGCCCGATTCTCCCTCCTTCCTCCTATCTTTCCATAGCGGTAGAATCAATCTGAAGGGTTTATCTGCCCCCTCCAGCTCCCTCTTCCCTTTATCTCTCTTCAGTAAACCTCGAATCTCATCTTTGCAACTGCTTCCCAGAAAATTCAACCAATGCACTTCATGAAAACTTCAGAATGTTCTCATCATGCTCTATAAGAAAACTTGTTGAGATATAAACTGGAATTGAGTTGAGTCTGTTAATCAGTTTGAGGAGAACTGACATCTTAACAACATGAATACTTTCTATGCATAAACACACTATGTCTGTTTAGCTGGGTCTTCTTAATGGCCTTCAATAAAGTGTTTAATTTGTGACCAAAAAAACTAATTTGTATGCCATCGCTAAAACTTTATTCCTTTGTAGTTTGCATTTTTGGTTGAGATGATATCTGGATTCTTAAATTTTCATTTTCTGGTCTTAGAGCTTTCTTTTCTGGATCTAAAGAAATGCTCTAACTTTTGTATCTTAGATCCATAAACCTTGAGAAACACTCCTACTGACTCTTTCCACTTCTTTGTATGTTCATTTATATATTTCATTTTCTTCGTGGACAGTATTATATATGGATTCTGGTAGTTTCACTTCTACCTTTCCAAACTTTGGAATTAATTTATAATTCTTATCTAATTCTATGAATTATGGCTTCTAGAAAAAGTTTGAATAGAAGAAGTTAAAGGACCATCCTGGTCTTATTCTTGAACTTCAAAGGAATCCTTTTAATTTTCTCCCTTTGAGTGTGGCATTGGCCGTACCTGTTCTGTCAATTATTCCATTAACTTCAGAAAAAGTTTCCTTCTATTGATAACTTCCTAATAATTTTTTTAGGCATTAATGAACAGTACATTGGACCTCAGTGTACCCTGCCCCAAATTCTCGTCTTATCTGTTTCTATAGCTATCGCTGCAGTCGAACAGAACTGGCATCTGAGGCACCATAGTGTTGTGTTACTGAGATTTGAGAACTATTGCCGCTGTTCTCCGAGAAGGCCAGGGCACCCACCCCAGTACTCCCGCCTGGAGAATCCCAGGGCGGGGGGGCCTGGTGGGCTGCCGGCCATGGGGCCGCAGAGTCGGACACGCCGGAGGCGACTTAGAAGCAGCAGCCGCCGCTGCTATACTTTATACTTCCTATTTTATCCTTTTTCTGTTTTTTTCCTCCTTTCCATCTACTGTCTTGATTGAATTCCTCTTCACTCCACACACATGTCCAACTTTTTCTCCTTTACTAGCTTGGAAATATACTGTTTATGATAGGCTGTTAGTTTTCTTGAAAATTTAAAACTTCATATTTAGCTTATCAAAGGCTGGTGGCTCAGATGGTAAAGTGCCTACAGTGTGGGAGACCTGGGTTCAGTCCCTGGTTTGGGAAGATCTCCTGGAGAAGGAAATGGCAATCCACTCCAGTACTCTTGCCTGGAAAATCCCACGGATGGAGGAGTCTGGTAGGCTACAGTCTGGGGGGTTGCAAAGAGTCGGACATGACTGAGCGACTTCACTTTCACTTTTCAGGGAGATATAAAACTTTACCTTCCTCCTGAACAACATTATTTTTTAATGCTTTTAACTGCAAATATCCTTCCTGATTTATACAATATAAATATGCAGAATTTTATTTCTGTGCCAAATTTTTATACCTTCATAAATTAGACATTGTAGACATTGCCTTTTATAGTCAAACTGTGGAGAGTTACCCGTAAGTTTACTATTATCTTTATTCACATTTCCATTTTGCATTTTGGATCTTCTAGGATTATTTTTCATCTCTCTGAAGGGCATTTTTTAGACATTCCTTTAGTGGAAGCCTAATGGAAATTAATTAGTACAGATTTTTGTTTGATTCCAAAGTTCTTTCTGAAAGATCATCTACTTGCATTAGTTATAATTTGAAAGTTATTTTCTCTTGACACTTTGAAAAAACTTTTCTTCAGCCTTATAACTTCCTTTGATGCTATTTTCCCAGTTTTACTGAGCTATAATTGGCCTCCAGCACCATGTGCACAGCATAATGATTTGAGTTGCCTATTTAGAGAAATCATTGCCACAATAAGTTTACCTTTGTTACCATTCAGAAATCAGCTGTCAGTCTGATTTCAGTTTCTTTGTACACTTCTCTCTTTCCTCTCTCACTGTTTTTAAGATCTTCTCTTTGTCTTTACTGATCTTCAATTTTGTTTTGTACCTAGGTGATAGTTTGTTTTTCATCTTGCCGGGGCCTTATTTGGCCCTGTAGATGTGAGCAATAGTATGTTTTATTGGCAGTAGAAATTCTCAGAGGTTTTTTTTTTTTTTTATTGTGACTTTTCCCTGTTCTCTACCACCTCTTTCTGGATCTTTCATTAGACCTCCTAAATCCTTCATGTTCTTCCATTCTCATTCAGACTTCTTTGGCTCTCTGCGATGCACTCTCTGTAATTTCCTCATACCTGTCTCCCAAAACCCCTGTATGTGTGTGTGTGCTTAGCCACTTAGCCGTGTCCAACTCTTTATGGACATGGAGTGTGGTCTGCTCTGTTCCTCTGTCCATGGGATTCTCCAGACAAGAATACTGGAATGGGTAGCAATTCCCTTCTCCAGGGGATCTTCCCGACCCAGGGACTGAACCATGTCTCCTGAATTGTAGGTGGATTCTTTACCACCTGAGCCAAGAAGCAACAGACAAATAACAATCAAGGGGGCATCCTCTAATATATGTCAGTAATCCTCAAAAACATCAAAATCATCAAAAAATCCAAATCAACAAAAACAAGGAAAGTCTGAGAAACTTACAGCCAAGATAGTCCTAAAAAAGTGACATTTAAATGTATGTGTATCCTCCAAGACGGAAGCCTAAAACAGGAAAAAAAAAAAAAAGACATTAAGGAAAAATCAAGGAAATCTGAATAACTTATGGACTTCAATGAATAATAATGTATCAATATTGGTTAATTAATCTTAACAAATGTACTCTACTAATGTAAGATGATAATCATAAAAGAAACTGGTCCTGTGGTTGTATGGAAATGCTAGGACTGTTCTAAAATGTAATGTTTATTAATAAAATACTTTAAAATACTTTATCTAGCATTTTTAAGTGTACTATCATGGGAGGAGTCTTATGTAACACCTAGTGTTCCATATTTCTATAAATATTTCCACTCTTTAATGAGAGCTTTATTCCCATATGTAATTTTCACCTTGATTGGTATATAAGGGTTCTCCAGAGAAACAGAACCAATGGAAAGGAGAGAGATGTAAACAGATATAGTTATACAGATATATATCCATGTGTATACACTAGGGTTGGCCAAAAAAGGTCATTCAGGTTTTTCCATAACATCTTACGGAAAAACCCAAACAAACTTTTTGACCAATCCAGTCTTATTCATTATAAGGAATTGGCTCACACGACTGTGTAAGTTGAGAAGTCCTGAGACCTGCAGTTGGAAAGTGGGAGATGCAGGAGCATTGACGGTGCGGTTCACACTGGCGTGTGAAGGCCTGAGAACCAGGAGAGCTGATGACACAGGTTCCGGTCCAAAGCCAGCAGGCCACACACCAAGGAAGGGCCCAAGCCCCAGCTCGAAGCAATCAGGTAGGTGCAGTTCCCTCTTCCTGAACTTCTCTGTTCTACCCACATCTTCAAGTGATTAGCTGAGGTCCAGCCATATTAGCTTCCCAGATGGCTCAAGCGGTGAAGAATCCATCTGCCAATGGAGGAGACGCGAGTTCAATCCTTGAAACAAGAAGATCCCCTGGAGGAGGAAAGGACAACCCACTCCAGTATTCTTGTCTGTGAAATCCCATGGACAGAGGAGCCTAGGGGACTATAGTCTATGGGGTAGCAAAGAGTCAGACACGACTGAGCACACACATGCACCCATGTTAGGGAAGTCCATCTCCTTTATGTAGTCAGCGAAATTCAAAAGTTAATCTCATTTGGAAACACCCAGGATAATGGGCTAATGTTTGACCATAAGCCTGGGGACACTGTGACCCAGCCAAGTTGACCCATCGAATGAATCGTCACAGTTGGACTCAACAGTGAGCCAGGCTGCAGACCTCCAGCCCTGGCAGCTGGGACTCCAGCTTCCATGCTCCTTTCAGCACAGGGAATTCAGCAGCAGGGTCTACTTGGGGAAATGTTTTGGGGTGCGCAGTTCCCGACAACGATGAGGGAACCCGAACAGACTGCCTGAGCCCCTTGGGAGGACTGGGCGCAATTGTGTGTGGAATGCTCCTTGTAGGCTGTTCACTTCTGCAGAGGTGAAGGACTGCCATTATTCCACTTATTTTCCTGGGGACTACCAGCAATTCACATTATCTTTATTTTTTTCTAGGCAGAAATGAAAAGATAACATATCTGAAAAGCTAAGCCCCTATGAATTCATAAAGAGAGGTCAGCTGACATGGTCTGCATCAAAGAGAAGAAGAGCAGCGCAAATTTCTATGTTGCTTCTGGCACACAAACCATTTTCTAGTGCATTATCTTGTGTGATCCTTACCAAAATCCCGTACAATAGAGGCTATTATCATTCTGCTTTTTGTAGATGTAGAGAAAGCCCAAGAGGGGTTAAGTGACTGGCCCAAGATAACACTGCTAGGAAATGACTGAATTACATTTCTAACAACAGGCTTCGATTTCTAAATCTGTATTCTTCTCACTGTATCACAAGCCCTCTCTTGAGAGGGACAGTGAAATCACCCCTTGGCAGCATAATTACCTGTAAAGAAAGACAAGAAAACTTTGTGATACCACTAAATTCCCTATGGGTCTCCTGGGCACAAGGCCTCTCTGAGCCCCTGTTGCTTTGATTACAGGAAATAGCCTTTACTCGGTCAGTCTCCATGACCTTCCCTGAGTTGCACTGGGCAGACTCAAGCAGTCATTAATTAGGGAATGGAGGGGATGCGAGACCAGGGGGAAATTAACAGTCAAGAGCAGTCTTGGGTCAAGGTCCTATTTTCCCATCCAAGGATACACAACAGTATCTTTGAGCTACTTTGCAGATACCGTTACTTCTTCCAGGAGGGAGAAGTTAATGACTGATGATGGTATACTGCCCACAAGCAAGCAGACCCCAGACCAATTGGACCTGAAGGTTGGTGATACTGACTCCTACTTACTTCACCATCAAATCATCAGAGGAACATCTGTGTGCTGATCATGCCCTCCTTGAATGATTACTATAAAACTTCTCACTATCTTCCCCAAGTTGGGACACATGGTTTTCAGGGCATTAGTCCTCTATGTCCCCCTTTGCCTGGCAAAGCGATGAAACTACCCATTTCTACGTCACCCAAAACTCTGTCTCAGAGACTCAATTGGGCCTCTGTGTACAGAGAAACTGAATTTGGGGCATCATTTGCTAGTAATTGAAGAACAGATTTTTGGTTCTTCTACATTTAGAAGAACATATCCAAGTGAGGGGTAACAGTACCTAAGAAATCCAATTTCCTGTGACTCGTTAAATCATGCCTTTGACCACCATCCATCCATCTGCCCAAGAAATTAAAGATTTACTATGTGCTGAGCACCATTGTGGGCACTGAGATCACATGACCTCAGCCTCACCATCAGCATCATCTACATTTTCTTCCCAATTACTGTGATTATGTGTGTGTCATAGATGTCTAGGGAGATTGTCATGAAGTCCAAGACTGCAGAACGTGATGTCAGTATGATATTGGCCATGACTTAGACACACATACTCACCAAAGCAGACATTAGAATACAGAGTAAAGGAGACACAGTGAATTGGGAGGGGGGGAAGCTATGCACAATTAATACATACAATATGCACGCAGAAACAAATACACTTTGTGGGTACATATTGGGAAGAAGTCATGATATTTGAATTCATAAAATTGTAAAGAACTTTTCCTCATAAGTAGGCAGATGGAAGAAAGATCTTCAGGTGATATAGCAAGGCTGGGTCGGTCCCATCACTTCAAGACAAATAGATGAGGAAACAATGGAAACAGTGAGAGACTTTATTTTCTTGGGCTCTTTGGTGACTACAGACATGAAATTAAAAGATGCTTGGTCCTTGGAAGAAAAGCTATGCCCAACCTAGACAGCATACTAAAAAGCAGAGACATGACTTTGCTAACAAAGTCTGTCTAGTCAAAGCTATTGCTTTTCCAGTAGTCATGTATGGATGTGAGAGTTGGACTATAAAGAAAACTGAGCACCGAAGAACTGATGCTTTTGAACTGTGGTGTTGGAAAAGACTCTTGAGAGTCCCTTGGACTGCAAGGAGATCAAACCAGTCCATCCTAAAGGAAATCAGTCCTGAATATTCACTGGAAGGACTGATGCTGAAGCCAAAGTTCCAACACTTTGGCCACCTGATGCAAAGAACTGACTCACTGGAAAAGACCCTGATGCTGGGAAAGACTGAAGGTTGGAGGAGAAGGGAACAGAGAATGAGATGGTTGGATGGCATCACCGACTCAATGGACATGAGTCTGAGCAAGTCTGGGAGTTGGTGATGAAGAGGGAAGCCTGGTGTGCTGCAGTCCATGGGGTCACAGAGTTGGACACAACTGAGCAACTGAACTGAACTGAACGGTCTTTCATTTTTTGTGATTTCCAGAAAACTTCCAATAGGAAATTCAGCATTCTGCACCCAGTGGTGTGGATTTGACTTTTTACACTGGTATATTGTTCAGTCACTCAGTCATGTCAAACTCTTTGTGATCCCATGGACTGCTGCATGCCAGGTTTCCCCTGTTCTTCACCATCTCCCAGAACTTGCTCATACTCATGTCCATTGAGTCGGTGATGCCATCCAGCCATCTCATCCTCTGCCGTCCCCTTCTCCTCCCACCTTCAATCTTCTCCAGCATGAGAGTCTTTTCCAATGAGTCAGTTCTTCACATCAGGTGGCCAAAGTATTGGAGCTTCAGCTTCAGCATCAGTTCTTCCAATGAATATTCACAGTTTATTTCCTTTAGGATGGACTGGTTTGATCTCCTTACAGTCTAAGGGATTCTCAAGAGTTTTCTCCAATAGAGCCTAAATAAATGTTGATTTATTTTGTTTCCCTTGGCTCAGAAAGAGAAGTTTGGAATGTTTTTCAGAGGGATTGCTTTGGTTTGGAAAGCAATATAAATTCTTCAGAAGAGAGAACCACAAAAATAGAAAGTTTCCCTGACCTCTTCTCTGTCTAAACAAAGCCTCTTACTCCTCTCTAAGTATTGTGTTGGTCACTCAGTCATGTCCAACTCCTTGCAACCCCATGGACTGTAGCCCACCAGGCTCCTCTTTCCACGGGATTCTCCAGGCAAGATCACTGGAGTGGGTTGCCATTCCTTCCTCCAGGGAATCTTCCCGACCCAGGGATTGAATCCAGGTCTCCTGCATTGTAAGCAAATTCTTTACTGTCCAGTTCCTCCTCTCTAAGGCGCAGATGAGATGCGACTTCTGTCAGGGAGACTTCTTCCCATTCCAACAAGCACCTCTCAGTACCACGTCTCTGCCTTGCAACCTCCTGGACTGCATACCTGGGGAGGTGAGCACCCCTCCCTGTGGCCTCTGCAGATGTCCCTCCTCTGTTCTTACTGTGGATGAAAGGCCATGCTTTTAGCTTAGATGAATCCGGTCTTTTTTAAACTGGACTCTATCCCCACTTAACCACTGAGCCACAGCAATTTTCCTCCCTTGTTTATCTTTTCATTTTCATTTTCTACTTGGTCATTCCCCATAGCAAACCCACTGTTATTTTCATCCAGCTTTCAAAACACCTCTGTTAACCACGCTCCCTTCCATTGACTCCCCATGGATCTGTCACATCTGTGCCCTGTCCTTCATAGAATTTTCCTCAGTCAACAAAAACAGCCCTTCCTCTCAAGAGGCAGGTCACAGCCAGATCATAGTCAGCCAGACTGACTCCCATGAGGTACCAAAAAGCTGGCCCACTGCCTTGGGGTGGGAAGGACTTTGTGGTGCAAACTGTTTTCCAAAGCATCGCTATAGGTGTAGATGAAAGATAGTCATCAGCTGAGACTACCTCTATTCTTGTGTAGTTTTATCCCTGCTCTATTCTGCTTCCCTTCCTTCACCTTCTCTGAAAGGCATCTTCCCAGTAAGTCACTTGAATAAGGATATTCATCCTTGGACAGACACTCTGTTTCTAAAGAATGCTCTGCTTCTAGGGAACCAAGCCCAAGATAGTTGGTACCAGAAGTGAGTGGTCCTGGGAAACTCTAAGATGGGATTCTCAAACTGAGTCGCTTGCTGGCCGAATAGTAATAGGGACCCCATTGCTGGTGGGAGGTGGAGTATAGATCATTCCTGACATATTCAAGTGTTGGAATGGCCGGGGGCTCTTACCTTTCATGAACAGCTGGAAGAGGTAAGTATACTGCTACCCTGTCTTGGCACCCAAGAGATGCAGAAGAAATAAAAACTATAAGAAATGTTGGGAGCAAAAGTAGAGTACGCCACGTGCCGCCTGCACTCAACACCGCCAGAGGGATGGACAGAACACCTAAGCCACCCCTCCAGCCTGAGCCCTGAACACACCCCAATTCCCACCCCTTATGAGGAACAAGCTCACTCCTTGCAGCAAGTGAACAAGCAAGGGAACTTGTTGCTTATTCTCACTCCCCTCTGCTGCATCAGAGACCCCAATAAAGTCTTGCCTGAAAAAAAAAAAAAGAACTGTAGAATCAGGTGATATTTTCTAAGCAGCATTGATCTATTGCAAAGGGAAAACAACAGGGTCAGATCTTCTAGTCAAAAATTCCAAGCAAAGTGGGAGGGCCATAGGGTATCCTTGACAGTACATAAAGACCTTGATCTAACAGCTAAAACACAGACATCGATTACAGTCATGCACTAGACTTAATTTTAAGAAAGACAGAACTTTAGAGAGGTCTGAGCAATCAGCCTAGGCAAATATCCAATAAAAATGCCTTTAGATAAAAAATAGTAGGCCCTTGAGGCTTGAGATGGGGACAGCTGGACAGATGTATTTGAGAAAATTGACCCCCAAATTCCCCTGAATCTTCTGGGCCTGAAGAAGTGGTCCCTCCCTATGTTTGGAAGATAGAGATCCACTTGCTTGAAAACTACTCAGAGACCTAAAGTGAAGCAATGACTTACAACATTTTACTTGCCCTCATTAGAATCTCTTTCCACCTTCCCTGCTGGCCACCGATTTATAACTGGAGTTAAAACTCAGCTGGACCTGATTAGAGAAACACCTATACTGAAAAGCAAAGAAAGAGATTATATTTCAAAAGAGCTGTAGAACCAAACTAACATGTACTTCCAGGACCAGAGAATGTGACTGGGAGTGGATCCCGATTATGCTGGACCAAGGCGGGGGGATACAAAGCTGGGTACCGGAGGACTTGTCATTACAGGACATTCCTCTGTAGTATAACACCTACCCCCTGAAAAGGATGAGCCCCGAGCGACGGCGCTAACACATTGCTGGAGTAGCTCTTAAGGACTTGGAAAAAGCAATCACCCACTTTGTATGAAGGACGGATGCCAGACAAAGCATCAAGACCAGGGAGGAAGGATTCCTAAGTCTCAGAGAAGTGAGGATGCTACAGTGCATCTATTAGACAAGACCAGAACTGTACCAGCTAAACATCTTCCTTGGGATGGTTTGGAGGACAATTAGTTTACCAAGGAGATAAAAATGCACTGGGGAGAGAGTCATAAGCAGTGAAAAACTGAAGAGTAGCTTCCTCTGTAGATCAGGACAGATGACAGGAGATACCATTTCGGAATCGGGCTCTCTAATAGCAATGAGGATCATGGGAACATGACGTTGAAGGGGTCACGTGGGAGAACTGAGCAATCAGAAACACACAGAACCTGTTTGTCATCATGGACACCAACATTGGAATGGCAGCTGATAGGAATCTTGGAAATAGTTCATAAAACATGGCCCTCTTAGGGACAATATAATACAGGGATGACCAGCAACTCTACTGCTTAAAATACATAATCCCTAAGGTCCTGAGAATGAATGACTGGAAGGATTAGGTCAGCTGACCTCAGTGGAAAGTCATGATGGTCCAGTTTACAGACCAGGAGAGTTTTCAGATCCAGAGAATACTGACTGAAGGAAAAACCAGGTCTGCACAAAATATACCTGCAGTAGGTCCTTGTTGGATATCGATTTTAAATAAGCAGTGTGTGCATGTCATGGAACTCTGCTCAATATTCCTTAATAACCTCAATGGGAAAGGAAATTGAGAAATAATAGATACATATAGGTGTATAACTGAATCACTTTGGCATACAACTGAAACAGCATTGTTAATCAATTATACTCTACTATAAAATACAAATTTTTTAAGTGCATCGCAATGCAAGTGTACAAGTATACACGCCAAGGGTACACAACAGTGATCTCCCAGTTCTGCCCAGCAAGCAACAAAAGAATGATGGCTGTTTACACAGATAATTGTGTACTGGGGACAGGCAAAGAGTCAAGTCTTTCAAGGGCTTAGGAGACAGGCTATGAATAGACACTAATAACCAGGAACTGAAAGTGTCATTGTTGACCCAGTTAAAGTGGGGGCTGTGAGGGGTCAGTAATAAATGAATTCCCAGCCCAGGTCCATCTCAAAGTGGATTCATCGGCTCTGCAGACTCATCCAATGCTAACTCTCCCATTCCTGAAAGTATGATCAAAGTGGCCATTCTTGGCAATTTGGCAGAACTCTCAAATTAACCTGTAGAACAAGACCTATGATAGCAACCAAGGCCAAGCGGAAGTCTGTGAAGTTGGTCCACCCTCCAAGACAGTAAATCAAAAACAGTGTCTCCTCCCAGAATATGTATGGCAGATGTTACTGTCACCCTCAAATCCTTAATAGCCTGTCATGTCCCATTTACATCACTAGTGCAGAAGCCAGATGGATTGTGGCAGACATTCATGGGCTATCACAAACTTAGCCAAGTACAGTCTTAGGAGAAGTGGCCATGCCAGACGTGGTGTCTTTGCTAGCGGAGACAAATACGGTCTAAGATGTATTGTGTGCACTGTTGATCTAATGACTGCATTCTTTTTCATCCTCGTAGAAGAGGAAGATGGGAAGTAGGCTGCATCCTCACGGGACAAATAACAGTGCGCATTCACAGCATTGCTGTGGCATTATGCTAATCTTTCCATTCTCTGTCGTTACATAGTCCAAAAGCAGCTTGACCATCTGGACATCGTGAAGATGGTAATGAGCACACAACTGTGGATTCTTTTAGTCCTGGTGCACTGCAAACTATCCAGACACTACTGGCCTGATAAGGAAGGGAATAACCTTTAGAGGACAGCTGAGGGGCCAGACTGGTGGATATGAGGGATATCTCTTATGATGTGGTATGCAATAAGTACCCTACATGGAAATGAGTTTCATTCCAAGAGTGCATTTCAAGTCCAGTTTGTTTGTAAGCTCAACAAAGTTAGCCTAGCTACCCAACTAACCTAGTTGGAGGGCAAGCTGCAATTTCACTCAAGCCTGATGTTGATGGAACACACGTTCACATCTTTGAAAGTTCGAAAATCGAAAGTTGCTATGTAGGATGTAGGGGACTTCCTGTACACTTTAAACCAGAGGCCATTAATTGGAGATATCTGTTCAATCAGAGGGCATGGCAAAGCACTCCAGTACTCTTCCCAGATGCCTCAGAGGGTAAAGAATCTGCCTGTAATGCAGAAGACATAGGAGATGCGGGTTGGATCCCTGGGTTAGGAAGATCCCCTGGAGAAGAAAATGGCAATCCATTCCAGTATTTCTTGCCTGAAAAAATCCCATGGACAGAGTAGCCTGGTAGACTACAGTCCATTTGATCACAAAGAGTCAGACACGATTGAATGACTAAGCCTGTTCAATAGGTAGAATGCATAGGCGAGAGACCTAAGGATGGAAGCAGGGCGATCCACTTAGGAAATACATATTTCCTTTGCCTATAACTTCGGACTCCATAGGGATAAAAGTCCAGGTTTCCAGAGAAAGGGATGCTTTCACCAAGGGACCTAGAAGAGTGTTTCTTGGTCAGTTGAGGGTGTTCATGAAGTAGACCAGGAGTCACCGAGAAGAGTTACTATACCAGCAGGGGCTGTAGATCCTCATCCTCAAGAGGATATAAAACATCTTCAACATAAAAAGACCAGGGAAAAATAAATTTGTCAGGAAGTGATCCTCCAGAGTGGCTCTTGGTAGTCCCATGCCCTATTAATGGGTTCTTTCCCATAGACACCTATGAGACTCTACCCTATATCCTTCTAAGGGACAGACCTGTCAGTGAGAGATGGACACGGGGATGCACAAGGCTAGTCCCTCCCCTCTTGTCCCAAGATGGGACTACGTTACATTCTTTGTGCTTCAGAGGTCCCTCGTAGCATCAAGATAAGGCTCACCTCAGTTGAGACCACATTTTTGCTTGACTTCCTCCTTATCCCAAATCCTCACTCCCTTTCTCCCATGAGCACTTCCTGGATAAGTCACTTGACCAAGAAAAACTATTCCAGGCTCTGATCTAGAGAATCTTGCCTAAGACACAGGGAATTTTTTTTTGACAGTTTTATTCACAGATGTATCCAAGTTTCTTTTAAAAGCACATAGCACACAGTAAGCACTTAGATAATATATGTCGAATAAGAGTCTAATCCGTATCACATTGAATTGTGAAACTTGGCTTACTCGTGGTTAGTTATTTATCATGTGACTTATTTTATTCATCTCACAAGACTTTATCCAGTGCCTCCTATGTTCTAGGATCTCTGCCAAATGGTGTAGATACAGAAAAGGGAAAGCCGATATGCCTTTGCTGAAAGTGCACGCCCAGTCGCATCCAACTCTGCAATCCCATGGACTGTAGCCCGCCAGAGTCCCCTGTGCGTGGAACTTCCCGGGCAAGAATACTGGACTGGGTTGCCATTTCCTACTCCAGGGGATCTTCCCTATCCTGGAATGGAACTTGTCTCTTGCATTCCTGCCTTGGCACAGATTCTTTACCACTGCACCACCTGGGGAGTCCCTTTCTTGAAGGTATCCTTAGCCTTATGAAGAAGATGCATCAAAGAACCAGTTCCTTTGGGTGCAGGGCAAGAAGTGCCATGACACGGGGCCCCGATCTTCCATCTGTTTTAACCTCAAAGAGAAACAGAGACAGTGGCCCACTGTAGGCACTCAATAAATAATAAATATTAAATGAATAATTTGAAACAATTTTATTAGCATCCCAGGCCATGTAAGATCTGGTTAGACCTTGCACAGCCTCAGGTGCATCTCAGCAACTCAGAATGAACGATCCTCCGCACTCTGCTCATGGGGTAAAGGCCGTCCCATTCCTCCTTGCTGGGCAATCTCTTGTTCACCACGGAAGACTCCGTTCTAGCATCACTATCCTTGGAGCATCCCTGGCCCCACGCCATCCTGAGATGAGAGGATCTGCCTTCTCCAGCCCTCTGCATCTGTCTTTTCCACTGTATACTTAGCATGCCATGCCTTGATTTTCTGGCCTATTAAGTGATTGGCTTTTTCATTGTTTTAATTGGTTTTTGTTTAATTATTTAATTGCTTTTTAATATCCACGGGAGGATCGGTGTGAGATAAAAAAGTATTTGGCGTATGTTGGGTTTTCACTCACAGTCATTTTTTCATTCTTTTAATTTCAAATCCATCTTTCCTTTAAACTTCAAATTCAGTTTTAAAGTCCAGTATATTTGCTTATAAGTTTAGCTATTAGATATGAAAATTTAAAACACTCTCATTTGTTCTATTCTTCAATTTATACTACTTTCACAGATCAATTTTCTCTAAGCATGTGAACATTATTTTTAAAGATCATCAAATTTTCTCAAATATATCAAGTGAAAGCCACAAAATTTAAAAACTTAACAAATTAAAATCTCTCATACTATCTAAAACCTCATAAATTAGATTACCTTAAACATGTCAAACCATGGTCAGATACTGAACATATTTTATTTTCTCAAGCTCTTTAAACAGCAAACAAGACAGGCTCATGAAGCTATCAACAAAAATCTAACTCTCCAAAGCTCTCCCTTTAATACATATGAATTTACAAACTGGGTAGATCAGATACAGTTAAGCATTTCAATGTCTCCAAAAGTAATGAATGAATTAGCAACTTAGATACTCTTAAGCTTTTAAGTAAATGTGACTGGATTAAAACCTCCAAATATTTTAAATTGAAATCTCAAGTCTAAAATCTATAGAAAGTCAGATTCTCATAAAAGTCTCAAACACCTTACAAAATGCATTCTAACAGTGCAATCAATACAAAACTTCCTAGCACACTTGTATAATCACAATTTACCCAAAGGTTTAAATACCAAATTTATTTCTTCACCATGTATATAGTGCATATATATATATGCATATTTTTTCACCATATATATATGCATTTTATCTTATATCTTCTCAGGATTACAAAACCACTTATCCTAACTAAGATAAGAGAATTATCATCTCAAGCCTAAGACCGAGAAGTTGTCAGAGATTTGAGACCATAGCTGCAAAGGCAAAGGGCTGGTCAAAGATTTGGGACTGCACTGCTGTTTAATCACTAAGTCATGTCCTTCTCTTTGTGACTCTTTGGACTGTAGCCTGCCAGCCTCCTCTGTCCATGGGACTCCCAAGGCAGGTACACCAGAGTGAGTTGCTATTTCCTTCTTCAAGGGATCTTCCCAGGCAAGGGATTTGAACCCGTGTCTCTTGCATCTTCTGCATTGGCAGGTGGATTCTTTACTGATGAACCTCCAGGGAAACCCCTTGAAACTGCATAAACTGAATCAAATTGCAAGGAAACGATCAGACAAACCGAGAAACATTCTGCAAAATAACAGATTGCACTCTTCAAAATTTCAATGTTGTTTAAAACAAAATAGATAGGAAGACAAGAAAGAAGACCAAATGAAAACGATGACTATATGCAATGCGTGATCCTGGGTTGAACCCTGGATTAGAGAGGAAAATAGTACCTAAGGCAGCCCTGGGACAATTAGCAAAATTTGAATATGGACTATGTACTAGATAATAGTTTGCATTCAATTTAAATTTCCTGAGTTTGGCCATCACATTGTGAGTATATGAGAGAATGGTAGGCTGTCTAGGAGGGTCAAGCTGAAGTATTTGGGGACAGGGTGCCAAATTTCCACAACTGATTCAGCAAAACAATAATAGTAAGAGTAATGCAAAGAGGAATAAGACCACATGTATCTTTATGTGTGTTGAGAGGAAGAGAAAGAGAAATTTAAAACATGGCAAAAATGTTAACAGTGGGTGCAGCTAAGGTGAAGAGACTGTTGAGAGCAAAGTTCTTATGTCTGTTCTGTAGTTGTTTATACAAAACAAAACGATTTCATTGAAAGTTTAAAAATCAAATGTGAGATTTTGGATGCGCTCACATAAACCTGAATGTGACTTGGACACGAATTGATCAGGCTGGTTCATTCTTGAATCCTGATTTTTTTTAAGACAGGGAAGACACAAGAGTTAATGATAAGTGTTCAGAGCCTGGGCAGAGATGCTAGGATCAGGGTGAGAAGTCTCACCCCTCCCATTTGTTTCCTCTTTTTCTTGGCCTTCCCTCTGTGGCTAGGGACCCTAAAACTTAAAGGCTGAGAAGCTCATTATCATCGGATAGAAATGTAATTAAACAAGGCATTACAATAATGAATTCTACAGCAAAAGGCAGGAATAGAAAGAAAGATTTTTTTTTTTTTTTTTTTGCAAAGGATTGGGCTGGATCCGGGCTGTTTTCCAGCTACAATAACAATAAAAAGGCTTTTGTGGGTTTCCAGACATGTAAATCAAAAAGGCTACATCAGACAAAAATGGAAGGGGGAAACAGTCTTCACCATTGACCCTCAACCTGCATTCCAAAACTGGCTTTCAGGCTAAGAAGCTCTAATCCCTCCACCAAACAGAGGGAGCTAAAAAGATTGGATTTGAAAAGACCACAGGAAATGAGATTGGCAATAACTCTCCACACAGAGCTAGTCAAAGGACTTGGGGAAGTTAAAACAGATGAAAAGTAAGGGTTGGAAAATTATCCACAGAATATGTATGAAACGCAGGACTGAAACCAGCTGAAGTATCTTCCTATTTTCTCCCAGCTCTACGGATGTTTTGAGTGCCCGATTCAGGCTTCCAGGGCCTGTCTGGAAGTGAGTGGAAGCAGGGCCCGCCTGCTTGTGAATTTCAAGAATAAATTGTATTAGCGTAAGTGACAGGGACGCTGCTTGCGATTTGATTCGCAGGAGCTGACTGTTTCTGATGTTTTACTAACGACTTGGGTAAATATGCCGAAACCAATATGTTCAACCAGGTGCTGGGCAAATTTAGCCCAGCGTGGAAGAGGGCCTGCACAGATCTGTATCCCCAGATGGAAGACGTGGAGTTACAAATTAGTGCAATTCAAACAGAAGAGGTTTGACCAAGGAAAAGCTTCAAGAGATCAAAGGGAAAGCAGTGAGGAAATTGGACACACTGCATGCCAGTTCATTAGAAGCCAAAAGGTACTTAATGATTTTATTCCAGGTCTTTTTTTTCCCCCCCAAAAAAGAAATGAGTTAATGCTTTCACTGTTTCAGTTTGGCCCTGTGTGCCTGCTCAGTCACTCAGTCTTGTCCGACTCTTTGCCACCCCATGGACTATAGCCTGCCAGGCTCCTCTGTCCATGGGATTTCCCAGGCAAGAATACTGGGGTGAATTGCCATTCCCTTCTCCAGGGGATCTTCCTGACCCAGGGATCAAACCTGTGTATCCTATATGGGCAGGAGGATTCTTTACCACTGAGCCACCAGGGAAGCCCTCCAGTTTGGCCCTAAACTTCCCCAAATTATCAGAAAGCCAAGTGTCACAACAATATGGTAAACATGAAGGAAATTTTTACATCATTATTAATCTGGGACCAGGTATGAAATTCCAAGCATATTCTAAATCAGAAACTTATTTTTTTTAAAACTGTGTTTACAAATGAATGTCATCAAAGAGATATATTTATGGAGAGTGCCATAATTCTCTGTATTCCCATCTATTTATGAATTATTTCCCCCAAACAATGAGTTGTTTTAAAATTGCAATTAACCAACATAATAGCTCTTTAGTTATCATTGTATTACATTATCTTATCTCTCTGTAGGCATGTAAAATCACCAAGATTTAGTCATTCACCTAAATGGTTGGGGGTCTTGCTTCATTAGAATGATAATTATTTTTTAAAACAATTGGAATCATGCACCCTGTCAAGGGTGAGTTGTTGACTATAATTTGCGTACAAAGGTCAAAAAGAGACAAGAATGCAGAGGTGGTATGTTAACATTATTTGCAGTGCCTCTAATATTTAATTTGTAGCCAAATGCTTATCAATGAACTCCTTTGAAGTAGGTTCTAGAAAGAAGAGGAAGGGCAGGGGACAGGAGACAGGTGAACGGGCTCAAAGCACAGACGTGGACTTGGGAAAGCGGGCGGGGCATGCAGAAGGGTGACAGCCCTGGGGAAGGCCCAGCACTGTATGCTGGCTGCAAATTCGGGGCTATTAAGGTTGAGGAAGTCCAGGGGCTTGCCTGCGGGACCGTCTAAGTTCTGTGAGCAGACTCTCACTGCAAGGAAGCAATATTCGGGGCACCGATTACACTGGGTAGGAGATATTTCTCCCCACACCCACCAGCTGAGTATCCTCCAGTTTAACTCAGTTTTGACTGTCTGCCTGGAGACAGCATCAGATCCACAAGGTGAGGTCTAAGTCCCACAAGACTCTCCTCCTCCCCACTTCAGATGTCAACTATAATCCTAGGTTGTTATTGTGCTTCTGAACAACTCAGAGGTTCCCATGACCCGATCTTTGGGTTCCATTAATTTGCTGAAGTGGCTAACAGAACTCAGGAAACCCGTTTACTCATCAGACAACAAGTTTATTACAAAGGATATCAAAAGATGTGAACCAAGAGCCAGATGAAGAGAAACACAGGGCCAGATCCCAGACCAAGGAGCTCCTGTCCTCATAGGACTTGGATCCTGGCACAGTGACACACGGGAGGGTTCTGGTTCGCCAACACATGTGCCCTCCGAACCCCACCCTTTGGGACTCTTATGAAGGCTTCATCACCAAGTAGTTGGTAGTTTCCACTAGCAACCAGTCCCCATCCAGAGGCTGTTTCCAAAAGAAAGTTATGAAAGTGAAGTCGCTCAGTCGTGTCTGACTCTTTGCAACCCCATGGGCTGTTTCCTCCATCCATGGGATTTTCAAGGCAAGAATACTGGAGTGGGCTGCCGTTTCCTTCTCCAGGAGATCTTCCTGATCCAGGGGTCGAACCCAGGGATCCTGAATTGCAGGCAGACAATAGACACTTTTTAATCACTCTCCTGGGACCAGCAGAACCAGAATTTCTTCCAGAATCTTTTCTAACATATGAATTGTGGTAGTGAGGCTATAACTTGTAGATGGAGTTGCTGACTTTAAAACAAACAAAAAAAAATTATTGCACAGCATGAGAGAGTTGTGAGTTAAGTTGTACTGGGGGCAAGATGAGGACTATAGCCCAGGAGACAGCGCTTCAGATGACTCTGAGAAACTACTCCAAAAAGACAGGAGGGAAAGTACGTATGTGATTTTGGTGAAGAGGGTGTACATGCAATCAGGCACATATTTTTAGCAGAAGGTTTCTACAAATCTCATGAAAGTTACTGCTAGTCACAAGGAGCAGATAGCACCATGAAGGAGTTCAGTATTTTTTTTTAGAAACAAGGAAATGCAAGAATCAGACTCAAGAAACTGTCTCCTGAGGACATTTAACTATACGGAAACCAGCTCTGCCAGTATTCTAGAGCACAAAAGGCCTCATTTCTGCTCTCCGCCCTGAACTCCTTCCAGGGGTGTTGAAGGTCAGCACGGCAGCAGCACATGACTTAATCCTTGCAGAGGTAGAGGGGAAGCGCCCACCTGTAGCTGACAGAGTTGAGAAGGGGGGCTGTGAGCAGGATTGCAGAACATTCTGGACAGAAAGGAAATCAGGAGGTGAACTGCGCCTTTGCTTGAGTGACTGGGTGAAAGAATGGTGGTTCCCTTTGCTGAGACTGGGTAGGTGGGAAAGGAGATGGGAAGGGAGAGGGCATGTGTGTTGTGATTAGGAAAGTGGAAGCACGGCAGGGTGACTTAGACTGCCAGGATAGGTCAGAGATGGAAAAGTCTGGGGATAGGGATCAGAGATGGAAAAGTCTTCTAAGGAAACACCTAATGGTCCTTTAGGAGACATGAGCTATTCCTTCTTGCATGATTGCGTTATTCATGACCTCTCGACCCAAACTACTCATCCTTCAAGACCCAGCTCAGGCACCCTGACCATTGTGAAACTTCCCTGACAGCTGACTATGATCAAAAAGCAACTGTGAACCAGGTGCTAGGCAGGATGTGAGGACACAAAGATATCAATAGTAGGACATGAGACCCCCCCTCGAGGTTGCTGCCTAGGGATGGAAAACAGTCATGTAGCAACAAAGACAGTTCCTGATGGGACAGAGGTGTGCACAGGTGACAGTGTGTACTAGTCTGTTCAGACTTCCTGGTGAATCTGAAGTTCTTGCTTTGGCCCAGAAGAATTTGGAGACCAAGTGATAGGTAAGAAATAGATTCATTTAGAGAGAAACACTCCACAGAACAATGCCCCCCTCCCCAACAAAGATGTGCATTCTTTAATCCCCAGAAACTTAATCCCTAGAATATGTGATAGTACATGGCAAGAGGGGATTAAGATTGCTAATCAGCTGTGCTTAAAGCAAAGAGATGGTCCTAGATTTTATCACACAGGTCCTTAAATGAGGAAGAGGGTGATGTAGTATGAGAAAGACTTGACTGGTCACTGTGAACTTTGAAGAGGAAAAAACGAGACCAAGAACCAAAAAATCTGAGCAATTGCTGAAAGCTGGAAAAGGCAGGAAAATGGATTCTCACTCAGAGCATCCAGATTGGAATATAGACAGCCCTACTAATGCCTTGATCATGGCCCATTGAGATCCATTTCAAAATCTGAATCTCTGTAACTACCAGACAATAAACTTACGTGTCTTTAAACCACTGAATTCGTTGTCCGTTGTCATAGCAGCAGTAGAAAGCGAATTTAAATGCTGGTACTCGGAAATGGGGTGTTTTTGAACTAAAACTTTTTAAATGTAACAGTGGCTGTACATCCAGCAGAGGCTGGGAAGTTTTGATAAATGTGATATTAAAAGCCTGAATTGCCTTGGAAGTAGTAGAAATATTGATGATGATGACTCTTCATGAGGACTCAGAAGGAAACAGAGGTCACTGTAGAGAAGACATATGCCATGTCTGAAAATGCCTTATTGTTGTTGTTCAGTCGCTAAGCCGTGTCCAGCTCTTTGTGACCCCATGGACTGCAGCATGCCAGGCTTCCCCATCTTTCACTGTCTCCGGGAGTTTGCTCAAACTCAGATCCGTTGAATCAGGTATGCCATCCCACCATCTCATCTCCTGTCACCGCTTTCTCCTCCCGCCCTTAATCTTTCCAGCATCAGAGTCTTTTCCCATGTGTAGGCTCTTCGCATCAGGTGGCCAACGTATTGGAGCTTCAGCTTCAGCATCAGTCCTTCCAATGACTATTCACGACTGATTTCCTTTAGGATGGACTGGTTGGATCTGCTTGCGGTCCAAGGGACTTTTAAGAGCCTTCTCCAGCAATTTGAAAGTACCAGTTGTTCAGTGCTCAGCCTTCTTTATGATAAAACTCTCACAGCCATATAGGACTACTAGAAGAACCACGTGAAAACGTGAAAGTGTTAGTTGCACAGCTGTGTCTAACTTTTTGTAACCCCATGGACTGTAGCTCTCCAGTCACCTCATGTTGTCCTTGCACAGGAAGAACCATAGCTTTGACTATAAGACTTTTATTGGCAAAGAGAACAACTAAATCATCACAGACTCTTGGTAGAAACATGATGTCAAAGCACTGCCAGTGAGGGACGGATGGAAATGAGGAATCAGTGAGTGGAATTCAGAAGAAAGGGAATCCTTTTCAAATCGTGGCAGAAAGGGTGGCTGAATTGTGTCCTGCAGTTACATATAAACAAAATCATGCAAAGGACTTGGATATTTAGCTAAGGAGATTTCAACCAAAGTGTTGCAGTAGGGTCTGGCTTCTTCTTGCTTCTATACTATACAAAATAATAGAGGAAAGAGATGATTTGAAGAACTGTTAAAGAAAATGAACCAGAGTTTGATATTTTAAGATATTTTCAGCTAATCCATATTGCAAAAGACATGTTGAGGAAAGCACTTTAAAGATGTTAAAAAAAAATGGAGGAATATATCGTGTTCATAGATTGAAAAATGTAATGATTGGTTCTCTACAAGTTAGTCGTTGTAATTTTAATCAATATACCAAGAGGATTGCTATCAAAATTGACAACCTTGTTTAAACATTCTTAATGGAAACCTAAGGTCAAGAAAAGTCAAGACAATTTTGAAGAAGAACAAATCTAGAGGATTTATGGGGTCAGGTATGAAGATATATTAAGAAGCTATAATAATTAAAAGAGCATAGTATTGACATTAGACAGACAAATTAGGCCAATGGAATGGAATAGAGAGTCCAAAAATGCAAAACACATAATGGACACTTAATATGAAATTGGTAGGGCAGAGGGAAAAGATGGTCTTTCAATAAATGGTATGGATCAATTAGATATCCATATGCATCTGGACCATTACATCACAAAATACATAAAAATCAATTCCAGATCCAGATAGAGTGTAGATCTAAATATGAAAAGAATAATAAAGCTTTTAAAAGAAAAGCACAAGGGAATATCTTCATGAACTGAGGGTCAGCAAAGGTTTCTCAAGTGGAACATGCAAGGCATTAATCAAAAAGGGAAAGATGGATAAATTGGACCGGATTCAAATTTAATATCTTCATCCAAAGACACAATTCAGAGGATGAAAAGACAAGAAACAGAGTAGAAAAAAGATAACCAACAAAGTACTCATTTCAGAATATTCTTTATAAGAATAAGAAAAAGACTTGCCACTTAATCTTAATGGTTAAATGACTTGAGCAAGCACTTCAGAAAAGGCCAACAAACACATGAAAAAGTACTCAGCCTCATTAAGCACTAGAGAGATATAAATTAGAACCATGACGTTGAATGGCTATCATTAAAAAGAGTGAAAATATATCAAAAATGTTGAGGATGTAGAATAATGGGAAATTGAAAATCCATTGCTCACAGTGTACACTGGATTGGTACTCTTCAGAAGATTATACAGTCAATTGAATTATGGGTTCAAATTCTTCATTTCTGTGTGATAGGATTATATATCCACATACTAACAAAGACAGTGATGGGAGAGAGAATTTCCCCTATCCTTTGGGTTTGACCATGTGACCTGTATTAATCACTGGGATACTGAGGGACATCATATGAGCAGAATCTTGAAATAAGCTATTGTAGTTAGGCATGGCATCTTGGTTCTAGTCTTGAGAGGGAACGTGAGTGAGATTTAAGGAGAATGTGCCTTGAGGAGTCTCTGATCCAAAGAAGATGGGAGACACATGGAATAGATCTGAACTCGGCGCTCAGCTTGAAGCCAAGTCCAGTTGAGTCCCGTGTGCACCTCAGGCAACCCACAGTTTGTGTGAGCGGTAACTTCCTATTGTTGCATGTTGTTCATTTTTATGTGGCTACTTACATAGTATTGTTGAAATAATAGCTGCTTCATATCTATCTATCTCTATATATCTATATAGGTATAGATATATATCCAATATATATAGCTCCCTATATGTCTACTCTGTGACTCAGCAATCACACTGTTACTTGCATCTCCTAAGTTTATTCCCAACAGCAACGCAGGCATATTCACACCCAGTATATACCAGAGAGCCCGTGGGAGCACCATTCACAATAGGCCAACACTGGGGAGAACTCGCCTCTCCGTCCATGCAGAAGGACAAGCAGATGGCAGTCCTTAGATGCCCTGGAAATCCCATAGCCTAGAAGGTGAATGAACTGCTGCTACCCCAACCAACCCAGATGAATCTCACAATGTTAAGCAAAGGAAATGCAGGCTTAAAATCAGTCATATTGTATCATTCTCTTTATAGAAATTTTAAAACAAAACGTACTTGTGGAGTGAGAGGTCAAAATAGGAATTACTGGGGGCCAAGGGGAAGCCCAAGGGCACACTAAGGTGTTGGGGAGGTTCTAGTTCCTGACCTACACAGTGGCCACGAGGGCTCATCGTGAGGAAACTCAGGAAAGTGCGCCCTAGGGGCATGTATATCTTTATGAACATGTTACACTACGCCAGGATAAAAATTGTTATAAAAATCCTTTATATCTTGCACAAAAATTCACTGAGAAATCAGTAGACTCAGCCTCTAATCTTTCCTCTTCCACAAATTCAATGGCCTCCAAAGTGAAATGATCAAGATCATCATTTAGGATAGAGGGGGGAAAAATATTAGGGCAATTATTTAATTGTTTATTTTTTTAAAAACTAAGAAAATTTTTGAAGGTATTTGATACATAGATAGACAGTCTCACCCTCCTTTGGCTGTTTCCGAGAGTCCCACAATGTCTGCAGAGGACTCTCAAGGACAACAGACAGCAGCTTCTTCCTTGTACACCCATTCACTGTCAGCATATTAACATGGGCCTGGATAAGTGAATCTGGACATTTCATTGTCCAGCTTTAACCAAACTAATCATCACAAAATGGAGAAATGGCTAGACATATTCCTACAGACACTGCAGATTGAACATGATATGCATACAAGAGAAAAGTAAGAAAATGGCAGAGTTGATTCTTTCCCTCCTGATACTCAACCCCATCACAAGCTAGAAACAGTGAAGTCTGTCAAAAACCTTCAAACTTTTTAAAGAGTGTTGAACGATGGAATTAAAAAGTCATAACAATTTTTTTTAATTGGAGGAAAGTTGCTTTACAATATTGTGTTGATTTTTCTGTATAACAACATGCATCAGTCATAATTATATACATGTATATATATATACTCCTTCCCTCTTGAATCTCCCTCCCTACCCCATCCCCGCCCTCAAGGTCATCACAGAGCACAGGCTGGGCTCCCTGTGGTTTTAAATTATCTCTTGGAAAAGGATAGAAACTCAGGTCCTGACCATTTTTATTCACAACTGTTAGCAGTGTAAGAGGTCTAAAATATTTTAAGCACTTTCATACACTATTGGTAGACATAAAATTAGCCACCTTTTGCTGTGTATTCTTTGAACCAGCAAGTTTACTTCTAGGTTGAGTGCTTACAAATTGCACAATGAGGTATGCTACAGGATGTTCTTGGTTGCATCATCTTGTAACAGCCAAAAAGGAAACAATCTGGAAGTTTCACCAAGCTGTTAACTAGAGTTGCTAACTCTTAGAGGGTAAAGTTACAGGGAATTTTCATTATCTATCTACATTTCACATTGTTTTAAAATTATAAATTACATGTAAACAATTTTAATCATTTAAAGTAAAAGAAATCAATGTCCTAGATACTGCTATCAGTTGGATGGGCCTATCAGAGAGACAAAAATTGTTAAGTAATTCTAGTAAGAAAATAAAATAAAATAAATCCTGAAGGAAAAAAAAAAAGTCATAACAACAATGGATTTCACCTAAGTATATAATGTATGCATAGAGACTAATGTGTATGTCTTTGTTGCTGTTCAGTCACTAAGTCCTGTTTGATGCTTTGCAATCTCGTGGACTGCAGCACGCCAGGCTCACCTGTCCTTCACCTTCTCCTAGAGTTTGCTCAAATTCATGTCCATTGAGTCAGTGATGCCATTCCACCATCTCATCCTCTGTCGTCTCCTTCTCCTCCTGTCTTCAATCTTTCCCAGCATCAGAGCCTTTTCCAATGAGTCAGTTCTTTGCATCATGTGGCCAGAGTATTGTAACTTCAGCTTCAGCATCCAATGAAAATTTAGGGCTGATTTCGTTTAGGATGGACTGGTTTGATCTCCGTGCAGTCCAGGGGACTCTCAAGAGTCTTCTCCAGCACCACAGCTCAAAAACATCAATTCTTTCATGCTCAGCCTTCTTTATGGTCCAACTCTCACATCCATACATGACTACTGGAAAAACCATAGCTTTTGTAGACCTTTGTCAGCAAAATGATGCTTCTGCTTTTTAATACACTGTCTAAATATCATAGCTTTTCTTGCAAGGAGCAAGTGTCATTTAATTTCATGGCTACATTCACCATCCATAGTGATTTTGGAGCCCAAGAAAATAAAGTCTGTCACTGTTTTCATTTTGTCCCCATCTATTTGACATGAAGTGATGGAACAGATGCCCTTATCTTAGTTTTTGACTGTTGAATTTTAAGCCAGCTTTTTCACTTTCTTCTTTCACATTCATCAAAAGGCTGTTTAGTTCCTCTTCACTTTCTGCCATTAGAATGCATGCCTTCGGCTTAGGAAAAGCCATCAAAGTCAATGCAACAATAAATACTATTTACTTCATCATTAGCTCATTCTTTATTTCTATTATATATTTTTTCATAGTTTGTACAGTTGTTAATGTAACTCATGTATATCAAATATACAAAATGTTCACTATACAAAATTAACAGCATACATATATGGGGAGTGCATGCTTATTTTTTTAACTGATGGAATAATAAAATCACAGTCACAATCAGAATGTTCTAGAGACCACTGAAAACTGCAAAACTGAGCTAGTTACTAGTGGTCTCTGGGTTTACATTAGATTGTCTATAAAATAAAGAACATTGGATGTAAAGAAACTGAATACATCTCAGACTCTTTCCTATTCTAGTATTTCATGAATCTATCATTTTATGTATGGAAAGTAATTTTCCAGAATCTATAAAAAAAATAAAATACATTGGAAATCGGGAGAACGAACACAGATTGCCCACGATGCCCCACACCCCAGAGGAGCAGTTTTGTGTGCATAACTCGTTCAGTCACAGCACATTCCATGAGGAAGATGTTGTTCCCATTTTCCGGATGATGAAACACAATCAGATGCGATACAAATGTCAGATATGGGAACGGACTCAGAGGGGTCATACTGTGGAGGAGCTGGGAATTTAAAACCAAGATCTGACTCATTGCAAACTTCTTCCCACTCCATCAAGTTAACATTCTGAAGCAGAACACGAAATTGATGTTTGAGTTTCTACATGACTTTTATGTTTATTTATACCAAACGCTCTGCTTTATTTTCCTTTAGAGGTGCCAGGGGTCCTGCTAATTATCACAGTGAACTTCTGCCTCCCCAGTGTCTAGTACATTGCCAGGTACAAGGTGGCATTCCGTATACTTGTCGAGAAAAGGAAGGAAAGAGAAATGAAGGAAGGAATAAATAAATAACTTGGTAGAGCATATTCCATACTAACTAAAAAGCCACTTTTTTGTGAACAAAGGAACTCTCCTCCTCTGAATTTTGATTTTGCCATAAAAAAAATACATCCACTATAAGCCTTCCTTCAGATCTATATTGCACTGAATACAGAACCAAAACATGCATTTAAATCACTTATATCTAACTTTTTATGATGCCATTGGGAATGGTGTTCTTTTTGCATTTGCAGTTAAAGGGTAGAACAGATGGTGCAAGTTTAGTTTCAAGTGATGGGCCCATTAAAATAACTTATGCTGTTGAGTGATTGTTCACTCTAATGGCTCCATTCATTATATCTGAGTTTGCAAGCTCTGAAATACTTGGGAAAGAAATGGGACTTCAGGAAATGTTTGCTGTATCAGGAGCTTTGCTGGATTAGGTCTGCAGACCCACAGACTCTAAAGTAAGAGCTTGCTGGAGGCATCTCCTAATCGGATGTTTGTTTCACTGAAGCGCCTACCTTGGGAGCATAATAATAGTACATACGTTCAGTCACTTCAGTTGTGTCTGACTCTTTGCGATCCCATGGACCATATCCCGCCAAGCTCCTCTGTCCATGGGATTTTCCTGGCAAATATACTGGAGAGGGTTGCCATTTCCTCCTCTAGGGGATCTTCCCGACCCAGCAATCAAACATGAGTCTCCTGCATTGCACGCAGATTCTTTATGCTAGAATCTTCCCAAGAGACCTGGGATTAGGAAAGAAGGTTCAGGGAACAAATGACAAGCTCCCTTGAACTACATTTTTTTTCCTTCCTTTTTTTGGTCCTCTATGAGATGGATTTGACTGAAGAATTTCAGTTACAAAAACATAGAAAAAAGGAAAGAGGAAAAGCCACAGATGTCAAACCAGAGTCTGGAAAAGAACAAGCCTGAGAATCGGCTGCAAGAGCTCCTCGCCTCTAAACACAGACCAACTGTGAGGGCGTTCACAGCAGATGCCAGGCGACATCAAGCTCTTTCTACTCACTAGACTCTCCCTCTCACCTCAGCTTGGCTGGCCAAACCGAGTAAAACACACACCAGGGACCAGAACGTCTTGTTGATAGTAATGGCTGTTAGCAAGCGCCATGGGCCACATTCTATGCCAGGGAACTCGGATGCATCAACCCATGTCATCTTCCCAACCAATCAGTGACATAATTAATACTGTCTTCATTTTTGCAATTGACAGAAACGGACTATGCGCAAGTCACCAAGCCACTAATGGCAACTCTAGGATCCAAACCCAAGCTTGTATGACACCAGTTTTTCTTCAGACCACTATTTCATACTCTCAGCATTTTCGCAACCCACAGGAAAATTCCTCTTAGATAATATATATATGTATATATATATTAGAATATATATGTGGGTGTATATATTGCACATTGAGCCAAAGTAATATAGTGTTGCCTAGGAAAGATCATTATAGACAGATATGTGAGGGTGGGTGGTCAGTAAATAGAATATTAGTCCTTTAAAGTCAAATAAGCATGTCTAAAATCTGTTATTAAAACATATTTTTCTTTGAAAAACATTGTTAAACAAGTAAAAATGATGGGTTGTAGCTGGAAAATATCTAAGATCAGGTCCAGTTATATCATTCCATAATTCCATAATAACATTCCCCATGACATTATAAAAGGGAACAACTGCTGCAATATTTTATCACAGAGTATTTAATACTCATCCCTTATACGTAAATGGAGTATTAGGGTGCAAGCTTGATACTAAATATTGAAGGCATGGTTACAGATTAGATGTGATCACTGTCCATGTTGGCAGGAAGCAGAGAGCATACTCAAGTTGGATGAGTTACTGAAAGGGTAATAAAAAGACTATTTGCAAAGAGATGGGCAGGGACAGATGAGCCAGCAAGGAATAGCACAGACCCTGAGCCCCTGTTAGATGCCTCTCTCTTTGCAGCTGTGCTTGCTAAGATCCTGGTACCCTCCCTTTCTCCTTTACCTTGCAGGATAAGAGGTGAGCTGCTCCTCATTTTCTCTAGGCTCGCGTCTTGCAAGTCCATCATCCTTTCCTTAACTTACATTAGACAGAAGGAACTGCAGAATCAAGCCTGCCTCCCAGAAAGCTGGTATGATGTCAAACTTGTAACTCCTTCTTCCCAAACCATTTCATCAGGGAAATGTCAGTCCTTCCTGGGTTGGAAATCTACAGGCAACTGCATTTTGAGAGCAGATTCAAAATAAATGCTGGCTGTTAAGACTGTTCCTTCTACCCACAGAGGAATGGATAAATAAAATGTGGTACATATATGCAATGGAATACTACACAGCCATAAAAAGGAACAAGCATGAGTCATTTGTAGAGATGTGGCTGGATGCAGAGGCTGTCAAACAGGGTGAAATAAGTCAGAAAGAGAAAAACAAATATCATATATTAGCACATATATGTGGAATCTAGAAAAATGGTGCAGACGATTTTATCTGTGAAACAGAAACAGAACAAATGTATGGAAACCAAGAGGAGAAAGGAGGGGGGATGAACTGGAAGGTTGGGATTGACGTATATACACTACTGATCTATGCATAAAATCCGTAACTAATGGGAAACCACCGTATAGCTCAGGGAACCCTGCTCGGTGTTCTGTGGTGATCTAAATGGGAAGGAACTTCAAAACGGAGGGAATACATATAGCTAATGTACGCATATAGCTTATTCACTTTGCTGTGCGGTGGAAGCTAACACAAGAGTGTAAAGCACCTATATTCCAATAAAAATTAGTTTTAAAAGAGACTGTGCCTTCTGACCTTATGTATTCAGCACACTTTTATTGACCTTACAGATTCAACAAGTATTTGTTGTGTGACCCCTGGGTACCAGACTCAATCCAAGCACTGGGAAGCACTTAAGTCCTGAAAGCTGGCATGCAAACATGGGTACGTACAATACAGAATGAATATGCAGGAGGAGTGGCTCTAGAATACATGAACAGTGATCCCCAAAAGGTTTCCTGGAGAAAGGTACACATGCCTGAGTCTTGACGGACAATGAAGATGTGTTACTTGAGGGAAGGACACAAGGCTGTTCAAGCCAAGATAGCAAAGTGTGCAAAGACCCAAAAGTGAGAAGCATCTTGGGTTCCAGGGCTTGCAGGACATCAAAGGGGAGACGTCCAGTCGTCCAATAGACGCAGCTAGAATTGGAGATGGACGCGTGAATGGAAATCATTCACAAGAATTCCCTGGTGGCTCAGACAGTAAAGAGTCTTCCTACAATGCAGGAGACCTGGGTTCAATCCCTGGTGGGGAAGATCCCCTGGAGAAGAGAATGACAACCCACTCTCCAATTCTTGCTTGGAGAATTCCACGTATGGAGGGGCCTGGTGAGGTACAGCCCTTGGCATCACAAAGAGTCAGACATGACTGAAAGAGTAACACTTTCCGAAAATGAAGATGGTCACCTGGGAGAGCGTATAAATACAGAAGGGAACAGCTCCAGACTTTATGGGACTTGTGGTAACAGCAAAATGACCCCCCAGACACATCCACGAACTAGTCCCTGGAACCTGGAAGCATGTTACTTCTCATGAAAAGGACTTTTCAGATGATGGGATTGCTGCCGCTGCTAAGTCGCTTCAGTCGTGTCTGACTCCGTGTGACCCCATAGACGGCAGCCCACCAGGCTCCTCTGTCCCTGGGATTCTGCAGGCAATTAAGGATTTTAAAATGAGAGATTTTCCTGGATTGTTTACCTGGACCCAGTGGAATCACAAGGGTCCTTACAGTGAACGGGAGAAGCAGAATGGTTAGAGTCGGTAGAGGTGAAGATGCCCCCTGATGACTTTGAAGGCGGGGAGGAGGCCACAGGCCATGCAGCTCGGGCAGCCTCTAGAAGGCGGAAAAGGGGAGGAAGTAGCGTCTCACCGGCGGTCCCGGGGAGGAAGGCAGCCGGCCAGTGCCTTGATGTTAGCCCAGGGATACCCAGCTTGGGCTTCCAACATGTAGAACTGTAGGTTGATTAGTAAATGTGTGCTGTGTTAAGCCACCATGTTTATGATAATTTGTATATTAAGAGAATGTGGTTGACCCATTGGTGCTAACAAGGAAAGATTTCCAGACATAGTGTTCATTTATAAAAACTAGCTGCCAAGTATGTTTACTTGAGATTGTTAAAAGTTCCATAAAACTAAACTTGTATGCCTGTGGATTTATACGTAGAAGTCCAGAATCATTTTACCAAGCCAAAACAATAGTGACCTCTGGGCTGAGGGAAGGGTCTCAGGATTGCAGATGGTTATCGAGGAAGATTCTGGTTTAATCTGCAGCCTTAAAAAGCATAAATAAAATAATGAAATAAATCTGTATTTACAAGGATGATCAAAACATGCCAGAGTAGAAATTTTCTTTGGGTATATAGCAATGTATATAAAGGCTGAGAACCAGGGACTGTGCTGGTGGTCCAGCAACGAAGATCCAGTCCTCCCAACGCAGGAGGCCTGGATTTCAGTCTCTGATCAGGGAACTAGATCCCATATGCTGCAACTGAAGATCCCACTGCCACAACTAAGACCCAGTGCGGCCAAATAAATTATTTTTTTTTTAAGGCTGAGAAATGAAAATCAAGACTGTATCTCATCAAAGGATAATCCCAGTTCCCTGGTATTTAAGGAGAACTTTGACTTTATCTATAAATGATGAATGGTTTTAAACAAATATATTTATGCACCCCTTGTACAAATAGTAGAAAGTCAAATATTTTTTTTAATCCTTTAAATAGTGGAGAAAATGGCCTGAACACAAATCCCTAGGTAATATCTATTTTTTTTAATGTTTTAACAAAGGAAAAAGAGTGGGCAGAAAGGGACTAGAAGGAATAGCCAAGGGAGAGGAGAATTTCAAGAAAGTGCCCAGATATTTCAATCATGTTAAGTGCTGCAAGATGACAAGTAATATAAAGGCTAAAAAGAAATCCACGTGTTTAGCCCATGAAAGACACTGGTGATTTGGAAAGCTAAGGAGTTGATGGGGAAGTCAGAAGTGGTGCAGGCCAAGTGGCCATGTCTTCAGGCAAACTCTGATGGAGAGAGAGAGATGGCAGCCAAAAGGCATCAAGGGCGCGTTTTCCAAGATGGCTGAGGCTGAGAGATGCTTTGGTGCTGATGAGAGGAAGCTGGAGGAGACGGGAAGATGCAGAAAGAAGTGATAATGAAAGGGGGCGTAGAGCAAGGTGTCTGAGAAGGGGAGCACAGGGGTGACCTGAACACAGGCAGAGGGCTTCTCCTTGCTTTTCCTTTAAGTCTATCACTACATCCTGAGTCAACATTTTACTTTTAAATGAATTAAGTTCACCTACTTCTTTTTTAAAAAATACTTATTAATTTGGCTGTACTGAGTATTAGTTTTGGCATGTGGGATCTAGTTCCCTAATCAGGGATCAAACCCACTCCCCCTACACTAGAAACACAGAGTCTTAATCAGCGGACCACCAGGGAAGTCCCCTGAGTCAACATTTTAAAAAGCAAACGTGATCACATTCTAAATTCCTCCCATCCTTCCCTTCCTCTCAGAACAGTATGTACACTGAACCTCTCCAGGCTTATCTCTCACCAAACTCCATCCTCAAACTTTCTAACCACCCTGAGTTGCTTGCATTTTCCCAAAGATTCCTGTCTTCCCTTGACTCTGAGCCTCTGCCAGCCCCTTTTCTAGGAATCATCTTCTTCCTCACTGGGTAAATTCCTGTTCATCTTTCAGATCCCAGAGGAGACCTCATTTCCTCCAGCAAGTCTTCTGTGGCTTCCAAACCTGAATAGATATGCTCCTATGTACTTCTATCATCACCTTTACTTTGCCATCCTGGTCTTAGGGTACTGTATTGAAATGGCAAGCTTTTTGGTCTGTCTCCTGCCATCAGATTTGGAGCATCCTGAGGATGGGTACCATATCTTATTCACCAATGGGTCCCCAGAACCTCTATCAATACCTGAGAACACAGGACATGCTCAACAAAGACTTGGGGAATATGACTGAAAATCAGGCTTTCACATCCTAGCCCTCCCCACTAAAACTCTGTTGCCTGTAACATGAAATGTTAAAAACATGGCATGAATATATTTGAGAAAGGGGATTTATTCATGACAAGCTAATGAGCCAGCCAGCCAGTTAGTATCATTAAACAGGAAGCATTTATCCTTATGACCTGAAAAGAGTCTATTTTGATGAAGGACATGTCAGGTTTAACATCAAGGCCAACTTATTTTTTAATTAACTCAAGGTACTGTCAATAGGAAAGTCCAGTGTTGATTATAAATGAGGATGAAGATAGGAGAACTGCTTCCTCTAGGATTTTAAAATTACCTTGCAGCTATTACACAATCAAGGTAATCTTAAATATGGTTGATGTAATGTCTAATCTGCTGTTAGCCCTCCCCAGTGTTTCATCTCAGACATTATATACTATTCACCTCTAGAATTTTGATTTGAGCCTTTTGAAAATCTCTTCTATGGCTCCACGCACCATGTCTGGTCTTCTCTGGCTTCTTAAACACATGCTCTACAGAGTAGTAACTTTCAGTGCTTTGTATATCAGTCTAAACATCTGTGTTATTTCTGGGTCAGTTTCAACTGATTGACATCTCTCCTAATTTGGGGTCATATTTTCTTGATTCTTTGCATACCTCAGAATTTTTGATGGGGTGACAGATAAGATTAGCTTTTCACCATTTTTGAGGCTGAACTGTTATTCACAAGTACCTTGTCAATGATGAGGCTTTCTGGGTTGGCAGATGGGAACAGGCACTATTCCTATTTCTGGGTAAGTTCTGGTCACTTCCCTCTAACCCTTTTGGGTGGTTATCTCCCTGGTCTTGAACGGTTTCCTGGTAGGCATGCACTGGTTGCTACACAACTGTGAATTCGAGGGAGGACCACTGCAGCTCTCCAGAGTTCTCTGTGAGTAGTGTGCTCCCCTCTGGTCTCTATCCTAAGATCTTCAAATGCCTGGGTTTCCCAGGACTCCCAGCTCTGTCCCCTCCACTTCTAGAGTCTCCTGGGCTCCACCTGGTTTCCCATTCCCTCAGCTGTGTCCCGAAACTTGGGCATAAACTGGATGACCCTCCAAGACTCCTGTGACATGGAGCTTCTCTGCCTCTCTGCTGGGTTCTCTATTCCCTGTCTCTCATGCTGTCCTATTTCTTGGTTTACTCCCCTTCTTGCTAAAATATATTTATCTTCATAAGAATGGAGGTGTGGGAGATAAAAATGTGTAATCCTTTCTGGTCTGAGAATAATCTTGGTTTACACTTAAGCTTGACTGAAAGATATCTTGTTCAGTTGCTAAGTCATGTCTGACTCTTTTGGGACTCCTGGCAGGGAAGCATGCCAGGCTTCCCTGTCTTTCACCATCTCCCAGAGTTTGCTCAAACTCATGTCCATTGAGTTGGTGATGCCATCCAACTGTCTTGTCCTCTGTCATCCCTTTCTCCTCCTGCCCTCAATCTTTTCCCATCAGAGCCTTTTCCAATGAGTCAGCTCTTCACATCCAATGGCCAAAGTATTGGAGTCTCAGCTTCAGCATCAATCCTTCCAGTGAATATTCAGTGTTGATTTCCTTTAGAATTGACCAATAAGATACCTTAATAGTGAATTATTTGTTGAAAATAATCTTCTTTCAACATTTTGAAGGCAGTTTTATGTCTTCTAGCATCTTGTGTCACTGTTGCATTTTCTAATTCCATTCTGAACTTAATTTATTTGTATTGACTTGTTTTTCATCTAAAAGCTCTGATTCTTCTATACTCACTAATTGTCTAAAATTTCTTGATGATGTGCTTCATGTGAATCTTTTTTATTCATTGTGATAGGAATGCTGGGATATCCTCAATCTCAAGAGTGATGTTTTTCTATTCCGAGAAACTCCTCTGTACTATTCTTTGATAATTTCCTTCCAACTTTTCTTTTCTTCACTCTTTCTGAAATTCCCATTAGTTGGATATTTGATCCTCAAGATTGGTTCTCTAATTTTTCTTATCTCTTCTATCTTAATGTTCATATCTTTGATATTAGCTCCATTTTTTGAAAGATTTTCTTGACATTTCCACCAAGCTTTCTATTTAATTTTTCATTTCTATTATTATATTGTTAAAATTGAAGTGTTATTTATTTTCATTGCTCCTTTATACATCATCCTGTTCTGTTTTGTGGATTCAATATCTTGTTTTGTATTCCTAAAGATACTAGTAATGAAATTTCTAAATGCCCTTTTGCTGTCTTTGTTTCTTCTGAGGTTCTTGTTCTCCGTTTTTATCTCTGTCTTTCCTCTTGGCATTTTTTTTGCAGAGTTAGGCATGAGGACATGAGTGGAAGCTCCATGCTGCCAAGCTTCACTCAGGTGGGTTAGGGGCAAACTGTGTCTTTAACTGGAGAGACTCAGCATGGTCAGAGTGTCAATATCTGCAGCCATTTTCCCTGAGCAATTCCATTTCTCCAAAGAAGAGTTGCTTACTCCTTGGAAGGAAAGCTATGACCAACCTAGACAGCATATTAAAAAGCAGAGACGTTACTTTGTCAACAAAGGTCCATCTATTCAAGGCTATGGTTTTTCCAGTAGTCATGTACGGATGTGAGATTTGGACGGTGAAGAAAGCTGAGTGCCAAAGAATTGATGCTTTTGAACTGTGGTGTTGGAGAAGACTCTTGAGAGTCCCTTGGACTGCAAGGAGTCCAACCAGTCCATTCTAAAGGAGATCAGTCCTGAGTATTCATTGGAAGGACTGATGTTGAAGCTGAAACTCCAATACTTTGGCCACCTGATGTGAAGAGCTGACTCACTGGAAAAGACCCTGATGCTGAGAAAGATTGAGGGCAGGAGAAGGGGACGACAGAGGATGAGATGGTTGGATGATGATGGGCAGGGAGGCCTGGCGTGCTGTTGTCCATGGGGTCACAAAGAGTTAGACATGACTGAACGACTGAATTGAACTGAACTGGAGGAAAAGTCTCTTGATGTGTGTGTGCTGGTGATGGCGGGCGGAATACTGCTGACTAGGGAAGACCTGGAAGCAAGTCAGGAAGCAAGGTCCCGGGGCAGGCTGTGGTGTCTCCCTGTCCCGTCTGTAGACTTTCATTAAACGCCTTTATCCACCCTGATGCCTCCCTCCTCCACTCCACTTACCTCCATTTCACTCCACTTCCCTCTGACTAGCATCCTCAAGGCCTGAGACTTAACCTCCAGTCCCTCGGAGAAGGGAAGAAGGGCTGTTTCCTGGCAGCAAGAGGTAGGGCTCAGGCGGTCTGGGATCTTACTGTTCTGCACCAGACTTTCAATCAATTCTCATATTTTTAGCCTTAATGTCTCTTCCGGCCTTCAGCACTTCATGGCATTTCCAAGTCCCCAGATTTCCTTGGGTTCTGTGGGGTAAGCACAGGCTTTCCCTGTACCCCCTCCCTCTCTGCAGGCCCCAGGCCCTGCTTCCTTTACCCTTTTGTGTCACTTGCCCCTCCTCCAGGTGCTCGGCCAGCATCTTAATAGGTCTCCTATTTTCTCCTCTCCTACTTCACCTTTCTTCTTTTGTATTCCTTTCCCTTTAGTTCAGTGGAGATCCAGGGGAGAGCAGAGACAGTGGTCACAGGGTGTTGGACAGGCATGAGAATACAAGAGAAGGGTTTGATGTGGAAGGCATGTAGGGCTAGTCAGGCCCAGGAAGGAAGCTTGATCTCCAGCCACTAAAGACCCGGCTTGTGTGTAAAGAGCTCCTTCAGTCTGCTGGTAGAAGACTGGATATGAGAAAGGCATGAGGGGAGGCGGAGAGATGAATTAAGATGCAAAATTATGTTGGGGAGTTGGACTCGTGGTCTGGAAGTGGAAGAGAGAAGCAGCCAGGTTAGGGACACATTTAGGACGTGAAATTGGCAGCCCTTGATGATGGACTAGAAAAGGAAGGTGAGAGAAAAGTAGACGTGAGTGATGGCGCCTAGGTGGATAATGGATAGATGTTGGATAGATGGAGAATTGGGGTACCGCGTGCTGACTCATAAAGACAGGCTGAGTGACAGCATGGTGGTGAAGGCAGACCGGGGCTTCAGTTTACACTGATCCAGCAGCATAACTGGGATTGAGAAATACCAGCTCAGAAGCACAAGGATCCTCTTCCCCAGGCTGGCACAGAATGCCAGTTCAGCCGCTCACCAATTCTGAGATCTCTGTGAACTGTAATAGGCTGGAAACCAGTGAAGTTTAAATGAACATATACCCCGGGCTCCTCTGGGTCACCATCCTAAAGTATGGCCATTTTCCTCACATTTCTAACACTGTTTCAAGGGTATCTTACATCTCAGTTCAGATTTGCCATTCTATCCAGGTGGATTTCTTTTCAATTCAACCCAATTTTAACCCCGATGTTCAAGCTATTTTTTTCCCATTATGCCCATAAATGGAAGCAAATCATAGTATCTTGTATAAATGCAGCTGTTTTTCCTTGTCTTCTCTTTTCTCATTTTAGATGAAAATCGTCTTTCTCCTTTTTTTTATTAACCGCAGCACCCTCTCTCTGCACCCTGCTGACTTCCTTTTCTGTTCCTCACCTCCTGAGCTCTTTCCTGTTTCTTCAGAGCGCCCCTGCTGAGATGTTTTCTTATATGATCAAATTATAGGTCAAATTCATCAAAAGGATGGCACACAGGTACATTTCTTATGAAGATTTCAACTAATCCAGTAGGTAATACTTTCTTTGTTTAAGTGGGAGCGTTGGTAAATAATGATGCTCTTTGATAATGAAGAAGCAAGTTAGAAATGGAGCTTAAAAATATGCCAAAGTTCCCTGCTAAACTGAAAAGCTCCCAAATGTCTGTTGCCCTCGCCGCCAATGTTGTGACTAGGTTTGGGTATTAGACGTTGTGTAAAATAGTTCATATGTTTGATAGTTAATATGTTCTGAAGGTTTATAAGGTTTGCTTGAAATTTGAACATGCTTTTCTCTTTTACTAAAGATAACTCATTTGGATTTTTTTTTTCAAGAGAGCTTAGCAAAATATACTGAGATTTTATCTCAGATGTGTGCCTATGATTTTTGCTATAATACTTTGACTATGTGACTTTAGAAAGCTGCCACCAGAGGCTTACATTTCAGGAACCAATTTTTTAAGAGGTGAACAAGCCCCTGTGGGAACTGATTTGAAAAATGAAAAGTCAAACTGACAACTTTCTGACACCGTTTAAGAACAATAGATGGTTTAGATAAACCCAATACGCACACTAAGCCCTGGCTTAGAATCATATTTAATCATTGGAAAATCTATCTGTGAAGGGCGTTCCTGGGTGCTTTTAAGTTCAACGAGGTTATGACAAGAGATTTTCTGGCATCCTAGCATGTCATGTAGCAAGTGAATGCAAGAAATATTTGCTGATTGACTATACATTTTGCTATGCACAGTAAAGTGTCTAAGAGCACAGAACTTTGAAAGAGCAAAGAAAATAGCTGCTCCCCGTCTCCAGTTTATTAATATAAAACTTGTAGAGGGTTCCCAGGTGGTGCAGTGGTAAAGAACCCGCCTTCCAAGGCAATGGACACAAGAGATGCGGGTTCCATCCCTGGGTCAGAAAGATCGCCTGGAGTAGGAAATGGCAACCCGCTGTAGTAGTCTTGCTTGAAAACTCCCACGGACAGAGGAGCCTGGCGGACTATAATCCAGAGCATGGCACATATAATTTAATACATAACTCTTTAATATATTAGGGGCTTCCTAGATGGTGCTAGTGGTAAAGAACCCACCTGCCAATGCAGCCGACGTAAGAGAGTCAAGTTTGATCCTTAGATTGGGAAGGTCCCCTTAAGGAGCGCGTGGCAACACACTCCAGAATTCTTGCCTGGAGAATTCCATAGACAGAGGAACCTGGCGGGCTGCAGTCCATGGGGTCACTAAGAGTTGGACATGACTGAAGTGACTTAGCAGGCACACACATATAATATATAGTGTATGTAATATATAAACATTAAACATGTAATATAAATATTTTATAAAAGGTAAATATATAAATCAATAATATATAATATAAAATATATTGTGGACTGAAAAAAATGCACAACCTAAACATTAAGAATTATGCTTTATTCGGCAACCTTACTGAGGACTATAACCCAGGAAGGCAGCCTCTCAGGTAGCTCTGAAGGACTGTTCCTAAGAGGTAATAAAGGTGCCAGGGTTTATAGGAGCTTTTGCTGGAAAAAAAGAAACTTGTAGTCAAACGTCAAAAGATTACTGCTAATCACAAAAAACCTGACATCTCTAGTTAATGATTTTAGGGCTTTTCTATGTATGTAGTATAGTGTTAGTTACTCAGTCATGCCTGACACTTCGAGACCTCCATGGACTAGAGATCACCAGGCTCCTCTGTCCTTGGAATTCTCCAGGCCAGAATACTGGAGTGGGTTCTCATTCCCTTCTCCAGGAGATCTTCCTGACCCAGGGATCGAACCTGGGTCTCCTGCATTGCAGGTGAACTCTTTACTGTCTGAGCCATGAGGAAAGCCCTTTCTATGTACAAGAAGATGAAAATGTGTGGGCTCAGGGAAATCATTCCTTTGATGTGTAATATCTTGACTATTGAGAATGAGGCATGTTGCCTGCTGTATCAGTAAACAAAGGATTTGCAGTCATCACACTATGCAGCTGCCCTGTCCTCCACCCAACAATGAACCCTGAAGGCAACTCAAGGTGGAAACAGATGGGCTGCCCCACCAAGCCCTCAGCCCCTGCAGCCACCCCCATAGATGCACCCGGGGCACCCTGTGGGGACTTGGGATGGAGAAGAGAGGATGCTGGCCCCAGACAGCTAAGATGCTTATCAAAGGACCGATTTCAGGGAGTCCAGAATCTTGCATCTTCCCATACATAGAAAAGTGCTAAATTCCTTGAGATTATCTGATTTTCTTTAATTAGCAATAATCTTTCGATGTTCTGATGGCCTGGTCTTTGTTGCAAAAACTCCTATGTGTCCTGGCTCCTCCCTTACCTAACTTTGGAGCAGCCCCTCAGAGAGATCTGAGAGTCTACCTCCCAAGTTTGACATCCACAGAAAGTCTGCCAAATAAAACACAGGTCTCAACTTTTAGTTGGTGCATCAGTCAGCACTATCTTGGACCTTTATCTTGCTTCTCTCCCTGCTGAATTCCCCTCAGGGCTCAGCATGGTGGGGGAGGTGCTGCATCAGCCAGGGGGTTTATGGCCAGAACAGCCTTTGTTTCCTGAAATGACAGTAAACAAATTCTTTGTCCACAGTTTCAGTATCAATTCAGTCGCTCAGTTGTGTCCGACTCTTTGTGACCCCGGGGACTGCAGCACGCCAGGCCTCCCTGTCCATCACCAATTCCTGGAGTTTACTCAAATTCATGTCCATCGAGTTGGTGATGCCATCCAACCATCTCATCCTCTGTCGTCCCCTTCTTCTCCCACCCTCAATCTTTCCCAGCATCAGGGTCTTTTCCAATGAGTCAGCTCTTCTCGTCAGGTGGCCAAAGTATTGGAGTTTCAGCTTCAGCATCAGTCCTTCCAAGGAACACCCAGGACTGATCTCCTTTAGGATGGACTGGTTTAACACCACAGTTCAAAAGCATCAGTTCTTCGCACTCAGCTTTCTTTGTGGTCCAACTCTCACATCCATATGTGACTACTGGAAAAACCATAGCTTTGACTATATGGACATTTATTGGCAAAGTAATGTCTCTGTTTTTTTTTTTTAATATGCTGTCATTGCCCACAGTATTATATAAATTTGGACACAATTGAGTGACTTTAACACTTTCACACTTTTTCACACATATACATATATAATGATACAAAAGTGTTTTTTTCATTTTCTATATATATTAAAAATCTGTGAAAGTGTTCTGTAATGCCCAGCACAGACCGGGTGGGTCTGCTGGTTCGATCCATTACAGAAAGCACACAGTCTCCCTGATTACTGAGCGCCAACCAAGAGCCTATGACAGGGGCTTGCTCTTCCCTTTGGGTCAGTTTCCAGTCCACACACTCACAACTCAGATGCTCGTGGAACAGTGTGCTTCACTCCTAGACTCTTCCAGATTCTCTGACCTCTGTCTGTCTCCCCTCCTCCAAGAAACTCATTCCCCCAAGCCCCAGCTTCATCCCTCCTAAGTCCGATATGGTGAAGGCAAAGATGCTATCCAGAGAGGGCCAAGATGACTCCTAACAAGAAAAACATCTTCAGGACAAATAAATTTTCCAGGTGCTAGTAGTATGCTCTCCCATGGAATACTTTGGATGCCTTCTTCTGCTAAAGGACACTCTCTCCTGCCCACTGGGGACAAGATTTGGGAAGAAGGAAGGCATGAAAAGCACCAAGAACCTCAGCCTGCCTCCTGTGGGTGTCTTATCCGCTAGAATGGCAAAGGGAAGCTCTTCCCTCAGGCCTCGATGCTCAGTTCATCAATTGCTGCAGTTCTGATTCCCTTTCAGGATTTTCTCTCTACTGATGTAACTGATGGAGGTGAAAAATTTTAAAAAGGTACAACATGAGAGTTGTGAGTTAGGTGTTATTTTGGGACAAAGTTAGGAATATAAACCCAGGAGACAGCATCTCAGATAGCTCTAAGGAACTGGTCTAAAGATGCAGCGGGAAGGTCAGTGCTATATATGATGCTAGTGAAGGGGTTACATGCAGTCAGGCCCACACTTTTGGCAAAAACTTGCGGCTAGTCACGAGGGGCAGACATCACTGTTAGGGATTTTAGTGCTTTTCTAAGTACGAGGAGATGCAAGAATTGGCCTCATAAAACCTTCTCCTGAAAATATCTAACTATGGAAAGAGCTGTCCTGCCAGCTTTTCCCAAAGTACAGAACACTTCATCCCTGCTCTTCACCCTGAACTCCTTCAGGGAGTGTTGCGGGTCAGCGGGTGCCGTGATTCATGATTCAGTCCTAGTAGAGGTGGATGAGAGGGGCCAATTTGTAGTTGGCAGAGCCATGATCCCGCCTAAGACTCAGCCACCACGAATCCAATAGTTCATCACCTGAGCCCAAGAGGAGGGGAAGGTTGGGGATGTGCATCCCAGAGAGTTCATCTCATGTGATTCTCAGACATTGCTGCTCTTTCATTGGAAGGACTAATGTTGAAGCTGAAACACCAATACTTTGGCCACCTGAGGCAAAGAGACGACTCATTGGAAAAGACCCTTATGCTGGGAAGATTGAGGGCAAAAGAAGGAGAGGGCAGCAGAGGATGAGATGGTTAGATAACATCGCTGACTCAATGGACAGGAATTTGAGCAGGCTCCGAGAGAAGTGAAGGACAGGGAAGCCTGGCATACTCCAGTCCAGGGGCTCGCAAAGAGTCCGACATGACTTAGCAACTGAGCAATAAATGTATGAGACCAGCCTCTTTCTCTTAGCCAAAATGACAGAAAAGGGCTACAGGCGGCAGTCCAAAAAAAGTCAATTGTTGAGACTCTGTCTTTTAAACCCCATCCTACAGTTTGAAAATAAAGCTTCTTATTTTTAGAATGCCAGCAGAATTGTTCCCGCTCTGCCCCTGCCGTCTCAATGGCGGCCTTGGGTTCTTAAACCTTAACCTTGAAAAGAAACCGTTTACATTGTAAATGCGCTGGCGGTATGAAGACTGTTCTGTCGTAGAATAGCCAGCGGAGACTAGAAGTTCAGAAGGGGCTTTTTTCCTTCCTTCTGAAAAGGCCTAATCCGAGGGGCTTACACTGGGACAAAATCAAACGCTTAGCAGTAATTGTGCGTGGGTCCTAGCTGTGAACTTGCATAAAATCTAAAATTTCACACAACCCATTCTGTTCTGGGGATTTCGCCACTGATCCTGAGGAAACAGAGCTTCTGGAGGGGTTTGGGGAAAATCAGACCATGCAGACCCTCAGGCGAACACACTTGCTAACAAAACGCCTTTCAAGTCCTCCGCTCTTCAAACACAGGCAGCTCCCGGCTAGGCGCTCAGCACTGCAGAGGCTCGCAGGCTCTTATGAGAGGCCTTTGAGAACCTCAGCATGTTTGTCTCGGCTGCCTTAAGTCACCCTCTCAGGTAGTCTGATCCGCTAGTAGTCTAGAGTTAGGCAGGAAAAGGAAAGACTCGGATTGGCTGACTCCAGCTGCTTCGATGGAGTGTCAGGTGGAAGGATTAGGTCCATTTTAGGTCCATTTTGACCAGTGGGCAAAACAATAGTCAGTGGATGAAGATAAGAGGAGGACACTTTCGGGAGACTGAAGATTTCCTGCCATGTTAGTAAGCGTGTCTTTCACAGAGGAAAAAAGCTTTCTTCATTTTAATCAATTCCAAGTTATCCAGTTTTTTCATGAATTTGCTTTTGATAAGATATCTAAAAAGTCACCATCAAATTCAAGTTCATCTAGATTTCCTTCTGTATGATATGTTAATAGTTTTGCATCTTACATTTAGGTATGGGATTCAATTTGAGTATGATTTCATTTTATCTGCTCTCTTAGTAGTTGTCAGAGTTTGTTATGTACATTTACAATTAATCTAAATCCACTTTCATGAAACACTATACCACCACACGAGTAGCGCCACTATCTCTTAGCAAAACATTACCAATTTCTCCCATAGTTCAGTTCAGCTCAGTCTCTCAGTCGTGTCCAACTCTTTGCCACCCTGTGGACTGCAGCACGCCAGAATTCCCTGTCCATCACCAACTCCCGGAGTTTACTCAGACTCATGTCCATTGAGTCAGTGATGCCATGCAACCATCTCATCCTCTGTCCTCCCCTTCTCCCCCTGTCTTCAATCATTCCCAGGATCAGGGTCTTTTCCAATGAATTGGTTCTTCACATCAGGTGGCCGAAGTATTGGAGTTTCAGCTTTAGCATCAGTCCTTCCAATGAACACCCTGAACGGATCTCCTTTAGGATGGACTGGTTGGATCTCCTTGCAGTCCAAGGGACTCTCAGGAGTCTTCTCCAACACTACAGTTCAAAAGCATCAATTCTTCGGCACTCAGCTTTCTTTATAGTTCAACTCTCACATCCATACATGACTACTGGAAAAACCATAGCCTTGACTAGACGGACCTTTGCTGGCAAAGTCACATCTCTGCTTTTTAATATGCTGCCTTGGTTGGTCTTAGTTTTCCTTCCAAGGAGCAAGCATCTTTTAATTTTAAGGCTGCAGTCACCATCTGCAGTGATTTTGGAGCCCAGAAAAATAAAGCCTGACACTGTTTCCCCATCTATCTCCCATGAAGTGATGGGACCAGATGCCATGATCTTAGTTTTCTGAATGTTGAGTTTTAAGCCAACTTTTTCCCTCTCCTCTTTCACTTTCACCAAGAGGCTCTTTAGTTCCTCTTCACTTCCTGCCATGAGGGTGGTGTCGTCTGTGTATCAGAGGTTGTTGTCATTTATTTCGCTTATCCACATGCTGTCCTCTCCCAATACATTGTTCCTCCAATTACTTTAAGCAGACCATCAGCAGATTAAGAATAAGAAAAATAAAGATTTTGCTTTACCTTTATTTATTCCTTCTTTGTCACTCTGCCACATTTCTGACCTATATCATCTTCCTTCTTCCTAAAGAACATTTTCCTTCTTCCTTTTAACATTTCTTGCATATCTGCTGGGCTTCCCAGGTAGCTCTGTGATAAAGAATCAGCCTGTCAATACAGGAGACAGAAGAGATGCAGGTTTGACCCCTGGGTTAGAAAGATTCCCTAGAGAAGGGCATGGCAACCCACTCCAATGTTCTTGCCTGGAGAATCCCATGGACAGGGGAGCCTGGCGGGCTACAGTCCATAGGCTCACAAAGAATCAGACACGATTGAAGCAACTTAGCACACACATAACGCATATCTGCTGATGATGAATTTCTCAGTTTTTGTTTGTCTGAGAAAGTCTTTATTACTGCTTCACTTTTGGAAGATAATTTTGTTGTATTTAGAATTTTCAGTTGGTAGATAATTCTTTAAACACTTTAAATGTTTCACTCTGCTCCCTTCTCTTCTTGCACAGTTCTGATGAGAAGTCTGATATAATCTATGATTATTACTCCTTATAGATAAAGTGCTTTTCCTGACTTTTTTCAGTATTTTCCCTATGTCTATAGTTTTCTGCAGTTTGACCATGATGCACTTAAGTGTTGATTTTTTGGTATTTATCTTTCTTGGTGTTCTCTGGACTTTCTGGATCTATGGTCCTTGGCCATTATCACATCAAATATTTCTTCTGCTCTGTTCTATTTCTTCTCTTTCTGATATTTTCCTTTACACAGATGTTACACCTTTTGATATTGTCCCACCATTCTTTTGTACTTCTTTTTTTGCATTTCATCTTGTGGAGTTTTTATTGTCCTATCTTCAAGGTCATTGATTCTTTCCTTGGTCATGTCTAGTTGACTAATGAGCCCATCAAAAGCATTCTTCATTGTCACTGTAGGCTTTTTTTCCTCTAGCACCTCCTTTGGACTTTTTCTTAAAAACTCTGTGTCACTGCTCATATTACCCATCTGTTCTTCTATGTTGTCTACTTTTTCCTTTAGCATGTTACTCATAATTATTTGCTTCCCAGGTGGCTTAGGAAAGAACCCACCTGCCAATGCAAGATATGCGAATTCAATCCCTGGGTCCAGAAGATCCCCTGGAGTAGGAAATGGCAAACCCATTCCAGTATTTTTCCCCAAGAAACCCCATGGACAGAGCACCCTTGTGGGCTACAAGAGTTGGACACGACTTAGCAACTAAACAGCAACACAATTATTTTAAATTTCCTGTTGGATAATTTCAATATCCATGTCAGATGTGAGTCTGGTTCTGATGGGTTTCTCATCTCTACAGAGTGTACTTTTTTCTTGATTTGGCATACCATATAACTTTCTGTTGAAGGTGACACATGTGGTATCAGATAATAGGGACTAGTGTAAATAGGCCATTAGGGTAATAATATGTGCTAATCTCGCTAATAAAAAGGCTGTATTTAACGTCTCTTGTAGCTGCTGATGCCTAAGCTCTCAAATTCCTCTAGTGTCACTCAATCTGCATCCTTTCTTGACGCTAGGCTTTTCTGTGTAGTCTCCCCAGAGAGAGCTTGTATCTTGCAGTTCTTTTTGCGGTAATCCCCCGCACTGTTAGTGTGTTGGTAAGATGTCAGAGAGAGAAAGAGAAGGCATCCTACAACCTTCCAATTAACTATCAGCCTTTCAGTGAGCCCGGATCTTGGGACTGTGACCTTCATATCGCTTCTTCAAAGAAAAGAAGCTTTTCTTGGTCACACTCATCCACACTCCATCTCTGGTGATTTGTCGAAATGGCCATTTAAATGCCCCACCAGTTCATGACTTTAACTCAAGGTAAGGAAATCTCTACCTCGCTACTCTTGGAGATGGCAATTTGCTCTGAATTCACACATCTCTGAACCCAGCCTTCTCTGATGATCTGATATTTCTGCTCTGGTGGGTCTGAGAAAAGTCGCTGATTCTCAATTTATCCAGAGTTTTCTTATAAGGATGAAGGATGGGAATAATAGCTTATGAGCTCTTCATATGTTCCAGCTGAAACTGGAAGTCCCTACTTTTACTTTCAAAATGTGTTTCTTTATCTTACATACATTCTATGGAGCATTTCTTATGATTCACAGGAATCTTCTTGGGCCTACATTTCGCAATAGCTTCTGCTGTGAAAGTTCCAAGTAGCAGACTTTGACCAGCTCTGCTGAGGAATAACAGAGCCTTGGCCTCCACCTGCACCACACACTTCTTGTTTCCTAGCCTGGAGTTTTTCTGACATAGCCCATGACTCCTTTGGGGAACTCATGGAATCTGTAATATGCAACCTAGCAGTAAAGGTGAATTAAGACCAGGAGATCATATTTGACTAACAGGGAAAGAAAGCTGATGGATAATTGGTGAGACAGAATACCAGTCCCCTACAGAAATGGCCAATTCGACAATTCACTGTGGTATTTCCTTTCCTCTCTATTCCCCAATTTCTGCTCCCTGAAATTACTTTCAGGATGAATACCCTATAGGCAAGTCTTTGGCTCAGGTTCTGCTTTTAAGGAACCTAAACTACAGAGAAACTATTTATTCAAATAAGTTGAAAAGTGAAAGTGAAGTCACTCAGTCATGTCTGACTCTTTGCAACCCCATGGACTGTAGCCTACCAGGCTCCTCCATCCATGGGATTTTCCAGGCAAGAATACTGGAGTGGGCTGCCATCTCCTTCTCCAGGGGTTCTTCCCAACCCATGGATCAAACCCAGGTCTCCTGCATTGCAGAGAGATGCTTTACCATCTGAGCTACATTTATGCAAAAAGAAATTTTGTAACACATTAGTAAATGGAGGAAAATATCCATTGGTCATTAAACAGATAGTTATCCTTTCATAACTTTCCATGACTTCTCCACTTGTCAAATAAATACCCCTCTTAGTCTGTCCTCCCCATCCTTCCTTTGCATTGTGATAGTACTTTATCAGTTTTACAAAATTCCCTGCTCTCATGCGCTTCCCTCTACATTTTGAGAAATTAAGAGGAGAAGGGAAAACAGAAAACACTGAACACTGTTGCTTGTGCTCTTGTGTTTAAAAAGGAAGATTATCAAGAGTTGGGAAGTTCAGTTCAGTTCAGTTGCTCAGTCATCTCCGACTCTTTGTGACCCCATGAACTGCAGCATGCCAGGCCTCCCTGTCCATCATCAACTCCCGGAGTCCACCGAAACTCATGTCCATTGAGTCGGTGATGCCATCCAACCATCTCATTCTCTGTCGTCCCCTTCTCCTCCTGCCCTCAATCTTTCCCAGCATCAGGATCTTTTCCAATGAGTCAGCTCTTCACATCAGGTGGCCAAAGTACTGGAGTTTCAACTTCAATATCAGTCCTTCCAATGAACATCAAGGACTGATCTCCCTTAGGATGAACTGGCTGGATCTCCTAGAGTTAGTAAAGCATGACTCAAAGTGGGATTTGTGGGCTTGCTGTTTGTCTGAAAACTGCCTTTTCTGTCTACTCTAAACAGATTGTTCCAAAATGCAAATCAACTACATCAGTACATGCAACATTTTGTTTAAGTGACATTTTTAATTAAAATTTGTTTGGTTTAAAACTGACTTTTTCTTTTTTGGTAGCACAGCTCCCTCAGTGAAGGTGCAATGTGTTGATTTATATTCTTATGTTAGCCGTTTATCTCACGGTGGACTGACTCTTTGAGTAAGACTGAAATATAATGGTTTGAAAGCATTAACTGGACATTCGTTAGCATGTACTATGTGTTAAGCATTGTTCTTCGGGATTCACTAGTATTAATTCTCAAAATATTATATATGAAGTGAAAGTGTTAGTCACTCAGTCATGTCTGACTCTTTGTGATCCCATGGACCACAGCCCACCAGGCTCCTCTGTCCATGGAATTCTCTAGGCAAGAATACTGGAGTGGATTGCCATCCTCTTCTCCAGGGGATCTTTCCAACCCAGAGATTGAACCCGGTCTCCCACATTGCACGCAGATTCTTTACTGTCTGAGCCACCAGGGAAGCCCACATATGAGGTAGGTAATATTATTTTCATTTTACAAGTTAGAAAACTGAGGCACAGTGAAATCCAATAATATGTCCAACACGGCGCAGCTCATAAGTGGTAGCAGCAGACCCAGAGATGGACATCCGAGTGGTCCCCAGTGACCCTGGCCCTAGGTATCCATGCCTTTGTGTAGTTAACTCTTCTATTATATCAACATTAGTGTGTGTGACTGAAGAATACAACAGAAGTGACAATGTGTGACTTTCACAATGCTACAGGCTGAATATATGTGCCCCCTCAACATTCATATGTTGAAATCCTATGCCTCACTCTGATGGCATCAGGAGACAGGACCTTTGCAGGTGGAGTCCTCATGAATGGGATTAGTGCTCCAATAAAAGACAGTCCAGAGAGTTCTCTTGCCTTCTTTCCATGATGTGAAGGTAGGGTCAGAAAATGGCCATTTGCACCTGGGAAGAGAGTTCTCACCAGTCACTAGCCATGCTGGCCCCTTGATCTTGGACTTACAGTCTCCAGAACCATGACAAGTGAATTTCTATTATTTAAAAATCACCCATCTGGAGGGGGAGCATATGTAAACCCATGGTGGTTTCATGTCATTGTATGGCAAAACCAACACAATAAAGTAGAGAAAATTTTTAAAAATAAAATAAAATAAAAATCACCCAGTTCAACAGACCCATGGACACAACGGGGGAAGGAGAGGGTGGGACGAATGGAGAGAGTAGCCCGGAAACATATACATTACCATTTGTAAACTAGACAGGCAGTGGGAATTTGCTGTGTGATGCAGGGAGCACAAATCCTCTGCTCTGTGACAACCTGGAAGGGGTCTCAGCCACCCCCAAAGTCCTGACCCACAGGATCTAAGATAATGAAGTGTTCTCGGTGTTGTAAGTCTCTACTTTGGACTAATTCCTTACACAGCAACAGGTAACAAATCCGATCGCAGATGAGTCTGGCACCAAAGCCAGTTTCCTTCATTGCTATGTAAAAGAATTGAAGGTAGAAAATGAAGCGATGTCCTCCTCGTGTTTTGTGATGCAGTGTTATTCCAAGCCGGGTTTGTGTAGCAGCCCCCCCTTATCTCAGCCAACAGCAGCGGTAAACATCCCAACGAGAGAAACCAGAGGGAACCAAGAGAGCACAGCCCTGCAGTAAAGCTCTGTTGGTCAGTCGCTAAGCCGCGTCCCATTCTCTGCGACCCCATGGGCTGTAGCCCCTGAGGCTTCCCTGTCCTCCACTGTCTCCTGGAGCTTGCTCAAATCCTGGCCTAGGCAAATTTTTACTTTGAGCATGTCCACAAAAGGGGCCATCATAACAGGAGAGACAAATAGCAGCTCATAAAGTCCAGTTTCACTAAGCAGAGCTGAGAGCTGGTTGTCTAATATATATGTATATGTGTATTATGTAATGTGTGTATATATATATATAATGTATATATACATATACAATGTATAATGTACGTTGTATAATGTGTATGTATATACATATAATGTGTGTGTATATATATATAAAGAGTAGAATTCAGAGACTGATCATTTTTTCAGAACGGAGAGTGTTTGCAATTTGCACATGGGTTGATCTTGAGCTGCAGACGCCTTTAATGACAGCATGACTATCGCTGACTAGATGAATGTCAGCATCGTAGGTGCTGATGCAAAATGGTTTTTTATCAATTAGGATGGGTCTAAAATCAAGTCTGACAATTACTTATTGCTTTAGTCAAGTTCTTAGGAAGATAAGAACTTTCTGTTCTCCCATAAGCCATTTCACCACAGTGTCAATATCTGCACCATGAGGGGAATGCAGATAATAAGATAACAAGAGCAGCTGCAATTTATTAAGTGCCTGCTGTGGACTAGCTGCCATACAGCTTCTATCTCAACTACTCAGCTGTTGCAACACAACAGCTCCCATGAACAAGGAAAGAATGGAGGCAGCTATATTCCAATAAAACTTTATTTATGAAACTAGGAACTAAGCTGGATCTGGCCTCAGGGCTATAATTTGCTGCCCTCAACTTAAATGTCCATCAGCAGAGGGCTGGATAATGAAGAAGTGGCATGTATATGCAATGGAATATTACTCAGCCATAAAAAGGAACGAAATTGGGTCATTTGTAGACATGTGGATGGACCAAGAGACTATCAAACACAGTGAAGTAAGTCAGAAAGAGAAAAACAAATATTATATATTAACGCATAAATGTGAAATCTAGCAAAACGGTATAGATGGTCTTATTTGCCAAACGGAAAATAGAGGCACAGACGTAGAGAAGAAACATAGGGATACCAACTGAGGGGGTGGGACCAGTTGGGAGATGGGGTTGATATAGATACTCTGTTGATACTATATATAAAAAATAGGCAGCTAATGAGAAGCTACTGAACCGCTCAGGAAACCCTACTCAATGCACTCAATGCTCTGTGGTGGCTTAAGTGGGAAGGAAATCCAAAAAAGAGGGGCTAGATGTATATGTGTATATACGGATTCACTTTGCTATAGCAGAAACTAACACCCTATAAAGCAACTATACCCCACTAAAAACTGCTCAAAAAGTCTGCTGCTTCTGCGCCAGACTGTCTTTGGTGCCAGCCAAGGCGAGCTTTCTCCTCTCGCATCTTCTAGACACGCAGTTCCCCTGTCTGGGTCATCCCTTTCCTTCTCCTGCTCATCCCTGTGCTCTCAGCCACATCATGACATCACCAACAGACGGTGCTTCCACCCCTTTCTACTGTCACAGGTGCCCTGCTGTGGGCTTCCCAAATGCATGTCCTCTCTCACAACCCTCATCTCCCTTTCCCGTAACTCCGTGTTTTTGTGTCTTTCTTTCCTGACCAACTGAGAGCTCTGTGAAGGCAGGGATTCGGTTCAGTTCCTGACACACAGTAGGTGCTCAGGAAGTATTGTTGTCTGGTCGCTCGGTCGTGTCCGACTCTCCGTGACCCTGTGGACGGTAGTCCACCAGGCTCCTCTCTTCATGGGATTTGCAACAAGAATACTGGAGTGCCAAATAAAATTCTGTAAAGCAATTATCCTTCAATTAAAAAATAAATAAATAAGAATACTAGAATGAGCCACCATTTCCTTCTCCAGGGGATCTTTCCGACCCAGGGATGGAACCCACGTTGCCTACGTTGCAGGCAGATTCTTTACTGTCTGAGCCATCAGGGAAGCCCAAAGAAGTATAGGGGGAAAGAATGATTAATATTTCGGGGAGCATCTAAGACACACTTTGCCATCTCACACTTGTCTGTTTTACAATTTTTGTTAAAGTGATCTCGTTCCCAAGAAATGGATTCTACACTTGCGTATTTTGTTAGACTCATGGGCAATTCTGCCTCTATTTTACACTGTAAGACTTTCCAAATGAGGAAACGCCTGTGAAATTCGTGTTTAAGGTGCTTTCATTCTCTTGCCACTATTTCTCCATAATGGTGACCTTTAAATTTAGCCTGAGCATAAACGGGGTTGTCAGAACATCAGGTTACATTATGCAATGCAGCTATTTGTGCCTTTTAAAGACGGACCGAGTCCTCACGTGGACTGCCCGGCCGGAAAGCTACCCTGATGATATTCTCGAAACCGAGGCAGCCAGGATTGAATCCAGAAGTGGGTCAGCGTCAAGAAGCCACACGCTTCTTGGAAACCAGTTTTGCTAAAAACAGGTCCTCACATCTCCTTCCAGAAAATAAGTAACCCTTGGCTCTTGTGTGGCCTTGCTTGTTCAGGCAGATGGGATTGAGGCTGGGGTTTAAGGGAGAAGTGGGTAACTGGGCTGCAGAGCTTGTTTTTCTTTTCTTTTCCAGTGGCAGTGTGAGCTGGGCACTGGGATATCCAGGGAACTGTGGAGTCCCTGACTGTCCCACTGCATCAGAGGCTCAGAGGGTTCCCGGGCTGGGGGCAGCTCCCCTCCTAGACCTGGGCCATCCCCCAGTATTTTTGCACCTGTTGGGCTAACTGCCCCACCTCTTTGTCAACAAAAGGCTCAAAGGTTGGGCTAAGCAGCTCCCTGAAAACTTTCCAGCTCTGGGTTATGCAGTCCATTTTTTTCATCATAGTTTCAGAAGCAGAGCTGCAAGGGCCAGCAATGGAGAAGAGGGGGAAGGGAGGGGATTGAGCCCCAAAGGATGAGTCAAGGGCTTCTGCACACGCTGTTGTGTTGCCATAAAACAAAGACCTCGTGCTGCGCTCTCAGGGCCAAAGAATTCACCCAAGTCTCAAGTCTGAGAAGCTGGTGGTGCAGACACTCAGAGATGGAGACCATAAGTGGGAAGAACCTAGCGGACAGACGCCTAGCTTGCTCCTTGGGAAACAGCAGTGTAGCTCTCATCACAGGACCCCTTCCTGGACTTTTACCCCAACCTAGTCTGGTGTAAAAAATAATGGCCCTGTGCGATTTTAGTTTTTGAAGCCCGCTTGCCTGCAGACAGGCAGGATCATTTAATAATAATGAAATATTTCATTGGGCGCAGACTATATCACAGAATGGGGCTTCTCAGGTGGCACGGTGGTAAATACAGGAAGCGAAAGAAATGCATGTTCGATCCCTAGGTAGGGAGGATCCCCTGGAAGAGGAAATGGCAATGTGCTTCAATATTCCTCCCTGGAGAATCCCACGGATGGAAGCCAGACGGGCTACATCCACGGTGTCACAAAGAGTTAGACACAACTGAGCGTGCGCACGCACACACACACACACACACACACACACACGCAGGCACTACTCCGAGCACCATACAAGTACCAGGCAGGTGTAGTAGGAGGCAACTTCGAGGCTAAAAATGGCTAAATCTCTACAATTTCGTGTTTCGTCTAATATTATCCCTTTTGGCTTTACAGCAATCCTCCAAAGACTACTGTTTTCTGATGTAACAAGGTCTCGCTGGTTTTCTGCCACCCTAGTCAAACGCGCCTCAGTTTTCTTCCCTATAAAATGGGACACATTATATTACTTGCTTTATAGGAGCATCAGAGAATTAAATGAGTTCACAAATGTAACAGTGACTGGTACATAAATGTTTAGCTTTACAACTGTGGACAGAGACAGCTGTCCACATGTTTGCAGCCATGAAATTAAAAGACCCTTGCTCCTTAGAAGAAAAGCTATGACCAACCTAGACAGCATATTAAAAAGCAGAGACATCACTTTGCCGACAAAGATTCACGTAGTCAAAGCTATGGCTTTTCCAACAGTCATGTACAGATGTGAGAATTAGACCACAAAGAAGGCTGAGTGCCAAAGAACTGATACTTGCAAACTGTGATGCTGGAGAAGACTGTGGAGAGTCATTTGGACTGCATGGAGATCAAACCAGTCAGTCCTAAAGGAAATCAACCCTGAATATTCATGGGAAGGACTGATGCTGAAGCTGAAGCTCCAATATGTTGGCCATCTGATGCGAAGAGCTGACTCACTGGAAAAGACCCTGATGCTGGGAAAGATTGAGGGCATGAGGAGAAGGTGGTGACAGTGGGTGAGAGGGTTGGATGGCATCACCGACACAATAGATCTGAGTTTGGGTGAACTCCGGGAAGTGGTAATGGACAGGGAAGCCTGGCGTGCTGCAGTCTGTGGGGTCACAAAGATTCCGACACGACTGAGCGACTGAACACCAACAAAAGTGACAGTTAGGGCCTTCATTTGAGAAATACCGTGTGTAATGACTTTCAATTTTTTGTGTGTGCTGGACACTTATTTCTTCTCCTTCTGCAATACCACCCCAATTCTCCCTCAAGACAGCTCATCCTCCCTGGCAGGGGCTGTCAGTTAAGGTCCCTTGTTCCCTCTCACTATGAAGTATACATATGGCCCAAAGTGAGTCAATCCCAAGTTTTCCTGAATTCTGTACTTGTCAAGGGCTTCCTAGGTGGCACTGTGGTAAAGATTTCGCCTACGAATGCAGGAGACCTGGGATTGATCCCTGGATCGGGAAGATCCCCTGGAGAAGGAAATGGTGACCCACTCCAGTATTCTTACCTGGAGAACCCCATGGACAGAAGAGCCTGGTGGATTACAGTCCATGGGGTCACAAAGAGTCAGACATGACTGAGCATGTACTTTTCAAAGCCAGACTGTTCTGCTTTCTTTCTGATTTTGCAGCAGCTATTCTGGGTCCTTCCAATAATTTCCATTTTTGCACAATAAGGGGCAGAGAGGGAGGGGATTGTGTGGTAATTTAGCAGGTTGTTAACAAGTTAATTGGCTTCTGTCTTTGTAATCAAAGATCCTTAACATATATATCATTGGAAATAGGCATTTTAACCTATTCCTTCTAAACAATGAAACTAGCTAGAGTGTACTGGCTCCGTGTCAAGACCTTTAGTACGTGGTTATGTTTAACACATCCCTGCCCCATTTCACACATTAAAAAACTAAAGACTTAGATTTTCTTGCCTGTTTTCCCAGTCAATGGCTGTGCACCCTGGAACAAGACTCTTAACCTCTCTGAGCCTCTGCCTCCTGCTGTGCAAAGTGGGGGGGGGGGTCAGTTATACTGCCCACTGCCAGGCGGTTTTGAAAATCAAACAAAATGATGGAGATACAAAAGCACTTTGAAAGCTGGTTAAGTGCCATATGAATGGAAAATTGCGTGGCGATTCTCTTTATCCAAAGGATATGTGTTAATGCCTCTTCCGGGTGCCTAATTTAAGTCTTTTGTTCTTTCTGCATAGAAATAATAATTTCTAAATGTAGGCTTTCATGTGAAAGTTCGGACTAATATGCAGCCCGGGATAATGAGGCTCTCTTCCTTGAAAGCACCTCCGTGGGTTTCCTGGCTATTTCACTCCCTTGCCAGCTGAAGCTTGTGTTCTTTGCTCTTCTCATCAAACTTAGAGGCCTTTTCTCTCCTTTCAGTCTTATTTTTCCTCCTGCCTTTTCCAACCTCACAGCCCCCCAAGGATCAATAACTGCCAGCAGTGACTACACACAGCCTTACGAGGGGTTTTAGTGACTTAAGGGTTAGATTCAGCTTTCTGTGGTGGAACGGAGCTTCAGATGAAGGTCTGCTAAAGTCCACCAAGGATTACACCAAGAGTGAGCACGAATAGGGACAATTAGCGATATTACGTCCAAACGCCAGTGGTTTTAATAAGCAAATAATGCGGGGGATCAGGCTGCAGCGTATTAGCAAAGAAGAAGGAAAAAACGAGAGGAAGGGAAGCATATTTCTCGTGTGGAGCCCGGTGAATATTCTTACTGGTCCATGGTGCCATCTTGTGGACCATTTTCAAGTAGCGCTCAGCTTCCAGTTGTGATTGCATTAGCCAGTCTGCTCTGCCGGAGAAGGCAGTGGCACCCACTCCAGTCCTCTTGCCTGGAGAATCCCGGGAACGGAGGGGCCTGGGAGGCTGCAGTCCATGGGGTTGTGAAGAGTCAGAACCAGCTGAGCGACTTCACTGTCACTCTTCACTTTCTTGCATTGAAGAAGGCAATGGCAACCCACTCCAGCGTTCTTGCCTGGAGAATCCCAGGGACGGGGGAGCCTGGGGGGCTGCCGTCCACGGGGTCGCACAGTCGGACACGGCTGAGCGACTGAGCAGCAGCAGTCTACTCTTCATCGCTTACAGTATCCATGCTTAGCCACTGCCGTGTCCAAGTCTTTGCCACCCCGTGGACTGTAGCCCACCAGGCACCATCGTCCACTGGGATTTCCCAGGCAAGAATGCTGGAGCAGATAGCCATTTTCTCCTCCAAGGGACCTTCCCAACCCAGGGATGGAACCCACCTCTCCTGCATTGTGCATGCATGCATGCCCAGTTGCTTCAGTCGTGTCTGACTCTTTGCGACTCCATAGACTGTAGCCCACCAGGCTCCTCGGCCTATGGAATTCTCTAGGCAAGAATACTGGAGTGGGTTGCCATGCCATACTCCAACAGGGGATCTTCCTGACCTAGTGATGGAACCCAAGTCTCCTGCAGCTCTGGCACTGCAGGAGGATTCTTTATCCACTGAACCATCAGGGAAGACCACAGCATCCACTGGAGCTTGTAAGTGATAATGATTTTCTGATCACCCAAGAGAGCACAGATGATCATACCTGGTAGAACTCTCAAATTAGAACTTATTAGGCATGGTTGACCAGTTGTCCAGTGCTTTTCAAAAGTATTTATTTGCTTGACTACATTAGGTCTTAGTTTCAGCACTTAGGATCTTCCGTCCTTCTTGTGGCATGTGAATTCTTTGCCAGGGCAAGTGGGATCTAGTCCTCTGACCAGGAATAGAACACAGGCCCCCTGAACTGGGAGCGTGGAGTCTTAGCCACTGGACCACCAGCGAAGTCCCAAGTCATCCTATGCTTTAGCCTTTTCCTCTCACCCTCTGTAATAGTAGATGTCCGTGGTTCTCCTCTCTGATAGTGTCTCTACAGCCTTCTCCACCAAGTACACTCTGTGCAGCTCCTAAGGTCTGATCTTTGCTTTCTCGTTGTATGTGCAGTGGTTCCCCACCTTTTCATAGGTTACATAACCCACAGAGCACAAGTGGTCGGCCACGGACCGTGGTCATTCTTTCCAGAAAAAAGACACTCATATGACCATCTCCCTCACACACATACTCTCTCCTACAAACACACACACACACACACACTCACACATTTCACCAAAAATTTCCGGGGGTGCACTCTTGGCTCCACATTTAGGATGCATGCTCTGCAGTGTTCCCTTCAGTGGTGGTATGGAATCCCAGACTTTTTAAGTATCACATCTATGAAGATGCATCTTGGAGTCCCGTGTGCCTTTCTATATTCAGTTCTTCATTTCCAACCGCCTTCACTATTCCTAATTTAAACACCCCATCCTTTCCTACAGCTGCCTTTCAACAAGCTTATTCCCCTCCCATAAAATGCCTACAGTGAAAGAAAAGTGAAGTCACTCGGTTGTGTCCAACTCTTTGACCCCATGGACTGTGTAGCCTACCAGGTTCCTCTGTCCGTGGGGTTTTCCAGGCAAGAATACTGGAGTGGGTTGACATTTCTTTCTCCTATGGAAGCAGCCAAATTCACTTCACAATTCAAAATTTACTGCATATGCTACCATCTCTGGGAAGCCAGTCATAATTAGAGAGAACTAAAATTTCCATTTTGTGATCTAAGTCAATTTTTTATTCTTTACCTAAAATATTTCAGACTTCCCACAGTTTATAGCTGACTGTGGGTGTGAGCATGCTAAGCTGCTTCAGCCACGTCTGACTCTTTGTGACCCCATGGAATACAGCCCCTCCAGGATCCTCTGTCCATGGGATTCTCCAGGCAAGAATACTGAAAGGGGTTGCCATGCCCTCCTCCGGGGGATCTTCCTGACCCCGGGATTGAATCTGTGTTTCCTGCATTGACAGGCAAGTTCTTTGCCACTAGCGCCACCTGGGAAGCCCTATAACTGACCCTGTGTGTGTGTCGGTCCTTTAGTTGTATCCGACACTTTTGTGACCCCATAGGCTCTGTCCATGGAATTCTCCAGGCAAGATTGCTTGGGTGGGTTGCCATTCCCTTCTTCAGAGGATCTTCCCACCCCAGGGATCAAACCCGCGTCTCCCACATCACAGGCAGTCTTGACCATCTGAGCTACCAGGGAAGATGGTAATTCTTTAGGAAAGAAAGCATGTTCTATTTACTTTTGCAAGCTCCATGAGAATAGAGGGAAGGCAGTTAAGCTTCCCAAGCCTTGGTTCTTCCATACACAGGACTCTGACAACTTCTACAAGTGGGTCCTTGGGAGGAGACAACGTGGAGATGCATGCGATGCCCTTGGTACATTTCCTGGCACACAGTTGGTCAAATATGTTTCTTGAATGAAAAGATTCTCAGACAAGAAAAAAGAGTTAATGTCACTGTCTCAAAAAAAAAAAAAAAAATATATATATATATATATATGTCTTCCCATGATTTTGGAAACAAGTAGATTGTCTCTGGTTTCTGTTGAAGTGATTAAGTCCCTAAAGGTCAGGGACTGAGCCAGGGATTAAGGAGGCAAAAGCAGATCCACATGTTGCTCCAATAGGTCTGATCTTTCAACCTTCTCAATCAAGACCGAGACACTGCCCTCTGAAGCATTACTATATTGGCCATATTTATGAAAGTCAATTATAGAGCATTATTTTGTTTAAGACTGTGCACCCGGCTTTTCTTTCTGAGCTGAAAATTAGCAAGAGTCATCTGCTGTGGCTGGCTTCAGTCTCATGGCAACAGTGGTCTTAACAGCACCGCAAGTTGCCCCTGGTGGAGCAGAAAGAGCTGGGGGTGGTGGGCAGACGCCACAGGACATGTCCTTCTCCTTGAAACCACACTGCGCAGAGAACAGTGGACCCAGCCCTCTGTCATCCACCACAGTGCCTCAACTGCTGCTGTCCTTCGGTATGCGTGGGTGCTCAGTCACTCAGTCATGTCTGACTCTTTGCAACCCCCTGGACGTAGCCCATCAGGATCCTCTGTCCACAGAATTTCCCAAGCAAGGATACCGGAGTGGGTTGCCATTTCCTCTTCTAAGGGATCTTCCCAATCCAGGGATAGAACCCATGTCTCTTGCATCTCCTGCATTGGCAGACAGGTTCTTTGCCACTGTGCCACCTGGAAATGTATTTAGAAGTTCATGTTTCTCATTAAAAATCTGTTTACTTCACAACCCCAAAAACAGTATCTTCCTGAGTTCTGCCATCTTTCTCACCAGATCACTTCCCAGAATGTTGATCCACTCCCACCTGTTTCTCCACACCTTTGCCATACTTGTCAAATATTAATATTCTGCGACAATCTGATTTTAATCCACCGGCAGATGCAATGTGGTGTCTCATTACCGTTTATTTTTTATTGAAGTATTGTTGATTTTCAATGTTGTGTTCATTACTGCTGTTCAACAAAGTGGTTCAGTTATGCACACATACCTATATGTGCCTATATATACATTGATTTTTAATATTCTTTTCCATTATGGTTTATCATAGGATATTAAATATAGTTCTCTGTGCTACACAGTAGGACCTTGTTGTTCCTCCATTCTACATATAAAAGCTTACACCTGCTAACCCCAAGCCCCCACTCCATCCCTCCTCCAACCCCCTTCCCCTTGGCAACCACAAATCTAATCTCTATGTTTGTGATTTTGTTTGTTTGATAGGAAGATTCATCTGTGTCATATTTCACATGTGAGTGATGCTCTAGGGTAATTTCTTTCTCTGTCTGATTGACTTCACTTAGTATGACAATCTCTGGTTGCATCCATGTTGGTGCAAATGGCATTGTTTTGTTCTTTTTTATGGCTGAGTAGTATTCCGTCATATATGTATACCACATCTTCTTTTTGCATCCCTCTATCAATGGACATTTAGATTGTTTCCATGTCCCATTGTTGTTTAAATTGGGCATGTCTATGATTATGAGTGAGTCTGAGCTCTTTCCCATACTTGTGAGCCACTTGAGGTTTCTATTCTGAATCGCCTACTCTTTGAGCATCGTGTTAGTATTTGTGTCTTGGTGTTGCTGTTGTTGATTTGCCAGAGCACTTTGGGTATACTTGGTACTAATTCCATTCAAAAATTCTCCTGTTGTTTCATTACCTTACACGTCTATGTTTCTATTTAGGTCTCAAATTGTCTATAAGTTCTCCCTTTGTGTATGGTGTGAGGTAGAGATCCCACTATCCTTTCCTTTGTAATATTAATCCATTTCCCAATATCACCTTCTTAAGAACTGGTCCTTTCCTTTTGATATGTCTGCCATTTCTTTCATACATCAAGTTCCTAGATATACATGCATCTGCTTCCAAAGTTTCAATTTAACTCCATTGTTGTAGTTGGTTGTTCCTGCATCAGCTCTTTTTGTTACCATATCATGACAGTATGTCTTCATATTTGCCAAGGAATATCCCCTTATTTGCTCTTCTTTTAAAAACTTGAGTTGGTGGGACTTCCCTGGCAGTCCGGTGGTGAAGATTCCACACTTCCAATGCAGAGGGCAAATATTTGATCCCTGGTTAGGGAACTAAGATCCCACATGCTGTGTGGCATGGCCAAAAATCCAATTAATTAATTTTTTAATGGAATTGGCTAGTCATGGACTTTTAATAACAGCCTCAAATTTGAGAGTCAGCTGACTTTATAAAAAAAAAGCTGAAATTTTAATTGTGTTTAATTCAAAAATTGATTTTAGAAGTTTTGACTCTATTGAAATTTCAAGGCATCCCACTTGTGAACATAATGGTCAAGTCTTGCTTTCAGGTGTTTAGCTATGTTTTTTTAAAGGTTTAAATTACTCTCTGTAGAGTTCTGTGCGTTCTTTAAATTCTTAGAGATGTTACAGATTTATCACTGTTGTGAAAATTGTATGATTTTCCACTATGTTTTCCAGCTTTTATTCCTGGTATAGAGGGACACAGAAATTTGAGTAGTCTCTGCTAACATCACCACTCTCTCTCGCTAGTTCTGATGGTTGGTGACTCTGTTTGAGGTGCTATGGGGATGCTCACAGCACCCTCCCCGTGTCATCTGCACAGGAGAAGCTGGCGTCCAGCCTCAAGATGCCTCCTAGCGTGCTGAAGGAGGAGAGGGGATGATGCCTCAGGACGCTGAGCCTCCGGTGTTACGCTGAAGGAGGAGAGGGGATGAAGCCTCGGGACATTGAGCCTCCGGTGTTACGCTGAAGGAGGAGAGGGGATGAAGCCTCAGGACGTTGAGCCTCTGGTGCTACACATTCTTCTCAGTCTCCCCCGTCAGCCTCCCCACCAGGCAACACTGGCCTCTGCATCCATGATACTCTCTTGGGGATGCCTCAACAGAGGACCGCAGTAGGGTGGACTAAGCAACCGAAACTTGTCTCAGAGATCTGGAGGCTAGGAGTCTGTGACCAAACTATCAACATGGTGGATTCCCTCAAGGCCCTGTGAGGGAGAATCTGTCCTGTGCCTCTCCCTGAGCTCCTGGGGGGTTGCTGGTCATCTCTGATGGTTCTTGGCTTGTAGAAGCCTCACCCCCATCTCTGCCTTCACCGTCACATGGCTTTCTCTTCATGTCTGTGTCTGTCCCCAGCGTCCCCTCTTTGTGAGGACGGCCGCCATACTGGATTAGGGCTCACTTACTCCATCCCTCTGGACTAATTGGTCACATCCTGAGGTACTAGGGGTGAGGACTTCAACATATGAATTTTAAGAAATTCAACCTTTTTATGAAGTCAGCTGACTCTCAAATTTGAGGCTGTTATTAAAAGTCCGTGAGTAGCCAAGTCCATTTAAAACATTAATCGAGTTGCTTTTTGGACCATGCCACACAGCGTGTGGGATCTTAGTTCCCTAACCAGGGATCGAACACATCAACTGACTTCAAGAACCTTCCTGAGCCCTGAGCGCTATAATTTACAATCTACTCATCTCCTCCTTGGTACATAGAGAGGAAGGAAGGCTCGCCCTCGCCTCTCGTTTGCTTCCCACTCCCACTGCATGTGAGGGACATTCTTGGTTGTCTCCAGCCAGGGCTGTGCTTGTAACTGCTGTGTTCCTGGTTCCCGTTGGCAGGAAGCAGAGAAGAGAGAAACGGAGAGAGGGCTTCCCTGGTGGCTCACTGGTTAAGAATCCGCCTGCCAACGCAGGGGACGTGGGGTCGAATCCCGGTCTGGGAAGATTCCACACACCTCGGGGCAACCAAACCCATGAGCCACAACCACTGAGCCCTCGAGCCCTAGGGCATGTGCTCCACAGCAAGAGAACCCACAGCAAGTGGGCAGCCCCCACTCGCTGCAACTGGAGAAGACCCAGCAGAAAAATAAATAAATAAAAGAGAGAGAGAGAAACAGAGGATCCTCATCCAAAGGGCCCTCTCTCTCCATCCTGAGCTGTTGGTTGTCTTCCACAGTGTGGCCCAGTCCCTGTTTTGTCTGCGGGAGCTGATCGGTTTCCTTCACATTCTCAGGCCCACCACCTTCCCCCTTGCTTCATCCTTGTCAAAGAATGCTTTCAAGGGAGGGAGACACAGTCTATGTTGATTTGCCATCTAGTCAGAACCATTCTTCACCTGGAGCTGTTCTCTACAGACCTCAGTAGACAGCCCAGCCCAGCTGTTCGTTCACCAGTGATTTCCGATTTAGGAAAGGGGGAAAAAAGAGAGAAATGGAGCATTCACAATTCCCACAATAGAAGCACATGGATAAGTAATTAAAGCTAAGTTTTAAACCACATCTTAAAGATTTCTGCTCAAGAAAGACTAAGCATCTATAGAAAAGTTAGGACACTGATAAATGACCGTTTTCCAGGCAGGGTTATTGCTGCAAACAAAAGGATGCTGGGTAAAAGGCCATCGATACGTTTGTTTTTCTTTCAGCCCTTATTCAATTGATACTGTGGTTCCTCCTCCTGTTCTCGTGCTGTTCACAGCTGCTGTAACGACAGGGGCCCTGGGGTGGGAGGTTAGGTGCTCAGAGCTTTCCCGTTGTCACTGAGTCACCTTGAGTGGGTTCCCATCCAGCAATGGGCCAGATTATCAAAGTTCTCACCAAGTATAACATGAAACAGTGTTTGTTTGTTATGGAGTAAAGATGAATGTGCGTTGGGTTTTTGGCTTCTCTGAGCGTTTAAAGAAGCTAAAACTCCAAGAAATTTTGCTCTGAATGTCTCTCACATTCTGCAGCTCACAGAGAGCTACACAGACCTATTTGAAATGATCTGAAATCAGGCTGGTTTTATATAGCTGATGGTAGCATGAGATGGGCGTGCTGCGGTCCACGGGGTCACAGAGTCAGACACGACTTGGCGACTGAACAACATCATAAGGTTAATAAGGACACCATTGGACTCTAATGTTCCCTGGTGGCTCAAATGGTAAAGAATCTGCCTGCAAGGCAGGAGACCCAGGTTTGATCCCTGGGTTGGAAAGATCCCTTGAAGAAAGGAATGGTTTTCCATTCCAGTATTCTTGCCTGGAGAATTCCCTGAACAGAGGATCCCTTTGGGACACAGTCCATGACGTCACAAAAAATCGGACGTGACTGAGCAGCTAACACTCTACATTTCTACTTGGATAAAGAACAAACGTGTTCTGAAAACATCTGAAAGAATGCAAGAAAAAACAAACACTCTTTAGATTTAAGGAACTGACTTCCAAAATGAAGGGGTTACAAACTCACAGATAAAGAGAAGACACTCGTGGCTACCAGTGGGGAGGAGGAGGGGAGGGGAAAGGAGGGTAGGAATTAAGAGGTACAAACTGTGATGTATAAGATAAGCCATAAGGGAGGATATAAAGTCTCCTGCAGAGGATGTGGAGAAAAGGGAACCCTCTTACACTGCTGGTGGGAATGCAAACTAGTACAGCCACTATGGAAAACAGTGTGGAGATTCCTTAAAAAGCTGCAAATAGACCTGCCATATGACCCAGCAATCCCACTGCTGGGCATACACACCGAGGAAACCAGAATTGAAAGAGACACGTGTACCCCAATGTTCATCGCCGCATTGTTTACAATAGCCAGGACATGGAAGCAACCTAGATGCCCATCAACTGACGAATGGATAAGAAAGCTGTGGTACATATACACAATGGAATATTACTCAGCATTAAAAACAAATTCATTTGAAGCAGTTCTACTTAGGTGGCTGGAACTGGAGCCTATTATCCAGAGTGAAGTAAGCCAGAAGGAAAAACAACAATACAGTATACTAAAGCATATATATGGAATTTAGAAAGATGGCAGCGAGAACCCTGCGTGCGAGACAGCAAAAGAAACGCAGATGTATAGAACAGACTCTTGGACTCTGTGGATGAGGGCAAGGGTGGGATGATATGAGAGAATGGCATTGAAACATGTTAATTATCATATGTGAAATCAATCACCAGCCCAGGATTGATGCTCGGGGCTGGTGCACTGAGATGACCCAGGGGGAGGGAATCGGGAGGGAGGAGGGAGGGGGGTTCTGGAGGGGCAGCATATGTAAACCCATGGAGGTTTCATGTCATTGTATGGCAAAACCAATAAAAAAATTAAATTAAAAAAATGCAATATGGCACTCTTGAGTTGGATCTGGGAACTATAAAGGATAGCAGCAAAAAATAATGATGAAATCAAATAAAGCCTGGAGCTTAGTTAAATGTAAAGGTCTTGGTTTTGACAAGTGTACTGTGAAAATGTAAGTTGTTTCCAGTGAGTGAAACTGGCTGAGGGGTGTCCAGGAACTCTGTGTAACATCTTTGCAACTTGTCTGAAAATCTAAAATTATTGCAAAATAAGAATGGTTATTGATATTTAAAAGATACAAGCATTAGAGGAGGCGGGGTGATGGACAGGAAGAGCACAGAGGATTTTTAGAGCAGTGAGACTATTCTGTATGGTACTTCATGCATGCTCAGTCACTTCAGCTGTGTCTGACTCTTTGTGACCCCATGGACTGTAACCCGCCAGGCTCCTCTGTCCATGAGATTCTCCAAGCAAGAGTGCTGGAGTGGGTAGCCATACCCTCCTCCAGGGGATCTTCCCAACCCAGGAATCGAACCAGATCCCCTGCATTTTCTGCATCGCAAGTGGATTTTTACCACGGAGCCACCAAGGAGGCCTGTATTATGCTATCCTGATGGACACATGTCATTGTGCATGCATGCTAAGTTGCTTCAGTTGTGTCTGACTCTTTGTGACCCCATGGACTGTTGCCTCCAGGCTCCTCTGTCTGTGGGGTCCTCCAGGCAGGAATCCTGGAGTGGGTAGCCATGCCCTCCTCCAGGGATCTTCCCGACCCGGAGATCAAACCAGAGTCTCTCAAGTTGTTGTCTTAGGTTCACAGAAAAATTGAGCAAGAAGTAGAGAGCTTCCGTATACCCGCCATCCCCCCACAGCCTCCCCAATTCTTAACATCCCCCACAAAGGGGCACATTTGTGACAATCTATAAACCTCCATGAACTCATTATTATCACCCAAAGTTCGTAGCTGAAATCAAAGTTCACTCTTGGAGTTGCACATTGCTTGGATTTGGACACACGTGGGCTTCCCAGGTGGTGCTAGTGGTAAAGAACCCGCCTGTCCATGCAGGAGACTTTATTTATTTATTTATTTTTTTAGTTGTTATTCTTTTTTTTTATTTTTTTTAAATTTTCTTTACTGTATTGTGTTGGTTTTGCCATACATTGACATGAAACCACTATGGGTTTACATATGCTCCCCCACCAGAACCCCCTTCCCTCCTCCCTCCTGATTCCCTCCCCCTGGGTCATCTCAGTGCACCAGCCCCAAGCATCAACCCTGGGCTGGTGATTGATTTCACATATGATAATTAACATGTTTCAATGCCATTCTCCAAAATCATCCCACCCTTGCCCTCTTCCACAGAGTCCACGAGTCTGTTCTATACATCTGCGTTCCTTTTGCTGTCTCGCACGCAGGGTTCTCGCTGCCATCTTTCTAAATTCCATATATATGCGTTAGTATACTGTATTGTTGTTTTTCCTTCTGGCTTACTTCACTCTGGATAATAGGCTCCAGTTCCAGCCACCTAAGTAGAACTGCTTCAAATGAATTTGTTTTTAATGCTGAGTAATATTCCATTGTGTATATGTACCACAGCTTTCTTATCCATTCGTCAGTTGATGGGCATCTAGGTTGCTTCCATGTCCTGGCTATTGTAAACAATGCGGCGATGAACATTGGGGTACACGTGTCTCTTTCAATTCTGGTTTCCTCGGTGTGTATGCCCAGCAGTGGGATTGCTGGGTCATATGGCAGGTCTATTTGCAGCTTTTTAAGGAATCTCCACACTGTTTTCCATAGTGGCTGTACTAGTTTGCATTCCCACCAGCAGTGTAAGAGGGTTCCCTTTTCTCCACATCCTCTCCAGCATTTATTGCTTGTAGATTTTTGGATGCAGCCATTCTGACTGGTGTAAAGTGGTACCTCATTGTGGTTTTGCCATATTGCATTTAGTTGTCATGCCTTTCTGGTCTCCTCTGCTCTGTGACTTGGTGGCTATGACTCTGAGAGGCCTAAAAATGCTGATCAAATACCCTATAGAATATCCCATAACCTGGGTTTGCCTGGTTTTTTTTTTATAATTAGCCTGAGGCTCTGGGGTTTTTGAACAAACACACAGGTATGAATTACTCTTCTCACTACATCCAATTAAGGGGTGCAGGACATCCACAAGACATCACATCACATGATGTAACTTTTATTGTTTTATTATTTATTGTTTATTAGCATTTGACAGGTTTCTCCACTGTAAAGGTGCTCCTATTCTCTTGCCCTGTGCTAGTCTTTGCAAAGAGTCACTGAGTGTAACACACTCTCAGTGGTGGAGGAAGTGGAAGAGGAGTGTGTGGCAACTAAACTCTAACTCTTGAAGGGGGACTGTCTACTCATATTATTTGGAACTCTCCTTTATTGCTTGCTCTTTCAATGTATATGTTCCCTTCTGGCTTGTAGTTTGTTTGTCTTAGCTGTGTGCCATTCCTGTGGAACAGCTGGCTCATACCAGCTGGGGAGAGCCGATTGTTACATTTTCAGGAATGTCACAAGCTGGTTGACATAGCAGTCTGCAGTCAGTGTGCTGGGAGTATTTACACCACAGACATTGGCAAACATTAGAAATCAAGACCCCACCCCACCCCGAGAACTGGTTGTTACTCTTACCAGGACCCTCCCATATTGTCTGTGTGACAAATAAATGTAAAATGCCCCCTAACAAATGCAAAAAGACAGTAGTGACTAGATATTATTAGGGGGCCCTTTATTTATTTGTTGATTGAAACAGAAAGTGGGGTCAGAAGATGTCCTCGTTCTGCTGTCTCCCTCCTGCATCAGACACTATCCCATTGTGTACAGAAAGGCCGAGCTGTACATCTAGGCGACCCATCTGCTGTTTGCCTCCATCAATGCATAAAATACATCACTCTTCAGGCTCCCAGCTGAGAAGTTTTTAATACTTACATTTTTACATGTTGTCCTGAATCCACAAGTGAAGTTTCTGGCAAAGGCCATCCTTATTCTTTACTTACAACAATAACTGCACCCATTCCTCATGCCCGCCTTCTTCCCCCTTCTGGGGTGATGCAGTGTGAGCCTCACAGGCACAAAGGGAGATGCTCAACCACAGGGGAGGGACTCTAAAAATATATATCTGGGAGTGCATAAGCATAGTGTCCCCTGTGCTCCAGGGAGAGGGAGAAGAACCTCATTTCTTTAAGGTATGTGCTTTCCTTTGGGGGAAACAAGGAGAAAGTTCCAGAATTTTTACACTTTGGAATTTAAATGACTGTCTCTAGGGTACAGAGAAGACAAACTGAAGTTGATGACCCCCCTTTGAGAGGTGCACACGTGGAGAGATAAGGCTCCTAAGGTCTCTGGGATTTTCGATCAGTCTTTAACTTCTCAGGTTGGTCCTTCAATCCAAGTCCTAGGTTTCTTTGCTCAGAAAGCCCTAACTAGTAAAAACTTGAAAGTATTTTCTCTACTATCTCACACCATCATCTAGGAGAAGGAAGAGACAGTACAGATTCTGAAGTTTTATTCTACAGGGACTAAAAGAAAGACAGAACTCCTTGGCTGAGTTCAGTTTCTGGAGTTTTGCGTTTTCTTTTGCTGTTATCCAAAACACCATCATTATAGCTTCAACAAAAGAGGCAGCCCCGATTTATAGAAATCTAAACATGAACACCTGGGGCTTCCCAGGTGGCACTAGTGGTAAAGAGCCTGCTTGCCAATGCAGGAGACTTTAGAGACACAGGTTCAGTCCTTGAGTCAGGAAGATCCCCTGGAGGAGGGCATGGCAGCCTGCTCTAGTCTTCTTGCCTGGAGAACCCCATGGACAGAGGATCCTGGTGGGCTACAATCCACGGGGTAGCAAAGAGTCAGACAGAGTTGAGCATGCACACTATAAATACTGTGTGACTTTTTGTCTTCAGTCTTGGGTCCAAGTCACTGACATAGTCACAAGTCACAAGTCATAGAGTAAAGTCCCAGTTAGTTCTCTGTTACACAGCCACATCCCCCAAGAGACTGACTGTAAGAAGGATGTCAAAGCCCTCTGTTGAATCCCACAATTGCATTTCTCATGTTTAATAGGATGACTGTTGCTGTTCTGTTCAGTTGCTCAGTCGTGACCAACTCTTTGTGACCACAAGGACTGCAGGACAGCAGGCCTCCCTGTCCTACACTCTCTCTCAGAGTTTGCTCAAATCCCTGTCCGTTGAGTCGGTGATGCCATCCAACCCTCTCATCCTCTGTTGCCTCCTTCTCCTCCTGCCCTCAATCTTTCCCAGCATCAGGGTCTTTTCCAGTGAGTCTGTTCTAGAATGACATTGCAGGCACTCAATAACTCTTGAATTAATCAATCAATAAATCAGTCCATCAATGAAACAATTTGATCCAAAGTTGGGAACCAAATTAGAGACTGGATTCTGTCTTTTCCTTACACTGATAGTTAAAGGATTTTATAAGGAGGCATTAGTCACCACTCATCTAGATAATCAAGATAAAAAAACAGGCCACCACTAAACACTGGGAAGGGATTATGGTTTTAAATCCTTCAACAGCCCTATGAAGAAAGTACTACTGTCCTTGTTTTGTAAATGAGGAAATTGAGGCTCAGATACTTGAGTAAAATGACCGGAGCTCTCGGGGTATATCTGGTTAGCATTCACGATTTCTCTCTGTACGTTTCTTGACCGAGAACATGCAGCTTTTGACTCTTTAATGTAGGGATGGCATCTCGGTGTGGTTTCACAGAGCAACATTTAGCTGGCAGTTTTTGCCTGGAGCACCGTATCAATCAAGGTCAGTGCTGTGATTCCCAGTCCAGTCGATTGATGATCTGCTGTGCCTACCTAAGGGGGAAGTGGTGGACACATGTACCAGGCAACTGCCAACACCTTTTCCAGCCAAGCTAGAAGCTGGGAGAGTCTGTCTTTTGTCTCTCCAGTGTCCCTGCTTCTGCCGCCTCATGCCCTCCTCTTCCTTAGACTGGGTGTCCAGTGTTTCCGTCCCACTTTCATTTGTCTGTGACGACTCTCCCCATGTGTGTTTGCACTTGGTCTTGAGACTCACGGGCTGCTGTACTGCGTGCGAAGTGTGCCTGACCTAGAATCACAGGGCATGCCTTCCTCCCTCTAGCTGCCTGTGTGATGCTGTAAAACCGACTTACTTTTACTCAGATGATCGTAACTCCTGCCAAACCTACTTCCAGCCTTGTCTTGAGAATTAAACAAATTTAATTAATTAAAAGAGGATATAAAGTCTTACTATTGGGATGTGACAGCATTTGTCTGCTGTGGAAGGAAGTTCCAGACTTCCTGGAGGAGACAGTCTCCCTGACAAGTCCAGTTTCTCAGACCCTCTGCCACTATCCTGTGTGGGCTTTGGCTAATAAACAGCCCTGTGCTTGCATGCTCAGTCGTGAAAGAAGACTCTCTGCGATCCCATGGACTGTAGCCCACCAGGCTCCTTGTCCATGGAATTTTTCAGGCAAGAATACTGTAGCAGATTGCCTTTTGTTACTCCAGGGAATCTTCCCCACTCAGGGATCAAACATGTGTCTCCTGCGTCTCCTGCATTGGCAGGATGATTCTTTACCACTGAGCTACCCGGAAAGCCCCACCCTGTGTGGACAGCACTGAGCAATTAAATCACGGTGGCTAAGATGGCGGGTAGGAATTTCAGCTCTACCATGTACAGCTATCTGACTCTGGGCAATCTGTGTCTATCTTTCTCTTTCTAAAATGTGGAATAATGACGATTTCTACCCCATACGGTTGTTATGAGGATTAAATGATATCCAATATGAAACTCTTAGAATAGTGCCTGATGTTAAATGCTCTATAAATGTTAGTTATTATTTTCTACCTCTCTTCTCTAGTTCTAACGATCTTCACCTTGGCTTGGAAAACCAGTTTCTAACCAGGAAGATCTTCATGAGGAGTAGACACCTTGGAGAGGAGGGCACTGCCATGCCAGGTGCTTCTTGGGTCTAAACCAGGTGCTAGACCTGCTCTCACGATCCCTTCGTGGCAAACCTCACGACGATAACTCTGCGGCTATGGAGTGCATGGCTACTGGGTTTGCCTTGTCTATTAATTTCCCCATCAAGCATTGCCATGAGTTGTTAGGAGAGTTTGACCAGGATCAGTGATTGAGCGGAAGCGTACACTTGGGAAGTCAGCGGGTGTGAGTTTGAATGTCGATGTGACATTGCATGTTACTCTGCCTCTCTGGTACACTCTGACAGACACTGACTTTTAGCCAACCTAGTATTTATTTTCATCTCCTGTCTCTTTTTACATCTTCCATTGCAATGGTTGAAAAGCTGGCGATCACTTTCCTAACTTCCCTTGCGACTTGATGTAGCCACGTGAGAATGTCTTGGCATGTAAGTAGAAGTCTTCTGGGGCTTCCAGGGAATATTCTACTCTTCCAATAAAAAAAAAAAAAATTAGCCTAGCACCACCTTCCTTCTCCTTCCTCTTGTCTCGAATGCAGTCAAGATGGCTGGAACTGTGGCAGCCATCTTGCAATCATGAGGAAAAGCCAAAAGAATTGCCCAAATGCCAACCCTGACACTGTTGAACTCCTGAGTCAATACCAAACGTACAAGAGAAAAGCAAACCCCTGTTGGTTTTCTCAATCACAGGCAGTTTTACAGAATTATTTGGTGGGTTCCAGCATCCTACTGTCGATGGCTGTTCAACAGCTAGTTACGATTTTGGTGCTCTCAAAAAAGACGAGCACGCATCCTTCTGCTCCACAATCTTGAACCAATTTCAAGAATGTTATCATTAAAAACAATTAGTGGATATAAAACAATCAATCCCATACTTATAAATGAGATTACCCAATTCATAAGGATATTGAAAGAATTAAACAAGATCCTGTATGTAAATCACTATGAAGCTAAGTGAAAATTGCTCAGTCGTGTCCGACTCTTTGCGACTCCATGGACTGTACAGTCCATGGAATTCTCCAGGCCAGAATACTGGAGTGGGTAGCCTTTCCCTTCTCCAGGGGATCTTCCCAACCCAGGGATTGCAACCTCCTGCACTGCAGGTGGATGCTTTACCAGCTGAGCCACAAGGGAAGCCCACGATGTTCAATGAATGTTAAATACCAGAGACAAACTCTTTGCCTTCCCTCTCCCTTCTTCCCCTGTCAGTTGCATCCGAGACAGCAATTACTTCAGCCACCAAGGTTCTTCACTCTTGTTCTTTCTCAGACATGGTTCCAGCGAAAGGAAGTGGTGCTGCAGACTAGGTAAGAGTGTGGGCTTTGGGTTCAAAACCCAGGTCTGCCACCTGTGGGCTCTGTGACCTAGGGCAGGTTGTTTTGCCATTTTTGAGCCTTGGTTTCCTCCTCTGTCAGATGGTATCACCCTCACAGTGTGGTAAGAAATATTGTGAACATAATTTGTTCATGTAGTGCCTTGCACATGGTAAGTAGTAAGAATAGTTGATGGCTGCTTATTCTCGCTAGTCTGTACGTGCCAAGAAGGCTGGGACTGTGGCTGGCTTTTTCTCCTCTGAACTTCTGATCCTGGGGAAGACGAGCCATCCTGGGCATTGGCCCCATGAGCGAATAAATGAGATAAGACGTATTGGCAAAGTACGGCCCCTGCTCCCGGATCGTGTTTGCTATTGCACCTCCACGTTGTTTGCTCCCAGCAAACTGTGGGGAATGAATACATGTTTGTTGAATGAATTATGGCCTTTAATCAAAATGAGTCTCCAATTACATAATGGAGAGCACTGAAAATGAGATTCAGTATAAGAAATTTCATCTTATGGGCCTTTCAGAGATAACCTAGTTCATCAGTCTGGATATACTCAATCTTGATGCAGCCTCCATTTGGAAATAATATGCAAATGAAAAAAAATGGAAAATGTGTTAGTTACTCAGTCGTGTCCGACTCTTTGCGACCCCATGGACTATACAGCCCGCCAGGCTCCTCTGTCCATGGAATTCTCCAGGCAAGAATACAGGAGTGAGTAGCTGTTCTCTTCTGCAGGGTATCTTCCTGACCCAGGGATCAAACCTGGGTCTCTGCATTGCAGGTGGATGCTTTACCGTTTGAGCCACCAGGGAAGCCCAATGTGAATGCCGTGCGTGTCTATCATTTCTTCCTTGCAGTAAAAACATTCCGATGGTAAATTGTCTTAATAAGTCAAGCTACACTTCCTCCCTCCTTTGGCTTAAATGAATATCTCTGTGATACAGCCCAAATTTTTACACCTGTATTCAAAAACTCCTCTTTTTACCATTTAATGACATCACTGCATTGTGGGAAGTTCTCAATCCATAGGGTCGCAAAGAGTCAGACACGGGCGAGTGACTGAACACAGCACACACAATCTTACCTGAAAGATTTTTTAGATTCATTACTCATTTCTTCTTTTTATTTGTTTCTCCAGGACAGAATATTGGAGAGGATATCCAGTTCCCTTCTCCAGGGGATCTTCCCAACTCAGGGATCAAACCCAGGTCTCCTGCATTGCAGACAGATTCTTTACCAGCTGGGCCACCAGGGAAGCCCAATATATATATATCCTTTTTTAGATCTTTCTAGTAGATATTTTTATATCTGAAACATTATCAGGACAATGTATGAAGGGTGATATGACCTCTCACCAACTTTATTATTCTTCAATTGATTTGAATTACTGCCAATGGCTTTTAAAATATACTGTTTTTCCTAATATCTAATTTTCTACTATTACTTCTTTTGCTCTAACATAACTGATTTTTCTTTAACTTTCCAGAATCTAGCCTAGAATTTTTCATTGTCTTTCAATTGTTCTGAATTAAAAACAATGTTAGTGCTTCTCTTGAATATTTCATGAGAATAAGAAGGAATAATTTATTTATATTCTCCAATGTTCACATTTTGGCTGAAGAAGCAGTCTTTTTTTAATTTAGGGAAGATTGTTGTCATCATTACCCCTCTGTAATAACTCAAGATGCTTATTATTAATAGTTATAAAATTAAATTAAACTTAGCACTCAATGTTTGTGCCAAGAACTTTATAATAATCAATATTGTTATCACCATAACTCATACATGTAAATAGTTTTTAAGTTTACTAAAGCATTTTTACATTCATGATCAAGTCTACTCAATCTTATAGCTCTGTGAAGTGGAAATCATTTTATTAATTTGGCAATAAGGAAACTGAGGCTCAGAATAGTTATCCAAGATACAAACAGAGAAAAGCCAATTCTGACACCAATTCTAGAACTCACTCCAGTGTTATTCTGTAGGAATGCCATGGAAACCAAAGAATGAAGGGAATTTAGAGATTAGTTGATAGAGAAAAAAGCAGCAGCAAACAGACCTAGAGTTGCTCATATGCATTCCACAAGATTCAGCCGGGTGTCTACCGAACTCTACGCCACCAGTGCTCATTGTTGGCATAAAACAGTGAACAAGGCACAGGCAGGCTCTGCTTTCCATGAACTCATTCTCTAGTGAAGAAGAGAAACAAGCAGAAATTGAGTATTGGAAAGGACCTCTGAGGTCTTTGTATGCAGTTCATTCAATCTGCAGGTAAAGAAACTGAGGTCTTGGGAGGCTAAAAGACTTGTCCAAGATCACAAGGCAAGCTGTCAGAAATCCAGCACAGGAAGCTAAGGTTCCTAGTTCAGTTCAGTTCAGTCCAGTCACCCAGTCATGTCTGACTCTTTGCAACCCCGTGAACTACAGCACAACAGGCTTCCCTGTCCATCACCAACTCCTGGAGCTTGCTCAAACTCATGTCCATCAAGTCAGTGACACCATCCTCTGTCACCCTGTTCTTCTCCTGCCTTCAGTCTTTCTCACCACCAGGATCTTTTCCAGTGAGTCAGTTCTTCACATCAGGTGGCCAATGTATTGGAGCTTCAGCTTCAGCATTAGTTCTTCCAACGATTATTCAGGATTGATTTCCTTTAGGACCGACTGGTTGGGTCTCCTTGCAGTCCAAGGGACTCTCAAGAGTCTTCTCCAACACCACAGTTCAAAAGCATCAATTCTTTGGCATTCAGCTTTCTTTATGATCCAACTCTTACATCCATACATGACTACTGGGAAAACCATAGCTTTGACTAGATGGATCTTTGTGTTTATGAGACACTGCCATTTTTTCTTGCAGGAATCACCTCTCTTGACTGAAATACTATATCCACAAGTGTTTAGGCTGGGCTGGAGGAAGCACAAGCTGGAATCAAGATTGCCAGGAGAAATATCAATAATCTCAGATATGCAGATGACACCACCGTTATGGCAGAAAGTGAAAAAGAACTAAAGAGCCTCTTGATGAAAGTGAAAGAGGAGAGTGAAAAAGTTGGCTAAAGTTCAGCATTCAGAAAACTAAGATCATGGCATCCAGTCCCATCACTTCATGGCAAATAGATGGGAAAACAGTGGAAACAGTGACTGACTATTTTTCTGGGCTTCAAAATCACTGCAGATGGTGATTGCAGCCATGAAATTAAAAGATGCTTACTCCTTGGAAGGAAAGTTATGACCAACCTAGACAGCATATTGAAAAGCAGAGATATTACCTTGTCAACAAAGGTTCATCTTTGGGTTGCTTTTTTCCTCTTCCAGGGGATCTTCCTGACCCAGGAATCAAACCTGAGTCTCTTGTGTCTCCTGCATTGGCTGGCAGATTCTTAACCACCGGGCCAGCTGGGAAGCCCAAGGTGTTCACCCTGTATCCCAGCTAATACCCTCAGGTTACTGTTACAGCTGTTTCACAGATGAGGAAACCAGTGCTCAAGCAGAATGACTTCCAGGCAATTGCAGCCAAGAATGGACCAGTTCTTCCTGGTTCCTCACCTGCTTTCTTTCCCCTATACCATCCTGTCCCAGATACATTTTAGGTGATGTGTACGCGTCTGTGACTGTGCTTGTGTGTGTGTACATCAATTGAAATTTTTTGTTGAATTAATTTCTAAAAAACATAAAACACTGGGTATTAAATAATATTTATTTGGCTGCATGAGGTCTTTAGCTGCAGCACGCTGGGTCTTCTCACACCCTGTGGGATATCTCAGCACAGCACTTGGACCCTGGTTGTGGCGTGTGAGCTCAGGAGTTGCAGCACGAAGACTCAGTAGTTGTGATGCAGTGGCTTAGTTTCTCTACCGAGTGAGGAATCTTAGTTCTCTGGCCAGGAATCGAACCCGTGTCCTCCTGATTGCAAGGCAGATTCTTTACCATTGGACCTCCAGGATGAATGAATGAATGACATCGCTCAGTCGTATCCCGACTCTTAGTGACCCCATGGACTGCAGCCTACCAGGCTTCTCCTTCCAGGGGATTTTCCAGGCAAGGGTATTGGAGTGGGTTGCCATTTGCTTCTCTAGGGGATCTTCCCAACCCAGGGATGGAACTCAGGTCTCCCGCATTGCAGGCAGATGCTTTACCTTCTGGGCCACCAGGGAAGCTAATTGTTAGGGACCTCCAGGGAAATCCCTAAATAATATTTTCATTGCATCCAGGGCACTTGTGGTTCAAATACATTTTTAAATACAGCCCTTTTGTAAGGTGAAGTCTAGGTCCCAGCTTTGTTTGGTTTCATTAAGCAAACTCAGATTCCCTTATGCTACTTTCGATTACAGCAAAGCACACACACAGACACATGCACACACACTCAGATACATATGTCTCAATTGTCTGGATAGCCCGTCCTATTTGCTTTCAGGCTCTGTTGATAATCATGGAGGAGGGGGAGAGCGTGGAGAAGACAAGATCATCATTTGCACTACTGAATTTTTTCTATTTTTTTCACTCTAATTTTTTTTCAATTTTTTAGTTTTTACAATGTTTTGTTGGTTTCTGCCATAAAGCAATGCAAATCAGCAGTTAGTATACACACAGCCCCCCTTCCCTCCCTCCCCTCCCCCACCGCACCCCTCCAGGTAATCTCAGAGCACCAAACTGCACAACTGAGTTTTTAAATAAAAGCTCCCAGACCAATCACATGTGCAACTGAAGTTGTCTTTCTGTTGCATGAGTGGTTTAGAAAGTAAAACACATTTGAGGGAAGACGGGGGAGCAGACTGAAACATTGGTTTCGAACCTCAGATGACCATGAGTTCAGTGGAAGTATATTACTATACTTGCTTAATTCTGCCATCTGGCAAGGTTCTCCACGTGATTAATGAGAGACCATCGTACTACATTACCAGAAGGGAAACAATCTCACTCACAAATATAGCTAAACCGTAATTACTATGCAAATGATTTCAGTAATGTAATAGAAAGGAATCTCTGGTCATTACAGGGCAGACAATTCACAATGCTAATTGGGGTTAGTCTGTTTTCTGAAAGTAAATAATATTAACAGTCAAATAAATCCAAACTAATATGAAGCCTGATTTTGCTTGTAATCAAGGAGAATGGCCTGCTTCTGAAATTACATTTCTATTCAGAAGATAAACTATACTTGCTGCAATCTCTACTAAAACTACCATGAGTTGGGATTGAAAATACTGGAGAACAAAATCATATGAAGGTGAGATGTAGGACTTGAGAAAAATGGTCCTTAGTTGAAAGTTTTCAGGCCAGAAGACAGAAATGTTATCGTTTAGTCATTAAGTTGTGTCCAATTCTTTTACGACCCCATGGACTGTAGCCTGCCAGGGTCCTCTGTCCCTGGGATTTCCCAGGCAAGAATACTGGAATGGGTTGCCATTTCCTCCTCCAGGGGATCTTCCCAACCTTGGGACAGAACCCACGTCTCCTGCGTTGCAAGAGGATTCGTTACCACTGAGCCACCAGGGAGGCCTCAGATGTGGAAGTACACAAGCTTTAATTCTCAGAGTTGCTTATATTTACTTGGGGCCAGAGGAGATGTCTCAGAACGTGAAGCAAAAAGGACAAAGAGAAGAGCGCGGCTGCTAAGTCATCCTCGTAGACCTTCTATTTTCTCCCCAGTCTCTCTCCTATTACCCGAGTTTAAGTCTTACATCACCACTTACATGTTCTGTGGTAACCGTTTTCAGATCTGTCTCATCCTCGATCCATCCTCTACCCATTCTCACTTAGGCTTGCCCATCTCATGCTCTGGAAGGGCAGAAGTCCCTTTTCCCCACAACTAAAGCCCCACACTTTCTACCTTGGGTGGAGGTATCTGAAGGCTCCCTCCAATACAACGTTTCTCTCCCCATCCTGTACCCCCACTGGGACACAGAACCTGAGCTTGGACAATGGGCTCCTTTCCTGCTGGAGCTCATAGCAATGGAGCCCATCCTTCCAGCTCCAGGGCCCTGTTGCTTGCACTCCACCATACACAGGGTTTCTGTTTGCGGCTCCTTCCATTCCGTTTTTTAGGCTAGATCCTCCAGCCTCCCTCTCACTCCCTGATCCACACAACATCCCTTTAACAAATTCTCCTTTTTATATGATCTTAGCCAAAAAAGAACCCTAACAGATACATTCATCCTAAGAAATTTAAGTCAGATCATCAGAGCATCCAGTGGGGCGCTGGGGCAGGAAGAAGGCAATGATTAGACAGTAAATTAGGGCTGTTTCTTAAGGCTGCTTGTGGTCAGCTTAAATTCAGAAATATCCTGTGAGCAGATGACATCATCAGAAGCAGTGGAGGTGGTGGTTAGGAACCAACCTTCAAACTCAGACCACGTTGGTTTGAACCTTACTTCCTCCACTTTAGAGCAGCATGACCTTGGGCAAATTGCTTACAAGTAAAATGCAGGGTGCAGGAATCCATTCCTCCCAGAGTTGTTAGGAAAATGAATGAGTTATACGTGTGGAATGCATAGAGCAGAGCCTGATGCCAGCAAGCAGGGTAAGCATGTAAATGTGATTATTAAGGTTTCTGAAAAACAGCTTATGTGGGTAGGCAAATAAGATTTGAAAAATAAGATTTAATACATTGACTTGACATCTATGTACAGGGAGTTAGGTAGCATCCAAAGTCGTCCCCCTGGGGCTACAAATATTCCCATGGTATTGCCAGGATTCAAGCTTGGGATTTTTTCCTGCAGAATTTCTCCTTTAAAGCCTGCCATACATAGCAGCCTTGCAAGGAGATCAAACCAGTCAATCCTAAAGGAAATCAACCCTGAATAGTCACTGGAAGGACTGATGCTAAAGTTCCAGTATTTTGGCCACCTGATGAGAAGAGCCAACTCTTTGGAAAAGACCTTGATGCTGGGAAAGATTGAAGGCAAAAGGAGAAGGGGGTGGCAAGAGTTGAGATGGTTAGATACAATCACCAACACAGTGGACATTAATCTGACCAAACTCGAGGAGATAAAGACAAAGGAAAGACTGGTGTGCTGCAGTCCATGAGGTCGTAAAATCAGACACAATTTAGAGACTGAACAACAAGGACAACATGCATAGATAGGTTTGATTGCCTTTGTGCCACTTAGAAAGGGATTCTGTTACTAAATACCAAAAGATAGTAACCGTGAGAGTATCCATTGCCTGACTATGCCTGACCATTCTCCCCAGTGGTCACTCATGCCCTGTCAAAAATGCAAATTGCAGAAGTGAAGAAATACGAGTCTTTGTTCTCACAGGCCCCTTTGGTTCACAAAAGCAAGTCCTGGGAAACAAGCTGCTTGCCTGACAGCAAAGTACCCAGTGCATGATCTCCAAACTCCCTGTGGTCCCTGATGGCCTTCTTAGATGGCTTCTAAGGCACCTGGGTCCCAGGAGATGTCCCTGCCCCTCCCTGTCACCTCACTTCTCCCAGAAGACCTCGATCAGCGCCTGTGTCCTCTGCTTCATCTCCCTCCCGGTCCTTCCCCAGGCTGGGGTGGGATTACTCCCCAGCCCTGTCCAGAGCATTCTCAGGCTTTCCAAAGGGAGCTAATCTGATGCACCTTAACTTGAACGAGTTCCCAGGAGCCAGAGCCACAGAGCATTTGAGAGTCCACCAGGGCCTTACTACGTCCAACCTTCTGTGCATTTCCGGATTTGAAGGCAGTGGGGCCTCCCATACTCTGAATGAGATACTTGAGATTCCAGCTGCCTGTAAGTCATTGGGAAAGACCCTGATGCTGGGAAAGATTGAAGGCAGGAGGAGAAGGGGACCCCACAGGGTGAGATGGTTGAATAGCATCATTGAGTCAATGGACATGAGTTTGAGCAAACTCCAGGAAATAGTGAAGGACAGGGAAGCCTGGAGTGCTACAGTCTGTGGGGTCACAGAATCAGACACAACTTAGTAACTGAACAGTAATAAGAGCATGACATCAAAAAGTCCATGGACCTCAGTCCGAGACTCCATCATATACTGTGTTTTGTATCCATCTTCCCACTCAGGACGTCTTGCTTGAGCTGTGGTGGTGGTGGATAGAATGAAGGCATGGGCATATTTCAAGGCAGATCTGAGTCAGACACAGGGCTTGCCAGGTGGCCCTAGTGGGAAAGAATCTGCCTGCCAGTGCAGCAGACGCAAGACACTGGGGTTCGATCCCTGGGTCGGGAAGATCCCCTGGAGTAGGAAATGACACCCAACTCCAGTATTCTTGCCTGGAAAATTCCATGGACAGAGGAACCTGGTAGGCTACAGTCCATGGGATCCCAAAGAGTAAGACATGACTGAGCACACACACTGAGAGAAACAGTGGCCAGTGAACAGAGGCTGTCCTTGCCTGGTCGTGTTCTGATCCCAAAAGGTGGTCAGGTTACCGAGTGCTGTTGTGGACACAGTGGTAGTGTCCTTCCCCAGCAGTCCCTAATCTTGGGTGGGCTTCTGACTCATCAGCAATGCAGTCCCTGAAGACTTTTTCACCCAACTTGTCAGGTTCTTGGACAAAAGTTCATTTGATTCCTTACAGCTTTTGAGGTAAGTACCCTCTAATGCCAGCCGGCACCATGGTTTCCAAATACAGCACATCAAGTGACAAGTTAAAGCTGTGGTTTTTCCAGTGGTCGTGTATGGATGTGAGAGGTGGACCATAAAGAAAGCTGAGCACCGAAGAATTGATGCTTTTGAACTGTGGTGCTGGAGAAGACTCTTGAGAGTCCCTTGGATTGCAAGGAGATCCCACCAGTCCATCCTAAAGGAGATCAGTCCTGGGTTTTCATTGGAAGGACTGATGCTGAAGCTGAAACTCCAATACTTTGGTCACTTCATGGAAGAGTTGACTCATTGGAAAAGACCCTGATGTTGGGAAAGATTTAGGGCAGGAGGAGAAGGGGATGACAGAGGATGAGATGGTTAAATGGCATCACCAACTCAATGGACAGAAGTTTGAGTAAACTCTGGGAGTTGGTGATGGACAGGGAGGCCTGGAGTGTTGCAGTCCATGGGGTCACAAAGAGTGGGACATGACTGAGTGACTGAACTAACCAACAAGTAACGAGAAGCTTGGGAACAAGGAATCGTGAAACCCGTCAGCAGAGCCAGGGATGCTTAACAGGGCTACCACAGGCCTCTCTCAGGACACGTTTCAGGAGCGAGCTCTCTAGGGCATGGGAGCAGTCACTGACATGGAGGCAGACATGCATGGAGGCAGTCCTTTGACAAGGCAGTTCTGGCTTACAGGCTCCCCATCACAAGGCTCTGGAGAGACTTGGCAGCACTTACTAGGCTGTGCCCAGTGGGTTTCCAGTGACAGGTTGGCACAAGTCCTCCTACATGATTATGGCACAGAGCACCTCATCCCTTGCCAGCAAAAGGTGCCAAGTAGTCAACATTCTGAGTCGTCAGTACTGTCAGGAGACAGGATAATGACCGCACTCCTTAAAATGCTTACTGAGCAGGGTTGTTTCAACAGAATGAAACCACCATCTCAAGCCACACACCAATAGGGATGGGGAAGAGGTTAAATTATAACTATTTTCCTAGTGGCTCAGTGGTCAAGAACCACCTGCCAAAACAGGAGACTGAAGTTTGATCCCTGGGTCAGGAAGCTCCCATGAAGAAGGAAGTGGTAACCCACTCCAGTATTCTTGCCTGGAGAAGTCCATGGACACAGGAACCTGGCGGGCTATCATGCATAGGGTCACAAAGAGTTGGACACAACTTAGCGACGAAACAGCAACAACCAAAGAGATTAATTTAGGGCTTGAGTAGGAGACAACTGAGACATTGTAAGATGCCAACCTGGCCCTCCTCCTCCTGAAGACAGGGACCAAGTATCCAATCCCCACTTTGCTCTAGTACCCAGGACATTTTGGCTCTCGTCCAGTGTTGTTGTTGTGCTTCAGTCCCTACGTCTTGTCCGACTCTTTGTGACCCCTGGACTGCAGCACTCCAGTCTCCTCTGTCCTTCGCCACCTCCCAAAGTTTGCTCAAATTCATGTCCATCGAGTCAGTGATGCCATCCAACTGTCTCATCTTCTGTCGTCCCCTTCTCCTCCTGCCTTCAATCTTTCCCAGCATCAGGGTCTTTTCCAGTGAGTCGACACTTTGCCTCAGGTGGCCAAAGAGTTGGAGCTTCGGCTTCAGCATCAGTCCTTCCAGTGAATGCTCAGGGTTGATCTCTTTCAGGATTGACTGGCTTGATCTCCTTGCAGTCCAAAGGACTCTCAAGAGTCTTCTTCCACATCATGATTTGAAAACATCAATTCTTCGACACTCAGCCCTCTTTATGGTCCAGCTCTCAAATCTATAGGTGACTATTAGAAAAACCATAGTATACTAGTATACTAAATATTAACATGGAATTAAACTAAGACAGGCAATTAACAATCACTAGTAATAATTAGGCTGAATAATAAGTAGTTATATAATTTCAATTCTATGAAATGACTAACTAATCACTAATGACTAGTAATACTATAAAAATACGGCTACCGCAGTTTTTCTTTTCCTTGGCTTATACAGAAAAAGGTGTTTGAAGAGTCAAAAGAGGATAGTTCAGGCTCAACCCCATCAAGCCAGCTCCCAACCACAGCTCAGCATCTCTCAGCTCCGGCCAGCACCTCTGAATAGGAAGGGTAGCTGCTGCTGCTGCTGCTAAGTCCCTCAGTCGTGTCCGACTCTGTGCGACCCCACAGACGGCAGCCCACCAGGCTCCGCCGTCCCTGGGATTCTCCAGGCAAGAACACTGGGGTGGGCTGCCATTGCCTTCTCCAAGGAAGGGTAGACGCACACCTTATCCTTGCCCTGCGTGACCTGGACAGATGCAGGGTGAGGCCCACAAGCTGGGAGAAGAAGAGTTTGCTGATAAACACTTCTTCATTGGCTGCAGACCACCCCAGTGCTCCAGAGCTGAAGCTTTTGAATTTTATTTTAGACCTCCAGGAATCTAACAAAGTAACGATCTATTTCTTAAAAGGACTAAAAGCATTCATATTATATAGACTCTTCATTATCTAGGGAATCTAACCTATACCAATACTTTCACTCTAAGTGTGAAAGTGAAAGTCTTTGTTCAACTCTGCAACCCCGTGGACTGTACCTGCCAGACTCCTCTGTCCATGGGATTCTCCAGGCAAGAATACTGGAATGGGTAGACATTCCATTCTCCAAGGGACCTTCCTATCTCAGAGATTGAACCTGGGTCTCCAAGAATACTGGAGTGGGTTGCCATGCCTTCCTCCAGGGAATCTTCCCAACCCAGAGATCGAACCTACGTCTTTTATGTCTCCTGCATTGGCAGGCAGGTGTTTTTTACCACAAGAGCCACTATATAAATTGGGAAAATCACAATACTCACCAAAATTCAGATACAAAAAGCACAAAATTTGAACTCACCCACACAGCCCTCTGCTATTTCACTAGGTGGCAGCATGGAATAACAAATCATGATATCACACAGTAGTGAGTAATAAAACTGAAAAGCTACTTTTAGAACAAATGTCAGCCTCACAAAGATTTCTAAAACAACAGAAAGAACTTCAGTGCCTTTTCAGCTTAACTTGAAAGGAAATTGGATTTATTAGCAGTATTATTGCAGTCTACACATTCACACATTCCATTTCAAGTAAAAATTCTTGAGACTGAAGTATGATGGACAAAACGGGTAGATTCTATGAAATATCTTTTCTTCATTAATATTTAGCTAAAGGAAATAACAATTCACCTCTAAGCAAAGAATTCACCTGCAATGCAGGAGACCCGGGTTCAGTCCCTGGGTTGGGAAGATCCCCTGAGGAAGTGAAAGTCTACCCACTCCGGCATTTTGGCCTAGAGAATTCCATGGACTATACAGTCCATGGATGGGGTCCCAAAGAGTTGGACACAACTGAGCGACTTTCACTTTCACTTTCTAAGCAAAGAGAGCTGTTGATAGATACCAACACCAGTTATATTGAAACTTTTCTCAAAGTCAGATCTTGGATTTTACTTGGCAATGAGTGATCTAGAAATGAAAATTGAAATTTTAACTCTAAGAAAACATACAGCACAAATTAGAAATTTAAGACTGTTGAAAGCAAACTGGCATTCTACAGAATCAGGGCATTGAAGATGATTTTCTTGACTTCAAGTATATATGTGTCTCTCTCTGTATGTGTATAGAGTTTCCATATTAAAATTCAAGCTGTTTCATACAAAAATCCAGATTTCTGGCTTCTCTAGAGCCCACAGATCTGCGAACAAAGTCCATGTTTTCTTTTTTTAATTTTTTTAAATTGCAGTATAATTGCTTTGTTTCTGCTATTCCACAGCGCGAATCAGCTATAAGTATGCTTACATGCCCTCCATATTTTCACATGCAGCAGGAGGCTGGCATCACGTGGCAGCCACCCTCTTTAACCAACTAGGAGCCCTCCAGAATCTTCCATCTGCGTTGACCCTGGTGTCTGTTTCCTAGCTGTGTTAGTTTCCTGTTTGTTTTGTAACAATGACCACACAACTTAGAGGCTTAAAACAGCGCCCACAGGGCAGCTCATATCCCTGCAGGCAGAAGCCCTGCAGGCAGAAGCCCTGCGGGCAGAAGCCCGGGAGCAGCACAGCTGGGTGTTCTGCTCACGGCCTTACAGAGTTACCGTCTGCGTGCTGGCCAGCCTGCTTTCTCATCCTCTTCAGACCACGTGGTGGGGCAGGGACTCAGTCCTGTGTGCCTACACTCCCCACTTGTCCCTTGGTTCTGAGCAGGAACAGTCTCAATTCCTGCTGGCCACCTGCATTCCTTGCCATGTGGCCTCCTCCGTATTCAAAGGCAGCAAGGGGGCTTCCCTGCTCAGGCCCCAGCTCCCCCTCCAGGAGGAGCCCAGTCCCCTTTAAGGCCTCACCTGAGTAGGGCTGGCCCACCCAAGTTCTTCTCCTAGCCCTAAAGCGCAGTCCCAGTGTGACACCCGCTATTTGTGGGGGTGACGCCACAGCTCAGTGACAGCCCCAGGGCTCATGCAGGCCGTCCACGCCAACACGAGGCAGGACCCTTGGCTACATCCGTTTACCGTTCATCTCAAACTTACACTGGTGTTTTTGTTGTTGTTGTTTTTTAGGATTGTAGTCACACTGAGCTATTTCCGCAGCCCATTTCCAGCAAACTGAGAAGATGAAAAAGTGGCAAGTCCATATAGTTTGAGAACAGCAAGACAAATCTTCCTACATGTTTCATATCAAAATAACACGGACTTTTTTTAGACTCGGGCCCCATGACGCATCTTTGCTGCCCACCTGGGAGTTTCAGTTTGTGGCCCCTGGTTTAAACCGTGCTCAACATCTGTCTCCACTGAAGACATTTGAAGAACCTCTCCAACACCTCTCACGTGACGTCTGGCTGCCCGATTCCACTGCCCCTCTGCTCTTGGTCTTAGGAGCTTCAGTCTTCAGGGTTCCCCAGGATGAGAGACTGTGCTTTTTTCCCCTAGTGCTTCTCACATTCTCTGTGATGAAGACACTTCCTTCCCCAACCCATCATGCATAACTCATGACTCAGTGGACACGGGTTAGCAAACTCCAGGGGACAGTGAAGGATCGAGAAGCCTGGGGGTGCTGCTGTCCGTGTAGGCGAAGAGAGCTGGACACAGCTACTTAGGGACCGAACAGCAACAACAACCCATTGCAGACTGGCATTTTTTAAAACAATGCTACAGAAATAAAATGAGTTCACTGATGATGTTCTCAGATACTGGAGCAATGTAAAAAATTGCTATGACAAAGTGTGAAAGTGAAAGCTGCTCAGTCTTATCTGACTCTTTGTGACCCCATGGATTGTAGCCTGTTCTCCAAGGGATCTTCCCAACCCAGGAGTCAAACCTGGGTCTCCTGCATTGCAGGCAGATTCTTTACTGCATGTGCCACCAAGGAAGCAAAAAAAAAAATTGCTACAAAAGTTTCCAAATTTTACCTTGTTGGAGACTGCTAGCAGATTACTCATGGAGAGCTACCACTCTTGTTACCTCAAGAAGCTAATAGTGACCATTCATCAGGCACGTTTTCAGTGTAAATGGAATTACACATACCTAGCGTCAAATTGCATATAGTGCTACAGTTATAATAGCTCGATTTTCTGGTGGAATTATTATGCCAAGTATTGGGTTGGTCAAAAAGTTCATTCAGGTTTCTCTGCAATGTTACAGAAAACCCAAATGAACTTTTTGGCCAACTCAGCATTTTTCTAGTTCTTTACTTAAAATTATCTCCTCTAGTCCACAAAATCTACCTGTGAAATAGATTCTACCCATGTTGTTATAACTGGCATTATTTCATTCTTTTTATAGCTGAATAATATTCCACTGTATATATGTATGTATGTTTATATGTATACCACATCTTCTTTATCCGTTCATCTGTTGATGAACACTTAGGTTGCTTCTATATCTTGGCTATTATAAATAATGCTGCTATGAACGCTGGAAAGTATGCCTCTTTTCAAATCAGCATTTTCATTTTTTCCAGATTTATACCCAGGAGTGGAATTGTTGGGCCATATGGTAGTTCCGTGTTCAGTTTTCTGAGAAACCTCCATACCATTTTCCACCGTGGCCGCACCGATTTCCAGGCCCACCAGCCCAGCGGTTCCCTTCCCTCCATGTTCCTGCCACCATTTGTTATCTGCGTTCGTTCTGATGATAGCCCTTCTGACAGGTATGCGGTGATGCATTCTTGTGGCTTTAATTTGCATTTCTCTGATGACTGATGATGCTGAGCAACTTGCCATGTGCCTGTTGGCCCTCTGTGTGCCTGCTTTGGGAAAGTGTCTATTCAGGTCTTCTTCCCATTTTTAAATTAAGCTGTTTTACTGAAGCTGAGTTGTATGAGCCCTTCATATATTTTGGAAATTAACCCCTTGTCAGTCAAGTCGTTAGCAAATATTTTCTCCCATCTAGAAGGCTGTCTGTTTTGTAGATGGTGTCCTTTGCTGTGCAAAAGCTTTTAAGCCTAATTAGGTACAATTTGTTTATTTTTCCTTTCATTTATCTTGCTGTAAGAGACAAGATCCCAAAAATATTGCTATAATTTACATCAGAGAGTGCTCTGCCTATATTTTCTTTTAGGAGTTACTTGGTTTCTGGTCTTACATTTAGATCTTCAGTGAATTTATTTTTTGTGTCGGGAGTGATAAAATGTTCCATTTTGATTCTTTTCCATGTAGCTGTCCAGTTTTTCCAGCACCACTTATTGAAGAGGCTGTCTTTTCCCCATTGTGTATGCATGCCTCCTTTGTCATTGATTAATTGATTGTAATCACATGGGTTTATTTCTGGGCTCTCTATTCTGTCCCATTGATCTATAACACACATCAATTTTTAAGGTAATGTTGGCATAGTCTGTAAACAATGCCCTTTGAAAAGTTTCTTTCAAATATGCTGTGTCAGTGAGGGCTCAGAGAGTAGAGAGATAACCCAGAGAAGACTTTCATCACTCAGGGCTCTGCCAGAGAAACAGAGCCAGCATATTAGACAGACAGACAGACAGATGGGTGGATAGATAGATGTTGCATACATTACACATTGTGAGAAATTAGCTCATGGCCTTGCTGGCTAGGCATCAGCTAGGCTGAAGCCATCAAGCTTTGACAAGCTTTGACAAGCCGCTAGGCTGTCAAAAAGCATACCTGGGGATGCTCAGGCAGATGGTGATACTGCAGTCCACAGGCCCACAGGCAAAATGTCTTCTTTCTCAAGGAAACCTCAGTTCTGTTCTTAAGACCTTTCAAGTGAAGGACCATGGATCAGGTGTACCCACATTATCGATAACCATCTTCTGAAAGTCAACTGATTGTTAATCACACCTATGAAATTCCTTCACAGCAACACCTAGATCAGAGTTTGGTGAATAACTGGGTGCTATAGCTCAGTTGATACAGAAGACCGAACATCACACTATCGATGGTGAGAATCCATACCAGCACTGGAGGTGGGGGAACAGGGGGATGCTGCAGCATCCTAGCGTCCAAATACTGGGGAAGCATAGTGGGAGCTGCCTGGTAAGAGCTGGGACCATGGAAGACACACCACGGGTTGCAGAGGTGCCATGATTGGTAGGGGGAGCCAAAGAAAAGGGAGAGAAATACCTGCCCATTCTCCCCTTTCCATCCTTGTTTCTCATTGGCCAAACCTTCAGGAAACCAGAAGGCAAAGGGGCCTGGGAAATGTAATTTTCTCTGATGCAAAACAGTCTGGAGGATTGAAGGGCAATGGGACTTTTGACATTATGTACCTAAACAAGAAAAGAAAAAAAAAAAAAAAAGGATAATGTATCCCATCCTAGCGAAGGTTAAAATTCAGAAAACACTCACTGGCTTAAGATAACTTGAAAGACAGCCTCTTCAGAAAACAAAGAATAGCTGTGTCATTCTTACCTTTCATTTGTTTAGTAAATATCAAAGTTTTATGTGGTTGGAGATAAAGCCTCAGAAGAGGGACTTGGGTGCAATGCTTACGAGCCTGGAGTTTTTCCCTGGCTTCCAAGTGTGGTCTACCTGCATCCACTTGCATCGGATGACCTATGTACTTGTAGAAATAAAGATGTCTGAGCCCCATCCCAAACTACTGAGTCAGAATGTATGGAGTGGAATGCAGAATCATGCATGTTTATCAAGCTTCCCAGGTGATCCTGAAGCAAACTGAAGTTTGAGAACCAGAGTTTCAGGCAAGATGGGGAGCCACGGAGGGGATTAGCAGAGGAGTGTCATGATAGGATTTAAGTTTCAGAAAATAATACAAATAACCACCACTTGTCGACCAAAAGACCAGTGTCTTATGTACTTCACATGTGGATCTATTTAACTACTCCAGTGTCTCTGTGAATGATGGCTCATTTTTTTGGCTCTGGGTACCAAAATGGTGAGTAACAGCCAGTGAGTGCTTTCCAATTTCAGATAACTTAAACAACATCTGAAGAGGCTAAATCAGAACTTCATTAAACAAACATTATTTGCTCCTGATTTGGGGAAGATAGCTGAGCATACATTATCAATGGCAAATGGCACGCAGTTTATTCAACCACAAAGTCGAGCATATTCAAACACATCTGCAGACAATACCTGTGGGCGCCTGTTCAGTCCTCAGGCATGTCTGACTCTCTGCGATCACATGGACTGCAGCTCACCAGGCTCCTCTGTCCATGGAATTTCCCAGGCAAAAACACTGGAGTGGATTGCCCTTTCCTCCTCCAGGGAACCTTCCCAACAAAGGGACTAAGCCTGAGTCTCATGCATCTCCTGCGTTGGCAGGAGGGTTCTTTACCATTGAGCCACCTGGGAAGCCCAATACCTAGTGAGCCTCTGGCAGTGTAGGAGACTCCTTTGGTCCCATTATTAACACCTTCCTGCAAGCACACTCTTTGCCACGTGACTCCGAAGTGAGCAGGGTGCTCTGCTGCACCCCTTGACCTTGGGCTTAGTCATGTCACTTCACCAGCAGAGGTTAGCAGCTGTGACACAAGCAGAGGCTTGAGGTAGGGGTGCACACTGGGCCTACTCTCTCTCGTGCCACTGTCGTCACATGGGTGCGTGCCCTGGCTGGCCAGATGGAAGGTGAGAAGCATGTGGAGTGGGCTACACCCCTCCAGCTGCACCAGCCGTGGCCAGGTGAAGTCTGCCAGTTTACCTTAGACGCGTGGAAAGCATATTCTTAATGTAGATTGCACTAAGACTTTATAACTGCTTGTTACACAGTATAATTGGACCATAGCTAACTCCATTGGCGCTACATTTCAATTCTACCTCATTGCACTGTGGACCAGAAATGACATCCGCCGTATCAGGGAACAAAGGATGTTGAGCCATCAGGCCATCTCAGGATGGAAACTGGATGCCTGCCATCAAGCCCGCCACCACTGCAAGTACCTGTCCCCAAGGGTGCCCCCTTGGAAACTCAGGATGTGAAAACAGAGGACACTGGCCCCAGAGAGCTGAGGTCCATGTCAAAGGAATAATTTCAATGAGTCCAGACTTTTGCATCTTCCCATGTATAGAAAAGTACTAAATTCATTAACTTGAGATATCCCATTTTCTTTAATTAACAGTCATCTTTTGATGTTCTGATATCCTGGTTTCTCTTACAAAACTCTTATATATCCTGGCTCCTCATTATCTCCTCAGAGCAGTTCTCTCAGAGCCATCTGAGAGTCCTAACTCCTGGGCCTGAAGTTCTCAGGAAACCTGTCAAGTAAAACACAACTCACAACTTCGATGTTGTGCTTTTTTCTTTTTTCTTTAATTGTTCCAACTCTGTATCACCCTAAAACTTTATCCCATATTTTTAACAGGTCATGATCCTAAGGAATGTGAAATGGCCTTCCAGTCCCGAAGCATCTAGGAAAGAAGCTGGGATTCTTGAGGTTAGTGCTAGAGCTGGAGGTAGAGTAAAGCGTTCCCACCAAGACACAACAGGCTCCAAGATCAGAGTTGCTGGTGAGGTCAGAGTCTAAAACAAAAAGAGCTAAAGTCCAGACACAGGATGGAGAGAAACCACAGATTCGAAGAAATGATTGTAGTCCAGCTGGAAAACATTCAGGGATATAGACTTGACTTTAGAGGGAATACATACATAGAGAACCTAAGGAATCTAAAAAAAGATAACAAAACTAATAGAACTAATTAAATGGAGTTAGCAAGGTTTTATATACAAGGTCAGGAACCAATTATATTTCTATATATCAGCAACAAACATGAAAACTGAAATTTCCAAAATAAGCCATTTTTTAATAGCATCAAAAAACACAAACCAGTTAATAGCAAATTTAAATACATGTATATATAGGCTCTGTACCTTGAAAAATACAAAACATTGATGGGAGAAATTAAAAGAGAGCTAAATTAATGGAGAGCCATATGGACTCAATGGACATGAGTTTGAGCAAACTCCAGGAGATAGTGAAGGACAGAGAAGCCTGGTGTGCTGCAGTCTGTGGGGTTGCAAAATGTCAGACATGACTGAGGGATTGAACAACAACAATAAAATTTGCAGATTAAAAGACTCAATATTGTTAAGATGTCAATTCTAGCCAATCAGAATGGCAGCAGGCAGTTTTTTTAAAAGACTTAGATTCTACAGTTTTTGTGAATCTAAATGACGTAGAATTGCCAAAACTATTTTGAAACAAAAGAGTAAAGTTGGAGAACTTACATCATCTAATTTCAAAACTTACTGTAAAGCATCAGAAACCAAGACAATGTGATACTCATACAAAGACAGACCAACAAATAAATGGATCAGAAGAGAGAATTCAGAAATATATGCCAACAAACACGGCCCATTGATTTTTGCTGAAAAAGCCAAGATAAATCAATAGCAATAGTCTTTTCCATAAATGATGTGGAACAACTGAATATCCATTCACAAAAAATTAACCTTAACTCTTAACTCACTGCATACATAAAAACTAGTTCAAAATAGATGAGAGGTAAACATAAAAGGAAAAACTATAAAAATTCTATAAGAAAACATGAAAGAAAACCTTCCCAATTTTGGGGGTTTCTTCAATAGAATACAGAAGCTTGCATTGTGAAAGAAAAAACAACAAATTTGAGTTTTATAAAATTAAAAACTTTTCTTCAAAAGATGCTGTTAAGAAAATGTAAGGACAAGTCACAGATGGGGAGAAAATACCTGCAATGAATGTATCTTACAAAGAACTTGAATTCAGAATATTCCAAGAATTCTTACAACTGAATAATAGAAGGATAAACACTCAATAAAAATATGCAAAGGCTTAAACATACACTTCGCAGAAGATGATGTATGAATACCCAAGAGACAAACAACATCATTAGTCATTAGGTAATGCAGAAAATTAAAAGCCAAAAATAAAACACAGCTATCCAACTATTAGAATGGATAAATTTTAAAATATTGGCAGGAAGAAATGAAGCAATATTGCTGGTAGAAAACAGTTTGGCAATTTCCTATAAATCTAAACATATACTTACTTTCTTACTCCTGAGCATGTACCCCCTACCAAATATTCAAATTTATGTCCACACACATGAATGTTCACAGTAGCTTTATTCATAAGAGCCAAACATTGGAAACAACTCAAATGTGTGATTTTGTTGGATAAACAGATTATGGTATATTTATAAAATAAGACAGGGTTTCCCTGGTGGCTCAGTGGTGAAGAATTCACCTGCAATGCAGAAGAGCTAGGTTCAATCCCTGGGTCAAGAAGGTCCCCTGGAGAAGGAAATGACAACCCACTCCAGTGTTCTTAGCTGGAGACTCCCATGGACAGAGAAGTCTGGTGGTCTACAGTCCATGGGCTCACAAAGAGGTGGATACAACTTAGTGACTAAACCACCACCACCATATACAATAAAATAGCCCTGAGGAATAACAAGGAGCAAACTGCTGATATACATAATAACATAGATGGAGCTCAAAAATATTATGTTGAGGAAAAGAAATCAAGCATACACAAGTCATACTGTCTGCCACGATTTATTCACACAGTCAAAACTAACATGGAACTCCACTCCAGAAAAGGCAACACTAGTCAGTGCTAAGTGTCTTAGTCAGCTCAAGTTGCTGTAACAAAAATACCGTAGACTAGGTGGCTTAAACAACAAACGTTTGTCATAGTTCTTGAGGTTGGATAATCCGGGATCAGGTGTCTGGTGAGAGCCTTCTTGCTGGTTTACAGAAGCACATCTTCTCATTGTGCCTTTATGTGGTAGAGACAGCAGACAGCTTGGTGATAAGGCCTCTAACCCCGTGATGCGGGCCCCACCCTCACGACCTAATCATCTCCCAGAGGCCCCACCTACTGGGGGTTAAAGTTCCAACACATCCATCTTGGGGAGATAAACATGCAGTTCAGGACACCAAGAGAAACCAGATCAGTGGTTTCCTAAAATTGTGAGTGGGGGACATTTGGATGCAAAGGGACATGAGGGGACTTTGGGGGACCGATGGGATTAAAACTATGTCTTGAGTGTGCTGGTGATTACATAACTGCACACATCTTTCAAAGTTCATCAAACTGCACATTTAAAGGGAGGAATTATTTTATGTAAATTATATATTAAGATAAACAAGGTAGTGGGTCCAGCAGTGGGGACAGGGAAACACGGAAGGGAGGAAGCCTAGTCATTGCATCCATGTCGCTATTGTTTGCAACTTGCCTTTGATGAATAGTGAGCGGGTGATTCTGGTCACCGTGCCCCACGCTCTCTCAGCTAGCGCGTATTAAAGCTTAGCACAAATAGTAAAGAAATTCTCAGTCTCTCTGCCCACAAACACTTTATGGTTCTCTGTTTTTGTATGTCTGCTTTTCTCTTTTGTTATCTTTACTCCCATACTTCCCTGGCTTCCCTGGTGGCTCAGACAGTAAAGAGTCTGCCTGCAGTATGGGAGACCCAGGTTTGATCTCTGGGTTGGGAAGACCCCCTGGAGAAGGAAATGGTGACTGACATCAGTATTTTTGCCTGGAAAACCCCATGGATGGAGGAATCTGGCAGGCTACAGTCCATGAGGTAGCAAAGAGTCGGACACGACTGAGCGACTTCACTTTACTCACTTTCTCCCACACTAGTCCAAACATACCAACACAGATAGAAGCTAGGTAGGAGAGAGATGGATAGATAGATAAATACGCTACTCATCCGGTTTACATATGAATCCTGCCAGCCATAAGCTTAGAATAGCAGACAATGAGATGAAAGAGCTAACTGCTACAAAATATAAAGTGCCAAGAACATCTCATATTTATTTCTAAAAAATTGTATGTTCACCAAATGAGCAAAGACATGGAGAAGGTGGAAAGGAATGAGCCAAGCACAGAAGCAGATAAACTGGTCTTGGGAAAAATCCAGGAAATCTATTCATTGAGATAGAAAGAAAGAAGTTCTGAACATAGAGGTGTTTGAGAAGGATGCTACAGAATCAGTGGCCTTTTGTCTCTGCATTGAGGGAAATAAGTGAATGGGAGGGTAGGGACTTGAGGGAAAAGGGGAAACTTAGTGACAGTCACTGTGAGCAGTGGGCAATAAAGTCTCCACAGAAGGTAAGGGGTGATACTGCATAGGATCAGCTGTGGTCAGAAGTCACCATTTATTGATGGTTCCAATTCATCTTGAGTCAAAATCCGTCTTCTCTGAAAGTCCTGGTTCTCCTCCTTGTCTTTCATATGCAGGCATTTGAGCATTTTGAAAATGCAGAAGATATGTAAGATGGATATATAAAATATATATATTTAAGATATATGTGTATAAGAGAGTATAACATACAGAGAGATACAAGACAGTAACACCCTGATGTTCTCACAACCTAGAGATATACAATGTGTGGGTGATATATATATATATATATATATATATATATATATATATATCTGGGTTGTGAGAACATCCAGGTGTTGCTGTCTTTGTATTACTATCAGTCCCTAAGTTGTCGTCTTTCCAGTTTAATATCTCAACCTGCAGCTATTCCTCAAAGAGCTGTGGTTTGGCCATTTTGGCAGCTCTCTCTTACAAACAGATAAATAACAAGAAAAATATTGGTCATATTTCACAGCAAATTATGTGGTGGCTAGTTTTATTTGTCAACTCAGCTGGGCCATAATTCCCAGATAGTTGGTCAAGCGTTGTTTTTGATGTTTCTACAAAGGTATTTTTTGGAGGACATTAACACTTAAACTGGTGGACTTGGGGTCAAGCAGATTGCCCTCCATAATGTGAGTGGGACTCATCCAATCAGTTGAAGGTCCCAATAGAAAAAGACTGACCTCGTCCATGAAAGAAGGAATTCGACCAGCAGACCGCCTTTGGACTCAAACTGCAACTCTTCCCAGGGTCTCCAGCCTGCTGGCCTAGTCCATCAGAATTTGGACTCCCCAAGCCTCCACAACTGCATAAGCCAGTTTCTTAAAATAAGTCTCATAGATAGATGGATAGATAGAAAGAGAGAGAAAGAAAAACAAATACAAAGATTAGATATACAGCCAATTCCTTAAAATAAATCTCACAGATCAATAGATAGAAAACTAGAAACAAAGATTAGAAATAGAGATTGAGACAGAGGTAGAGACAAACCTTTGGTTCTGTTTCTCTGGAGAATCCTGGCTAATACACTTTACAAAAAGTACTTTCACATAAGCTCTCCAGTAGGTGAATTATGGAAGTCATTTGTGCTAATCAGCTTACACAGCCTTTTCAAACATCTTTCACTTGGAAAAGAACATAAAGATTTGTGATCTCACTTCCAACTCTCCTAACTATAATTTCCAGACTTCAAACCCCACAGAGGCCACTGACTTGTCAGGATATCTAGTATATCAATATAGATCTTAAATGAGTTATACAGAGGAATATTAAATATCAATTCCTTAATAGCATTTTTATAATAGAGTGACTAGAAGTCTGTTTATTCACCAACTTTCCCTCTGATCATCAAATAAGTTGCTTTTTTTCAAATAATGCAGGATTTCTAACATTCCAGTTCTACATATTGTTACTCAAGTGGATTTGAAATTCAGCATCGAATCTATAGTTCATGATGAGGAATTTGTCAGAATAAAGATGACTAGTAATGCGTTATCAAGAGCAGCGAACAGCAACAGATGATGCAATTGGCAACTCACCCACGTGTTACCAAAAACATACTCAGATCTGCATTTCACGAATCCCTAAAGGAACCCTCACACCCTCTTCCTGATGCTGAGTTCTCGGGGGTCTTTTCTTTGACCTAGTTCTTTGACAGAACATTACTTAGAAGCAAACAAACCCTCGTTTGGGATGGCACGTGAATGGGAGAAGACTATACATGGGATATATTCTCTCTCCTTTCAACTCCAGTTGCCGCAGGGTATAGTTCAGAGCTGCATCAGAGCATAGGCAGGCTTCCCGGGTGGTGCTAGTGGTAAAGAAATTGCCTGCTGATGTAGGAGATGTAAGAGACTCAGGTTCAGTCCCTGGGTTGGGAAGGGCTTGGCAACCCACTCCAGTCTTCTTGCCTGGAGAATCCCATGGACAGAAGAGCCTGCAAGGCCACAGTTCATAGGATTGCAAAGAGCTGGACATGGCTGAATGAGCACGCACACACACAGAACACAGGCACCAACACAGCTAACCCAGATATTAAATCAGCGAAATGGTTTCCTATAGTGAAATACAATTTCTTTCCAATACTGTTTTCCAGTGTATGGCAGAGTGACTCCGTATTTTTATAGATTATGCGCCCTTTAAAGTTAATACAAAACAATGGCTGTATTTCCCTCTGCTGTACAATATATCCTTGTAGCTTATCTGTTTTATACACAGCAATTTGTGCCTCTTAATCCCCGACTCCTATCTTGCCCTGCCTCCTTCCCTCTTCCCCAGTGGCATCCAGGAGTTGGTTCTCAATACCTGTGAGTCTGTTTCTGTTTGTCTTATTTCTTGGATTCCACATATAAGGGATAAATACAGTATTTGCATTTCTCTGGCCAACTCTTTTCACTAAGCATAATATTCTCTAGGTCCAAAGCAAAATTGGTTTGTATTTGTTAGAAAATGACTTCTATGCTACACGAACATCTCTACCCCAGGCCTCTCTTCTTTTTCTCTGGTTCATCCTTAGGGCTGCTCCGAGGCTTCCTCACAATCTCTAGCTAAAGGGATAATGCTGGGAAGGGTGGGAGGTCTTGGAACCCTACTCTCTATAGCTACTGCTGGCATCCATTCTGACTGATCCACATGCATGCCCTACTGATTACTAAGTATTCCAAATATCATTCCTGGTTGGTAACGAAAGTTTTGAGTTTTTTTGTGACACAAAGGCTTTTGACTACTTGACCTATTTTGATTGAGACAATAAATAATAAAAAGCAGAAGCACTTTTACAACAATATACACCTTGTCAATTTTCCAATACATTAACTTATTCAACCATTGTTCATTGTCTTACCATATTCTGCACTGTTCAGTTCAGTTGCTCAGTCGTGTCCGACTCTTTGTGACCCCATGAATCGCAGCACACCAAGCCTCCCTGTTCATCACCAACTCTCAGAGTTTACCCAAACCCACGTCCATCGAGTCAGTGATGCCATCCAGCCATCTCATCCTCTGTCTTCCCCTTCTCCTCCTGCCCCCAATCCTTCCCAGCATTAGGGTTTTTTTCCAGTGACTCAACTCTTCACATGAGGTGGTCAAAGTATTAGAGTTTCAGTTTCAACATCAGTCCTTCCAATGAACACCCAGGACTGATCTCCTTTAGGATGGACTGGTTGGATCTCCTTGCAGTTCAAGGGACTTTTAATTGTCTTCTCCAACACCACAGTTCAAAAGCATCAATTCTTCAATGCTCAGCTTTCTTCACCATCCAACTCTCACATCCACACATGACTACTGGAAAAACCATAGCCTTGACTAGATGGACCTTTGTTGGCAAAGTAATATCTCTGCTTTTCAATATGCTATCTAGGTTGGACAGAACCTTCCTTCCAAGGAGTAAGAGTCTTTTAATTTCATGGCTGAAATCACCATCTGCAGTGATTTTGGAGCCCCACAAAATAAAGTCTGACACTGTTTCCACTGTTTCCCCATCTATTTGCCATGAAGTGATGAGACCAGATGCCATGATCTTAGTTTTCTGAATGTTGATCTTTAAGCCAACTTTTTCACTCTCCTCTTTCACTTTCATCAAGAGGTTTTTTAGTTCCTCTTCACTTTCTGCCATAAGGGTGGTGTGCATATCTGCATATCTGAGGTTATTGATATTTCTCCTGACAATCTTGATTCCAGTTTGTGCTTCTTCCAGCCCAGCGTTTCTCATGATGTACTCTGCATATAAGTTAAATAAGCAGGGTGACATTATACAGCCCTGACGCACTACTTTTCCTATTTGGAACCAGTCTGTTGTTCCATGTCCAGTTCTAACTGTTGCTTCGTGACCTGCATACAGGTTTCTCAAGAGACAGGTCAGATGGTTTGGTATTCCCATCTCTTTAAGAATTTTCCACAGTTTATTGTGATCCACACAGTCAAAAGCTTTGGCATAGTCGATAAAGCAGAAATAGATGTTTTTCTGGAACTCTCTTGCTTTTTTGATGACCCAGCAGATGTTGGCGATTTGATCTCTGGTTCCTCTGCCTTTTCTAAAACCAGCTTGAACATCTGGAAGTTCACAGTTCATGTGTTGCTGAAGCCTGGCTTGGAGAATTTTGAGCATCACTTTACTAGCGTGTGAGATGAGTGCAATTGTGCAGTAGTTTGAGCATTCTTTGGCATTGCCTTTCTTTGGGATTGGAATGAAAACTGACCTTTTCCTGTCCTGTGGCCATTGCTAAGTTTTCCAAATTTGCTGAAATATTGAGTGCAGCACTTTCACAGCATCATCTTTCAAGATTTGAAATAACTCAACTGGAATTCCATCACCTCCACTAGCTTTGTTAGTGGATGCTTTCTAAGGCCCACTTTACTTCACATTCCAAGATGTCTGGCTCTAGGTGAGTGATCACACCATCGTGATTATCTGGGTCATGCAGATCTTTTTTGTACAGTTCTTCTGTGTATTCTTGCCTCTTTTTCTTAATATCTTCTGCTTCTGTTAGGTCCATACCATTTCTGTCCTTTATTGAGCCCATCTTTGCATGAAATGTTCTCTTGGTATCTCTAATTTTCTTGAAGAGATCTCTAGTCTTTCCCATTCTGTGGTTTTTCTCTATTTCTTTGCATTGATTGCTGAGGAAGGTGTTTTTTATCTCTCCTTGCTATTCTTTGGAACTCTGCATTCAGCTGGGAATATCTTTCTTTTCTCCTTTGCTTTTTGCTTCTCTTCTTTTCACAGCTATTTGTAAAGCCTCCTCAGACAGCCATTTTGCTTTTTGCATTTCTTTTTCTTGGGGATGGTCTTGATCCCTGTCTCCTGTGCAATGCCATGAACCTCCACCCATAGTTCATCAGGCACTCTGTCTGTCAGATCTAGTCCCTTAAATCTATTTCTCACTTCTACTGTATAATCATAAGGGATTTTATTTAGGCTCTACCTGACTGGTCTAGTGGTTTTCCCTACTTTCTTCAATTTCAGTCTGAATTTGGAAATAAGGAGTTCATGATCCAAGCCACAGTCAGCTCCCAGTCTTATTTTTGCTGACTGTATAGAGCTTCTCCATTTTTGGCTACAAAGAATATAATCAATCTGATTTTGGTGTTGACCATCTGGTGATGTCCATGTGTAGAGTCTTCTCTTGTGTTGTTGGAAAAAGGTGTTTGCTATGACCAGTGCGTTCTCTTGGCAGAAATCTATTAGCCTTTGCCCTGCTTCATTCTGTACTCCAAGGCCAGATTTTCCTTTTACTCCAGGTGTTTCCTGACTTCCTACTTTTGCATTCCAGTCCCCTATAATGAAAAGGACATCTTTTTTGGGTGTTAGTTCTAAAAGGTCTTGTAGGTCTTCATAGAACCATTCAACTTCATCATCTTCAGCATTACTGGTTGGGGCATAGGCTTGGATTACCATGATATTGAATGGTTTGCCTTGAAAACGAACAGAGATCATTCTGTCGTTTTTGAGACTGCATCCAAGTACTGCATTTCGGACTCTTTTGTTGACCCTGATGGCTACTGCGTTTCTTCTAAGGGATTCCTGCCCACAGTAGTAGATATAATGGTCATCTGAGTTAAATTCACCCTTTCCAGTCCATCTCGATTTGCTGATTCCTAGACTGTCGACATTCACTCTTGTCATCTCTTGTTTGACCACTTCCAATTTGCCTTAATTCATGGACCTAACATTCCAGGTTCCTATGCAATATTGCTCTTTACAGCATCAGACCTTGCTTCTATCCTGCACTGTAATAGGTATTAGACACATGTGTGTGCTTAAACATACACACATACACACATCTTTTACTCCTCATGACAACCCTGTGACTTGCGTGCTACTATAATAATTTCCCCCAAAAATCATGTTAATATTACCTAACATAATTTCCTGTGCTAGGTGACTAGCACAATGCTAAGCACTTTGCATGGGTTAGCTCATTTAATCTACAACAATATCATGAGGTATGTGCTTTTTCTCATCCCCAATATATAGATGAGTCATCTGGGGCCAGAAAAGATTAAGTAAATTCTTAAGGTGCTTCAGCTGGTAGGAACAAACAGGAACTCTCATCCAGTTTTTCAGTTTCAACTTTTCCATTGCCTTTTCCATTGTCCCCTGTTCCCTTGCATTAGGAGTGGATATTGGCAGAAGTCTTGAATAATAGGGCTGTTATAATTTCTAAATAGCACAAAGTATCTTGAGCTCTAAGTTTCAGCTTTCAGATTGCCAACTTACAGTTTTCGCGTTAGAGAAGGGCCGTGTTCACACCCGCTAATCTCACTGATCTTTAGATGAAGTTCTGCTTCAGGTACTCAATGGTTCTTATCTTTAGAGAGTGGGCATTTTGCTATTAGGTGGAGACTCTGACTGTGTTTTTCTTTTACACTGTATTTAAGATTCCCTGGCAGCTCAGAGCATAAAGAATCCACCTGCAATGCAGGAGACCAGGGTTTGATTCGTGGGTCGGGAAGATTCCCCGGAGGAGGGCAAGGCTACCCACTCCAATATTCTTACCTGGAGAATCACATGGATAGAGAAGCCTGCCGGGCTACAGTCCATGGGGTCGCAGAGACAGAACTGACTGAGTGACTGACACAAGGTTAAAATACTGAGAGCGCAGCTTCCTGCAGACATTAAACAGACTTGCCCCATTGTTGTCCCCTCCCCACACTCCCCTGCTCTTTTCTAACGAAGGATGCTACACCAGAAGCTCAGGGAGCAGGGACTGTGCCTATGCCACTTTTTCCTTGGCCGCTAACCCACTGCTTCAGACCTGAGAACGTGATAAATACTGTTTGAACACAGGAGTAAGTATGAGTGAGTGGTGGTGCTTTTTCAGTGTCTCCAGAAGAGACAATTATCCTGATCGTGATGACCATGTGCTTTTGCACCCCAAGCAACCCTCCACTCCCATCAGGTCAGAACTTGATCATGTCCAGTATATGGCCTCCGATACATGGTGCTCTCTCTTAAAAAAAAATTATTTTTGGCTGTGCTGGGTCTTTGTAGCTCTGGGTGGGCTTCCCCTAGTTGCAGTGTGCAGGCTTCTCATGCTGGCCTCTCTCATTGGGGAGCGCGGGCTCTAGGACACAGGCGCTTCAGTAGTTGTGATGTGTGGGACCGGCAGTTGCAGCTGGAAGGATTCAGATGGTGGGCTCATGAGCTGTGGCTCAGGACTCAGCTGACCCAAGGCCTATGGGATCCTTCCAGACCCGGGATGGAACCAATGTCCCTTGCAGTGCAAGGCAAATTCTCAACCACTGAACCACCAGGGAAGCCCATACGGTTCTCTCTTTGTTCTTTCATACAACAAATGTATAGTCAAATTTCCACTCATTTACTTAACTGGTGTTTGTTGAGCACATATTCCACATACATGATATGCTAGATTCAGGGGATACTGTGATGAAGAAGAAGATAAGCAAGGCCCTGTCTTCAGGGGGCTCCCCTTGTTGAGGGGAGGAGATGGAAATGGATACTTCCAAAAACTAATGCAAAAAAAGAAGGCAGAGGATAATTACCAATTATATGAAGGGCTATGAAAAAAAATAAACAGGAAAGAGAGATGGAGTCACCAGGAATAGCAATGAGAAGGTGACCTATGAGTTGAAATGACCTAAAGATGGAAAGGATCTTGTTGCTGTTTAGTCGCTCGGTCATGTCAGACTCTTTGCCACCTCCGCATGCCATCATCCTTCATCATCTCTTGGAGCTTGCTCAAACTCACGTCCATCGAAGATGACCTACCTATACAAAATGATGGGACGAGAGCATCCCAGGCAGAGAGAAGACCCGGCAAGTGCCCAGGCTCCAGGGGAACAGAGCAGAGGTGGTACTGCTGAAGTCTGGTGGGAAATGGGCAAGGGGTGAGAGGAGGAGAAGCCAGGCCTCCCGGAGCTCCAGAGCACACAGTGGGGCTTTTATTTGGAGAGAAATGCAAGACCAATGAAGTGAGTGTCTTCTGCGGTCTGAAGAGCAAAGAATCAAGAGAGGAGGTGATGGGGCTTGGACTAAGAAGGGGATGGTAGACAGAGAAAGAAGTGGATGGAATTGAGTTCTACACGAACAAAGTATATTCGACAGGAGAGGGGGACAGAAAGGGTCTGGCTTAAGCAACTGAGATGGGGAAAAGTGAGATTGGAACAGTGTTTCCATCAAGAGTTTTCATTTTGTATATATTACTTTTCCATTGCCTATTAAATACCCAAATGGGGCTATCACGGAAGCAGTTGGCTATACAAGCCTTGAGTTCAGGGAGGGAGAAGAGTGTGGGAGAGAGAGAGGAGCTGGGAATATTCAGTTTGAGTATCAAGGACAGATGGTGGTGGCAGTTTAGCTGCTAAGTCATGTCCGACTCTAGCGATGCCATGGGCTGTAGCCCACCAGGCTCCTCTGTCCAAGGCATTTTCCAGGCAAGAGTACTAGAGTGGGTTGCCGTTTCCTTCTCCAGGGGATCTTCTCGACCCAGGAATCAAACCTGGGTCTCCTGCATTGCATTCTTTACCGACTGAGTTATGAGGGAACTCTAAGAACAGATAAATGGTATCAAAATCAAGCCAAGGATCTGCTCTTCAACACTGGTCAGCACCAGGCTAATTCTATGATCCTGAGTAAATAACTTCGTCATGTCTCTATTCTCTCATCTATAAAATGGGAATAAAAGCATCACTCCTTGGGTTTGCACTGAGGATTAATAAAACAACCCATACCTGGTCAACTGACTGCCCTCTTTGCAGTCACTCAGACGTGCATCTCTGTCACACTCTTGGAGTCCTGGACGGTTGTTCCTGCCTTTAGTCCTCAGTTGTCCTCTCACAGCTCCGATCAGCCTCCCGCCCTCGGGCCCCCAGGCAGGTGGAAGGCCCTGGTCTCATGGTTGGGGGATGTCGATGTCCCCTCCTGGCAGACTTTCCTCCTTTCTAGATTTCCTTGAGGACAACTCTAACTTGGCTTAAAGGGACAACCCTCCTTTCTCACCCCAGAGAGACCAGAAAAATACTGTGATGCTCTTATACCTAAGAATCCCACCTAAAGCATCGTCCAGCTTTTTCTTATCTAGTTGAAGGTGGTTGATGGAGTTGATGGAGCTGACAAAGAATCGGTTTCTTCACCTCTCAGAAGATTTCCTGCAGAAATGTATTTAGCATTACTCTTTATAACACAGGGAATTTGTCATACATTTAACTAGTTTTGAACTTCAGCCATAATTCCTACAGGAAACTTCCCATTTCTCTTCATAAGTATTTTATTTGTAATTTTGTTTCTTAGTGTCGGCTTTATTTGCCCATCATGACCTCCAGGCCAATAAATCCTGGCCCATGAACCTGAAGTCTAAAGAGATTCACGACGAATAACAGTATAGAATATTGCCTCTCTTTTCTATATGCCTCAGATCTTAGGTTACAAATCTGAATAAGATATTATAAATTCTGTACTATAGGAGAGTGCATTTAAAAAGGTCATCTGGGTGATGTTTGAGTTTAAGGGAGGGTGATAATTAATCGCTCTTCCTCTTCAGAGTCCAGAAACAATTAAGAAACAGAGTCCAATGCACGGAGGCCAAAGCATTAAATTTACAATTCAGGTAGACTAGGTTGGAAAATGGAGCTCATCCTGTAGCAAATGTAGGCTCCTCCCACTCAGAAAGGCAGGCCACTACATCCAGCAAGATGAAAGCCTGTCTTGGAAGTCTATCATACAGAGGCAGGAGCCACGAATGCAAGCTGGTTGTTAAAAGGCAGATACCAGAGAGATAGTCACATGGCCTATTTGGAAGACGGGGGGAAGCAATCAGAGAAGCTTGGACAAACAGACATCCAACTTTCTCTACCTCACTAATCAAGATGGAGAGAGAAGAGAGAGTTACTAAACTCACTCCTTGCCTCCTTTTCCTTCCTTTCTCCTTTAAGGAAATGCTGGGTGGGAGATGAGTGCTCCCTCAATAGGAGGAACTAAATGCTGTTGACACACCTGGAAGCGGAAAAGCTCTGGGAAGACAGAGGTCATTTGCTCTGAACCTACTAGGTGTGAATTTCTCAGGGGAAGGTGTGCAGGAAGCATCCCTGCCAGAGGGAGACCATGAATGAAGGGGAGGGGAAGAGGCAGCTGTCCTCAAGGACAACTGAGTGTTCTAGATGGATCTGAACATCAAGAGCTTCAGTGGGTAACAGAGGAAGACCCTGGGAAGGCCATCTGAACTTGGGTGGGGGAAAATCTTGGTTCCAAGGATTTGTATATAGTCTTCGGTCAGAAATTGGAAGAGAGCCAAAGTTTTTGAGTAGGAGAGGAACATAATTATGGCAATGCTTTAAGAAAATTAAGTCAGCCGCAGAGTTTGGAATATATTATCTGGGGAGAGTTTGGAAGCAGGAAGATAAGTGAGAGGCTCAAGTGGAAGCAATGTTAATTAGCATCATCTCGGGGTGGGTGGGGGTGCTGGAAGGAAAATGATGTGTGTGTGGTGCCTTAGAGTTTACAAAGTCCTTACCCCATCAATTATTTCTGTTGATACTGCAATTGTGTGAAGTAAATTGCTCAACAGTAGATGCACTGCAAGTCAATCGGTTTACATCAATAAATGAATTGAATTTATCTATTAACATCAATCTTAATTGAATTAACACCAGGAAGATGCTAAAGGACTTGGTGACTCGACACAGGAAGGAAGGCAAGTGGAGAGGCAAAGATGATTCAGAGCCTCCAAACTAGAATAAGTCATCCATCTGTCAAATATTTATCGAGCTCTTACTGTAATGCCAGGAACTGTTCCAAATTCTGGACTGCAGCAAAGAATTTGGTGAACAAAGACCTTACCCTCAGGGAGCATCTGTACCAGGCATAAGATTTCATCAGCAGATGTACAAAGAAATATATAATGTCATGGGATAAAGAGACAAAAGTCAGGGTGAGAGTATGGAGGGCGAGGGCATCAGGGAGGTAGTTTTTAAGATATGTGATCAGAGTCCTGTCTGCGGAAGTGACAGAGATATGGAGGCTAAAATGGGAGCCAAAGACCAGGCTAAGGACTTCTGGTTATTGTGCAAAAGAATCATTCATAGAGGAACAGAAGTGGAAATACAAAGACAAGCAAGAAGGTACTATAATACAGAGGTCCAGGCAAGAGATGATGACGGCTTGACCTAAAGTGATATTTTTAGAGAAGACAAAGACCAGCCAGATTCCCAATATATGATTGGATAAGGCTTACAGATCTGTTTTATTCGATGTAATGTAGTATGGAAGAAAAGGAGAGAGATTAGGATGCTTTTGAGGTTTTCACTTTGAGTGGTTTGGTAAATAGTTGTGCCCTTCTCAGATGGAGACTAGGGGGCCAAGGAATCAAGGGCTTTGCTTTGAACTGGTTATCTTTGATCAACTTGCTGAAAATTCAAGTGGACAGTTTGCAAAGGAAGGAAATGATTCCGGACTTGGGGGATATGTCAGGGTGAGAGATCTAAATGTCAGGTGGCTTTTCCATCACCCAGGAGGGAGACACCGATTCTTGTGCTCATCCAGCATCTATGAAGTGCTTACTGTATGTGAAATACTTCTCTAGGCCTTGGGGGTGCAGAGATCAAAGACACTTTCCTCCCCTTCAAAGGGTGCACAGCTTTTCAATAACACAAATGAGGAAACAGCCAATCAGACTGCCATGTGATAAGTTTCAAAACAGGATTTTCCAGGGGTGATACAGGAAACCACAGAGGGGCAGTGAATCCAGAAATTCAAGGAAGCCTTCCTCAAAAAGGTGATGATCAGGGGAAGTTTTGAGGATTGAAGAAGGGTTGTCTGGGGAAATAGAAATCCAGGCACAGAAAGAAGGGTTATTCAGGTGGAGGGAACATAGTTAAGAGTGTCGAAGCACAAGAGTTCATGGCATGGTCATGCATCTGTGGTTATTTAGACATGACTGGGAAGCCAGTGTGAGGGCAGCAAGAAAAGAGTCTGGACAGAGGTGGGTGAGGACAGATCATGAAGACCCCTCTGGGCCATGCTGAGGAGTCCGCCAGGTGGAAAGGAGGACCACCCTAGTCTTAGAAGTGCTGATTCTGAGATATCCATGGGACATGTCTAGAGGGCAACAGAAAACGGAAGATCAGACCCCAGAGAAGTTTGGGGCCAGAGTCTTACTTTCATTTCTAGCTATGTCTACAATATTTCAGCATCTCCCTCACAGAGAACATTGTTGAAGACATTTTTGTGTTTTTTGTTGTCCAGTCACCAAGTCTTGTCCAACTCTTTGTCACCCCATGGACTGCAGCACACAAGGCTTCCCTGTCCTTCACCATCTCCCAGAGCTTGCAGATGAGTCCACTGAGTCGGTGATGCCATCCAACCATCTCATCCTCTGTCGTCCCCTCTTCTCCTGCCTTCAAGACCCAGCATCAGGGTCTTTTCCAATGAGTTGGCTCTTTGCATCAAGTGGTCAAAGTATTGGAGCTTCAGCTTCAGCATTAGTCCTTCCAATGAATATTCAGGGTTGATTTCCTTTAGGATTGACTTGTTGGATCTCCTTGCAGTCCAAGGGACTCTCAAGAGTCTTCTCCAACACTGCAGTTCAAAAGCATCAATTCTTTGGTCAAGCTAAAGAGGCTCAACCTCTTTAGGGTCTAACTGTCACATCCGTACATGACTACCGGAAAAACCACAGCTTTGACTATATGGACCTTTGTCGGCAAAGTGATGTCTCTGCTTTTTAATATGCTGTCTAGGTTGGTCATAGCTTTTCTTTTAAGGAGCAAGCATCTTTTAATTTCATGGCTACAGCCACTGTCTGCCGGAGAAGGCAATGGCACCCCACTCCAGTACTCTTGCCTGGAAAATCCCATGGACGGAGGAGCCTGATGGGCTGCAGTCCATGCGGTCGCAGAGTCGGACACGACTGAAGCGACTTAGCAGCAGCAGCAGCAACCACTGTCTGCAGTGATTTTGGAGCCCAAGAAAATAAAGCCTGTCACTGTTTCCATTGTTTCCCCATCTATTTGCCATGAAGTGATGGGACCAGATGCCATGATCTTCATTTTCTGAATGCTGAGTTTTAAACCAGCTTTTACACTCTCCTCTTTCACCTTCATCAAGAAGCTCTTTAAGACATAGATGTGAATTAAATGCCCAATAAACAGGGAATGCAGAGAAAAGAGGAGCAGGAAAGGGACCGGGTTGTAGGCAATGTCCACAGTTTGAGGGCTGGGAGAGGAACAGAGTCAGGATGAAAATCAGGGCCAGAAAGTTCAGGGATGGTCAAGAACTGAAAGAGCACATCATCAGTGGAGCCAAGGACAGGGAAGATGCGTGAAGTGGAGATGGTTGGAAATGTCAGATGCTGAGCAAGGTTAAGGAAGGTGACATTTGAGGGAATGTCATTCAGTGTGCTGACCAAATGTTCCTTTGTGACCTTCTGGAGAATAATTTAGAAGCCTGGGGGTGAAACTCAGCAGCCAAGCATTAGAGGGACTACAACTGGGGTGAGAAAGTGAAGGCAGAGAAGGGAGACTTCCAAGCCTCTGATCCTGAGCTCATCCTAGTTTCCTGCCTGGCCGCAGCCATTTGTATTCAACCTTCACTTGACCCTTTTTCCCTTGCTTCCTGTCCTGTCTCTCTTATTCCCACTGTCTGCTGTCCCAACAGCACAGCATCTCCTGCCAACAACAATCCCAGCGTTCAGCCAACCAGTAAGCTATGAACTGAATCATCAAGTGGACTTTATCTGATAACAAAATAGGTCAAGGATGACCTCGATGACATATGTGCTGTCCTCGATTCTGTAAAATGATTCGGATCTCTTTGAGGACACCTTCGACCTGGAAGAGTCCGCAAGAATCTATGAAGAGTGGTTACTAACCGGGCCCAGAAAGTAGGACACTGTGGGGGTGGGGATGTTTTTCATTTCTACTATACATCCCACTTTATCATTTGAGGTTATTGTCTTTGTTGTTGTCATTGTCTTACAACAAAAACGTGTTAGTTTTATCATCTTAAACACTTTTGGTAAAAAAAAACACACACACACACATGCCATCACCCTCTCCCTGTGCTTCTAGGCTGCAGAGACACCATTTGGCCAAGACCATCCACATTTCTTCTTCTCTTTGTGTTCTCCTCTCACCAATCTTTGGCAGCTAGAATTAACTCAATGGAAATGTTGGCAAACCCTCCAGTCAGACATTTGTTCTCTTTAACATCATGGCCATATCAAGATAATTGTTCTTCTGTATCAACTGATATCTAGCATTTAATTAATTGGCTTTGCATATACAAAAGCCACTTATGCAAATTAAAGCGATGACTCCGCTCAAGAAACTGGGGATGATCACCACAGTCATTATGAAAATGAGTGAAGCTAATCAAACCCCGTGGTCATAATTTTCTTCTTAGAGACCAATAGCTGAAACAAGTGGAGTCAGGAAAAGAATAATTGGCCGCTTATATCAAATGCCCACCATTTATAATAATAATGAACAGCACAAATAGCAAACAAATTAAGAACTGCTCCCATTGAATTCATCAGTTACCAACATGACGGCTTTACCTCTCACTACTTCCTCTGGCCCCATCACTCTCCCTGGACCACAACAACCGCCTCCCAGATTCCACTCTTGTTCCTCATAGGTGTAGACTCTACGCTGGCCACTGGAATGAAACTCCTTAATACCAAAACCAGGCCATTGCCTTAATTAGAACTTTTCAACCCGGAATTAAGCTCTTTATCAGCCATCCAAGATGGCTGGTCTCCTGGCTCCCACCTGCGTATCTTCTGAACTCAGGCTCATGGTGGATCAGTGGAAGCCATTCACCTTGACTTGGGACTATCCTGTGGCGCTCAGATCACTGCCAGACTCCGCTCTGTCTTGTGGTGAGCTCCCCTTTGGGGAATTCAAGTGTCATCTTCTCTCCCAGAACCTTGGTCAGAACCACCACCATCCACTGTAGCAGGTTTCCCTAATTTTAAGATTTAGGGAACTTTGCTGACAAAAGTCCATATAGTCAAAGCTATGGTGCTTCCAGTAGTCATGAATGGATGTGAGAGTTGGACCATGAAGAAGGCTGAGTGCTGAAGAACTGATGCTTTCAAACTGTGGTGTTGGAGAAGACTCTTGAGAGTCCCTTGGACTGCAAGGAGATCAAGTCAGTCGATCCTAAAGGAAATCAACCCTGAATATTCATGCTGTTCAGGACTGATGCTGAAGCTGAAGCTCTAACACTTTGGCCACCTGATGTGAAGAGCTGACTCATTGGAAAAGATGTGATGCTGAGAAAAGTTGAAGGTAAAAGGAGAAGGAGATGACAGAGGATGAGATGGGTGGATGGCATCACTGACTCAATGGACATGAATTTGAGCAAACTCTGGGAGATGGTGAAGGACAGGGAAGCCTAGTGTGCTGCAGTCCATGGGGTCACAAAGAGTCAGTCATGACTTAGAAACTGAACAACAACCTGGTGGTCCGGCGGCTAAGGCTCCACACTCCCAGTGCTGGAGGCCTGGGTTTGATCCCTGGTCAGGGAACTAGATCCCTCATGCTGCAATGAACATCAAAGATACTGCATGCCACAACTAAGATCTGGCCCAGCCTAAAAAGGTTTTGGTGGAAGGGGTTTGCTACCTTACCTCTTCCCTTTTCACAAGTCTTTTGGGATCTTTAGGCAAATACATCTACTTCCTCCACAAACCTCTGCAAAATGAGGAAAAGTTTGACTAAATCACAGGGCATTTTTTTAAAGCTACTTAGTATGCCATTTCCCAAAGTTAAGATATGCCTCAATTGTTACATTTATATAAAGGATGCCACTCCTATGTGACTTTCTTTTTTTTTAATTGTTTTTACCACACATTGTCATGATATCACCACGGGTTTACATATGCTTCCCCTCCGGAACCCCCCTCCCTCCTCCCTCCCCCCCGGGAAATCTCGCTGCATCAGCCCCGAGCATCAATCCTAGGCTGGCGATTGATTAGACACATGACAATTAACATGCTTCAATGCCCTTCTCCCATATCATCCCACCCTTACCCTCATCCACAAAGTCCAGGAGTCTATTCTATGTTCACCTTTAACTAAAAAATTTCAGCACACTAGGTACTCATTATAGATATAAGCACACACATACATCTTAATTCTTATTATCTCTGCTTAGAAAATGACTTTTCTGAAAATATCCTTTAATAATATCATTGCAGTTTTGCAGGTAGTCCAACACATCATTCCCTGGAGTCAATAGCACTAAGATTAGAGCCTTCTTGACATTAACCAGAAACAAAACAAACGGACCGTCTCAATCAACTGTTAATTACTTATTCTGCCCTAGACTTCTAAAAGAAAGAAGAAGCTCCAACTCCAGACTTCTCGACCACTAACAGGCACTGTTGAAACAGCGCCTGCCTCTATGGCTCTCAGTCGCACCTAAGCACAGAAAGGGCAGTTGCCACAGTTCTTAGGGTCAGGAGACTCTTCGGAAGGCGACATTTTCAAACTCAGATGTCAAACTGTTCGAGCTCTTTCACCAAGAATAACCTTGCTCTTGGAAGACATTACTCAGGCGTCTAGAAACGGGGGACAGGAGTGTCCCCTGAAAACCTAATGGGAAAAACTTTAGAGATATGATGCTAGACTGTCTGATATCAGTAAAACTTTCAGCAGGATCCACAGACATACAGTCAACTAGCAAGCTGTGATCATTTTAAAGACCCTTCAAGACACAAAAATACAGAGTTGGCCACAATTATGTCTTCAAGTCCACCAGCTTTCTGAGTTCATCCATTCTTACAGGGACAAGTTGAAGCAGACAAGGATGTTATTTCAGGACACCGGGGGCTCTAGAATCTCTGAGAGTCATGTTTGGAGCCATCTGAGGTATCGAACCAGGAACAAGGCTGCCAAGTCGGGCATACGTTCCACCCATTCAGGTTGAGATTATTGTGAGAGGTTAACAATGCTTTATGTCTTTCTTCACACTATAGTTTCCTTTTACTCCAAATAATAGACTCTTGTAACTCAACACTTATCCCATTTTTGTCCTAAGTCTCAGAGCTCAAGTTAGAGCCTCCTGCAGTAACTCCCCAACCAAAGGTTTTGGCAGTGATTGCTGGGAGAAACATCACTAACCTCAGATATGCACATGACTCCACCCTAATGGCAGAAAGTGAAGAGGAACTAAAGAGCCTCATGATGAAAGCAAAAGAGGAGAGTGAAAAAGCTGGCTTAAAACTCAGCATTCAAAAAAGGAAGATCATGGTATCCTGTCCCATCACTTCATGGAAAATAGATGGGAAACAATGGAAAAAGTGACAGACTATTTTCTTGGGCTCCAAAGTCACTGCAGATGGTGACTGCAGCCATGAAATTAAAAGATCCTTGCTCCTTGGAAGAAAAGCTATGACAAACCTAGACAGCATATTAGAAAGTAGAGACATTACTTGGCCAACAAAGGTCCATATAGTCAAAGCTATGGTTTTTCCAGTAGTCATGTATAGATGTGAGTGTTGGACTATAAAGAAAGCTGAGCACCGAAGAACTGATGCTTTTGAACTGTGGTGTTGAAGAAGACTCTTGAGAGTCCCTTGGATTGCATGAAGATCCAACCAGTCCAACTAAAGGAGATCAGTCCTAAATACTCATTGGAAAGACTGATGCTGAAACTGAAACTCCAATATTCGAAGAACTGACTCACTGGAAAAGACCCTGATGCTGGGAAAGATCGAGGACAGGAGAAGAAGCAGACGACAGAGGATGAAATGGTTGGATGGCATCACGGTCTCCATGGACATGAGTTTGAATAAACTCCAGGAGTTGGTGATGGACAGGGAAGCCTGGCGTGCTGCAGTCCATGGGGTCGCAAAGAATCAGACACAACTGAGCGACTGAACTGAACTTCTCTTTCTGAGCAGCCTCACTTATATGAGTTAAAGTTGACAAAGTCAGGTAAAATTTCTAAATAAATCAGGTAAACTAAGTAGAAAGTAACACGCTGTCATAGTCAGTTGCTGCTGGATCTAGACACAGACAAGACACAGCTCTGGTCTTTTAAACAGACTCTGGATTATCAAAAAATGAATGCCTGATATTTCCCTTTTGCTAAGATCTCTATCTTCTAAGATCCTCATCCTTTCAATATCCTAATGGAACTGCCTGGGCCCCATACCACGAATTGATGCTTTCAAATTGTGGTTGCTGGAGAAGACTCTAGAGAGTCCCTTGGACAGCAAAGGGGATCAAATTAGTCCATCCAAAAGGAAATCAACCTTGAACATTCATTGGAAAGACTGATGCTGAGGTGAATCTGCAATACTTTGGCCATCTGATGTGAAGAGCTGACTCCCTGGAAAAGATCCTGATGCTGGGAAAGAAGGAAGACAGGAGGAGAAGGGGACGACAGAGGATGAGATGGTTAGATAGCATTACCAACTCAATGGACATGAGTCTGAGCAAACTCCAGGAGATGGCGAAGGACAGGGGAGCCCGGTGTACTGCAATCTGGGAGGTCACAAAGAGTCAGACACGACTTAGAGACTGAACAACAACAAACATACCAGATGCCTTGGGAAGCCCTGACACAGACACACTCACGGAGGTGCCATTTGCACCCACTTAGCATATCCACGTCAGTATCGCCAAGGTGTCAGTGAGGTTATATTTCTAGTCATCAGGATGTCCTCTCAGCTTCCTCCTTCCACTTTGTTGCTCCAGGATTGTGAGCAAAATTTGTGGGCACCCAAGCAAAAAGACCTACATCATCCAGGAGGTTCAGCTTCCACCATCCCTTTTTCAGAGAAGACGGGGATAATGACTAACCAACACAAGGGTCTGAAACACTGCCCCTTTGCCTGAAGAGGGGACCAGCTCTGTGATGCAGCACAGGCTCTGAACCTCCCCATGGGTCAGGTCCAAGTCAGCTCCAAGGCCACTCCCATGCGGGGTCCGCCCCTCCTTCCCAGCTCCTGTCCTCTTTTGCCCCTTCTGCAGGGAGCACTTCCTCAACACATCACAGTCACAACAACCCCTGTCTCAGGCTCTGCTTCTAAGGACCCAGCCTAACCCAGCTGGGTGTAGCAGACATGCTCCAGAAGGGGACTGAGAACCCAACACAGACCTGCAAGGACTCAGATCTATGTGTTCCTTGCTGTGTTGCTTAACCAAGGATCCCCAGAAAGAAGAGGTGCAGAGTAGAGAACCTTCTTTCTGCAGGACGATGAGACAAAACCATAACTACTTTCATGGCTTCAAAGATTTTTATTTTATTTTCTCTTGACTGCCTCCAAGGAAGCAGATGAGCACAGGAAGAAGAAGCCAGCAAATCCTTGGTGTAGGAACCTCCCTGAGTTTGACACTCATATTAAGGAGTTTCTAGGACCTCCCTGGATGTCCAGTGATGTCTACGACTCTGCACTCCCAATGCAGGGGGCCCGGGTTAGACTCCTCGTCAGGGAACCAGACCCCATATTGCCACAACTAAACACTCCGCATGTCACAACAAAGATCGAAGATCCAGATTGCGGCAACTAAGACCCAGCACAGCCAAACAAACAGATAAATACTTCTTCAAAAAAGAAAAGTGTTGTAGAAGCATAAAGGTGGTATGGCGGTCAGATTATTTAGCTCTTATAAATCTGCCCTTGACCAGGCTCGTTCTTCTCATTGCCTTTGGCAACCACTTCTGCACACAGACTAGAACACATTCACCTCCATTCCTGTAGGGGCTGTGACCAGTGCTGGGAAGAGGGAGGCGGGATGGCGTGAGTGAGGGTGGAAGGCCATCTGGTCCCAGATCCTGTGGGCACGAGATGCGCAGGAAGGGCACGGTTTTCCCCTCCGTGGGGCCGGGTAACCCGGGGCACACACATGCTCTCCCTGCCGCGACCACGTCGGAGGGTCTGATGAATTACCAGGAGACTGCAGGAAAGACAGCAGTCCACGTGACGCAGTGATGAGGAGGGGAAAGTCAGTGTGTGTTCACTGAGCTCAGGACGTCTGATCTGTGCCCGGCGGATACCAACCAAGGAGGAAAGGCGAAGGAAGGCAAGCCCAGCCGACGAGAGCCCCGGGGGTGGGGAGGTGACCGCAGGTGGCAGAGGAAGGTCAAGGGAGTCCTGCAGGGCTGCGGCAGGAGGCGAGACCAGGAAGAGGGCTTGGAAGTCGCTTGAGAAGGTCCACCGGATCGTGGAAGCTGTTCCCACAGGAAGCAGTCTGCCCGCCCTGCGGGGAATGGATTAGAGAGAAACAGAGAAGGCAGCAAAACCAGTCAGGAGGCTCTTGAAGTGATCTTTAGTGCTCACTGTGTACTTAAGACATGCCAGGTGCTGTGCCAAGCATTTCCCACATTTTATTTCACTTAATGCTCACAGGGTTGAATGTGACAAACCCTGTCATGCATCTCAAACGGCAGGAGGAAACTGAGATGTGGATGCCTAAGTAAGCTGTCCAGGGGGTCAAGGCTACTAAGCACAGAGCAGTGACTTCAACCTGCGAGTCAGGACCTCCCTGGTGTCCAGTGGTTAAGATTCCAAGCTTCCCATGCAGGGGGCATGGGTTCGATCCCTGGTTAGGGAACTAAAATCCCACACGATGCTCTGCAGAGCCAAAGGCAAACGAAAAACCTGGGATTCTGGCTCCAGAGTCAGCAGGCTTTTCTGCTCGACTCCAGGGGAAAAACGTTGAGGTTCATTTTATTTCTTGTTCCAAGGCAATAAGAACTGAAATAGAGAGAAGCATGCAAGTGTTGGTTGCTTTGTCGTGTCCAACTCTGCAACCCCTTGGATTGCAGCCTGCCAGGCTCCTCTGTCCATGGGATTTTCCAGGCAAGACTACTGGAGTGGGTTGCCATTCCTTTCTGCAGGGGACCTTCCTGATTCAAGCATCAAACCCAGGTCTCCTGTATTGCAGGCAGATTCTTTACCATCTGAGCCACCAGGGAACAGAGAAGAGGGGACAAACCAAATGACACTTGCAGGGTGAAGAAGTGAGACAGCGATCAGCACAAATAACTGAGGTTTCCAGTGAGCCAAGGCAAGGGTATGCAAATTAATAGATGGGGAACAGCAGCATCAGGGGTTAAAGTCTACCTGTGTGTGAGATGTGAAGGTTGCAGGGATTGTGGGTCTTACCCCTGCCCCCACCTCCCATCTTCCCAACTGGCATCATCACACTTGCTCTGACCTTTGCTCTCTCGAAACAGCTTCTCAAGGAAGTGCCAGGGACACTGGGATAGAAGCCATCAACACAATGAGGCCAGTACGTGCTCTCCTCCTGGATGGCTCTGATCGTAAACTCCGGGCTTATTCCTGTAGAAGCAGTCAGGAAAAATCAGGGAATGTGCTGGGGAGGAGGCTTCCCGGCACCACGGAAACCCTGACCTGCTTAAGTAGATGACTGTCAGTCCCATACTCTGGGACAAATTCAAACTTCAAACAGAGCATTTGTTCTTGTCATTGTCCAGTGACTAAGTCACGTCCGACCCTTGGCCACCCCATGGACTGCAGCACACCAGGCCCCTCTGTCCTTCACTCTCTCCTAGAGCTTGCTCAAATTCATGTCCACTGAGTCCATCCACCCATCTCATCCTCTGTCGCCCCCTTCTCCTGCCCGCAATCCTTCCCAGCATCAGGGTCTTTTCCAATGAGTCAGTTCTTCTCATCAGGTGGCCAAGGTACTCTAGCTTCAGCCTCAGCATCAGTCCTTCCAATGAATATTGAGGGTTGATTTCCTTTAGGATGGACTGGTTGGATCTCCTTGCTGTCCAAGGAGCATATTGGACCCCTTCCGACCTGGGGGGCTCATCTTCCAGTGTCCTATCTTTTTGCCTTTCATACTGTTCACGGGGTTCTCATGGCAAGAATCCTGGAGTGGTTTGCCGTTCCCTCCTCCAGTGGACCACATTTTGTCAGAACTCTCCACCAGGACCTTTCAGTCGTGGGTGGCCCTACAAGGAGTGGCTCCTAGCTTCACTGAGTTACACAAACCCTTTCACCCCAACAAGGCTGTGATCCATGAAGGGGAAACAGATCAGGGTCCCCTGTTAATTCAGTGCCTGTGGACAGATTGGGGCAGTCCACAGGGTTCTCTCACAAGACACAAAAGCCACTGGAAAGAGAAAATGCTTTGGAATGTCAGCTGATTCCCAAGGGCATGTGGGGCTTCTTTCTAGTCCCAGGCACCATCTTTTCAAACAATCAAGCATCTCTCTCTCTACCTCTCCATCTATTCCTCCCTCCCTCTCTCCTGCCCTACTATCCACACTCCTAGTGGTTTTACCTAAAGGAAGCCACTGACAAAGGGAGAAGGCTCTTTATTCATTGTGTCATAATTTATACTAGCAGAGTCCTGGACACAGTCCAAACCTCCATCCATAGAGGACTTATAAACTACGATGTCGTTATTGCTGCTGTTGTTCAGTCACTCGGTTGTGTCCAACTCTTTGTGACTCTGAAGACTATAGCCTGCCAGGCTCCTCTGTCCATGAGATTTCCCAGGCAAGAATATCGGAGTGGGTTGCCATTTCCTCCTCCAGGGGATCTTTCCGTCCCAGGGACGGAACTCACATATCCTCTGTCTCCTGCATTAGAGGAGCCCTCTCTTTACCACTGAGCCACCTGGGAAGCCCATAAACTATGATACATTCTCATAATTCTGTATATTCAGCCTTGAAGAAAAACGAGGTCAGTGGCATATGTACCAATAGGGAAGCTGAGATAAACGATGTGCAAAAAAGCAAGGAGCAACCTGGCAAGTCATAAGCCATGTTTCCTATATATATTCTTATATTTGCAGAAAGAAATAGTAGAAGGCTATTTGCAGCAACAGCCTGCGTTACCTGCAGACTGCAGAGGCAAGGGGGGTGGGGAGCACAGGATGGAGGCAATGGGGCCCTGAGTATGACTCTGTCCTTTTGACTTTGGAATCGCACAAACCTTGGGTTCCAAGAGTAAAACTTAATGTAAAAAAAAAAATCTCATGCAGAAATTAAGAGGAGATATTTTACAAAAGTAAACTCTAGGGAGAAGTCAAATTGTGGCGTATAGCCCTCTGGACAAACCCCCCAAAGTGGGGGACCGACTGGGGCCCAGCTGGTCCTCTCCAAAGGGCTTTCTGAGGATGTCTATAGGATGGGAGGAGGACGAAGGTGGGGAAAGACGGGGGATGCATGGAGAAGGGGAGCACGTGGCTCAGGAGGAGGGGGCCCAGAGGAAATGGCAGGAGAGCAGCAGAAGCATGACAGCACTTCCCCAAACCACCCTCCGCCAGCCCACAGGAACTTCTCCCTCCATCTTGCCAGGAATCTGTCATTCTCCCAGATTTTTTTAAATCGGGAACATTTTTTTCTAAATATTTAGGAGAGACCCTCTTTGCTATGAGCGTTTGGGGCTTGCGAGACAGGGTCCTAATGAAGACAGTAAACTGTGTCTTTTTTCTCCACATGTGTCCCACCCTTTGCCTCTGCTCCCCTGTGCCCATCGGAACAGGGAGGAGGTGCCCGTGGGTTTCACTGCCTGGGGGAGCAGATGGGGACGGTAGACCTCAAATGCTTGTCTGTCCAACACTCACTGCCCCACCCACTGCACCAGGAAAGAGGAAAGACAAGTGAGAAAATGATGTCTAGGACCCTGAGAATGAAAGGATCCCTCCAACACGCCAGGAACGGACTGGACACGGGGCCAGGACTCCTCAGGCAGAGCCCAGCCCAACACCTGCACTTCAAGCAAGGCAGGGAGACAGGGGGAGAGACTCGCGCCATGTGAAAGGGCTGTGCAGAGCCCGACCTACAAAGATGGGCAGTGAACACCGCCCAGCCCCAGCCGCACCCGTTCTCTGGCAGGGGATGAGGTCAGGAACTGAGACACATGTCAGGAAGAGCCCACTCTGGGATGGGCTGAGGGTTTCCTCTTCCCAGCAACCTACCGTGGGTCTGAAAGTGAAAGGGAAGTAGCTCAGTTATGTTCAACTCTTTGCGACCCCATGGACGTAGCCTACTTGGCTCCTCCATCCATGGGATTCTCCAGGCAAGAATACTGGAGTGGGTTGCCATTTCCTTCTCCAGGGGATCTTCCTGACTCAAGGATGGAACCTGGGTCTCCCCCAATGCAGGCAAATGCTTTACCTTCTGAGCCACCAGGGAAGTCTGTGGGTCTGAAGTTCGTATTAAGTTGGTCTACAGATCACTTGCATGCAGAGTTGATTGCACACTTCGATTTAGGGGATGAAAGATATGCCCAGTACCTCTGATTCTTTCTAATCTCATTAGACAAATGCATGCTCCAAGGGGAACTCTAGCTTGGTGCAGGGAAACAAAAGCAGGGCGTCTCTGATTTCCCCTGAGCTCCCCCAGCCCTGTCCTGAACCACCAGAGGGTCATCCCACATCGGGTGTCTGTGCTAAGACCCAGAGGCAGTGCCATCTCTGAGGGGTTGGGAGGGCAACACGAAGCAAAGGCAGAAGCTGAGAGAACTTGTCAGGGAGGACTCATGACTGCTCGGTCCCCCTTTCTTTAATTCAGAATGAAATTCCAAGGAGGTCACACAAACACAGCTGACTCAAGAACAGCCAACAGAAGTGTCCTGTACTTTGTCCTAAAGGCAAAACAACAGCAGAAAAACAAACCAAAGAAGGGTCAGAACAGGGACAGGGTGGGAGGGATGCCAGCAATAAATACAAAGGATGCAAAGAGAATGAGGGTTCTTTGAAGTTCTGGAGGTGGTAGCTGTATCAGCTGCTACAGGAGACAAGCTTTCTGAAGATAATCACAGTCCTGAAACCTGTCTGACTTCCTGATACAAAGTTAACCTTTGGGTCTGTGTGAACTAGCAGGTGAAATGACAACATGAGGGAAAGAGTGCATTTCATATGTATCAACAATGATACAAAACAGAAAGAGGCTCACAGACTTAGAAAAGGAACTTACGGTTGCAGGGCTGGGTAGGGGAAGGGATAGTTAGGGAGTCTGGGAAGGTCATGTACTCGCAGCTATATTTAAAATGGATAACCAACAAGGACCTGTTGTAGAGCACATGGAACTCTATTCAGTGTCATGTGCCAGCCTGGATGGGAGGGAGGTTCGGGGGGAGAATGAATACACGTATATATGGATGGCTGAATCCCTTTGCTATTTACCTGAAACTATCAAAGCATTGTTAATCAGCTATACCTCAATACAAAATAAAAAGTTTAAAGTTTGAAAAAAAAATGAGCGCATTTCAAACGTTCAACTGCCCTCCTAAGACTGCTACTTGTGGTTATCGTTTAGTTGCTCTGTCTTAGTCTCACTCTTTGCAACCCCATGGACTGTAGCCCGCCAGGCTCCTCTGCCCAAGGGATTCTCCAGGCAGGAATATTGAAGTGGGTTGCCATTTCCTTCTCCAGGGGATCTTCCTGACCCAGGGATTGAATCCACATCTCCTGCATTGGTAGGAGGATTCTTTAACCACTGAGCCACCAGGAAAGCCCAAGATTGATACAGATTCTACAAAAATAATAATAATAATTAAGGCCATGTACCAGTCTCTGTTTCCCAGGTGGCTCAGTGATAAAGAATCCGTCCACCAACGCAGGAGGTGAGGGCTTGATCCCTGGGTTGGAAAGATTCCCGGGAGAAGGAAACAGCGACCCGCTCCAGTATCCTTGCCTGGAGAATCCCATCAACAGAGGAGCCTGGTGGGCTACAGTGCATAGAGTGGCGAAGAGTTGGACATGATTGAGCCACTGAGCATGAATGCATGTCTCTGCTGGCTTTTTACCCCATCTGCTTTCACACATTATTGGAAAAACTAAATCACCTGCTAGAACAACGTTTTCATATTTTAACCCCACTGTTCACCACAGTGCTCAGTGCAAGTAAGCACCTACCAAGCAGAAATCAAAGAGATGGCTGGGGGGCTGGGGGGAGCTTTGAGGATGCATAGCGTATATGTGTTGCCTGCGGCCTCCTTGTTTGTGAGGCAACCCAAGCTCTGTGCAGTCTGAGGACACATGGGAGAAGCAGGGGTGGGCAGGGTCGCAGCACCATGCCCCGAGCAGCAGTTCCAGGTCGATGTGCTAAAACCCCGCTCGCAAACTAGAAAGCAAGGGTATCAAAACATGCATGTGTGCGTGCTAAGTCGCTCAGTCGTGTCTAAATCTTTGCAACCCCATGGACTGTAGCCCACCAGGCTCCTCTGTCCATGGGATTCTCCAGACAACAACACTGGAGTGGGTTGCCATGCCCTTCTCCAGGGGATCTTCCTGACTCAGGGATCAAACCCACATCTTTTATGTCTCCTGCATGGGCAGGCGGGTTCTTTACCACTTTACCACCTGGGAAGCCACGTGGCAGCTGGACATCCGCTACAGCAGGTCAAGACAGATGATAGCATCGTGGGTTTAGAGACAAACGATAAAATCCCCTTTGTGAATCAAACAGCGATAGTTCAAGGCAGAGCTCCATGCCCAGGAAGGCATTGAAACATTAACTGGGACACCAACTGGACAGGCCAATTGATTTATGACGGTTACATCTCTGGGGGCACTGGGTTGCTGACTCACTGGATACAGAGTTTTAGGCAGCAAGACGGACATCAGATCACACCCCCTGGAAAGGACTGGGTCTCAACTGTCCTTGGAGATCCCCTTTGAATTCTCCTGACTGTACATTCTCTCCCTCCAACCCACTGGCCATTAACCATGCCCAGGCCTCTTTTCTGTTTGTTGTTGGTTTAGTCGCTAAGTCGTGTCCAACTCTTCAAGGGTTTTCCCAGGCAAGAATACTGCCATTTCTTTCACCAGGGGATCTTCCTGACCCACTGACCAAACTCAAGTCTCCTGGTTGGCAGACAGATTCTTTATCACTGGGCCACAAGGGAAGCCCTTCTCTTTTCTGTTAAAAGGAAATAAATAAACCAGTCAACAGATAAGCAAACAAGCTTGCCTTCTTACAGCCGCAGTTGGCTGGACAACTTAATCCACGTCTTCTCTTCCCTCTCACTCCTCTTGGGAGTCCCCCTTGTGAGAGCTGCGCTTCTCTCCTGCTCATGACAGTGATGGTGCCACTGTTGCCAACGCTAAAGGACAGGTTCATGTGCCTCCGACACGCCCCTCTGCTGCACCCTCGTCACTGACCACTGCTCTTCCTTGACCCGACTTCCATGGTGATGCCCTCCGCTGGGTTGCCTCCTGCCTCCTGCCTCCTTCCTCTCCTCGATGGACTTCTTCTCCTCAGGCTCTTCCAACTTTCTGGAATGTTGGGGCTCCTCCTCCTTTTCCTGGGTGCTCTTCCTATCATACCGTCTACCCTCCTTGGGAGATGTCCCCCATTCCCTTGTCCTCAACACCCGATGCAAATGACACCCAAATCTTTATTTGACCCCAATTTCTATCCAAACCGCCATACCTAAATATATATGCTATTTCCTGACTACCCCCCCCTTGGCTATTAGTGGGCTGAAATAGGCCACTTTTATTCTGTCATTAGAAGGCAGTTTGATTTGAAGGACCAAAATGAAGCTGACAAGAGCCAAAAATGAAACAGATTTTCCAGGAAGCCCGATGGTAGAGAGTCTGCCTGCAATGCAGGAGACACAGGAGACTTGAGTTTGATCCCTGAGTCAGGAAGGCCCCCTGAAGGGTGACATGACAACCCACTCCAGTATTCTTGCCTGGAAGATTTCATGGACAGAGGAGCCTGGTGGGCTACAGTCCATGGGGGTCATGAAGAGTCAGACAGGACTGAGTGACTGAACACTGAAAATGAGACGCAGAAAAATTTATTACAGATGAGAAGCTGACTTGAGGATCATATATCACTGCTAAATTTAAAAACCACAGAAATTTTTTCAGATATTGAGTTAGGTCAAAAACAGAAAAGCAAACTATGGTGGACAATAGAAAACCAGCAAATGGTTAAAATATATATATGTATAGCTTACAGATTAATAAAAAATCAAAAAGACTTGATTAAAGTTTATGTGTATAAAACTTAGGCATGGTCAAAAAAAAAAGTGGACCTCAAAGGAAACTTGCCATAGAAAAAGCTAGGGTCTATAAAAATTTGACAGTGACGAGGAAAAAGAGGTTGAAAAATCATGTTTTCCTTATGTAAAGTACATGAGAAAGATTTTATCTTGATGGAAATGGTATTTGTAAGATGAAAATGAAAGTAGGAAACAGTTGTAATATGCTGCAGAGAAAATGGATTAAGGAATTAAATGGCCTCCATGGTATTCATAGAATTCATCAGTGTTGATATCATCTTAACAGAAGTGTTTACATTCCAGAACAAAACCCAACAGGGTCTAAATATACAAGAGCTCAAGACGATGAGGTCAAAATGTCCCACCCTCCCTCGTGGGTACTTTAAACCCCACAGTTTCCAAATGGGACTCTCTTTTCCATCCCCACTTACATCCCAAACCATTTCTTCTCCCTCACTCCCCTCCCCTCCCCCTCACTACATCTGATCACATCCTGCCTTTTCTGGCTCCTAAAGGAAAACGAAAGGAAAGTGAAGTCGCTCAGTCGTGTCCAACTCTTTGTAACCCCATGGACTGTAGCCCACCAGGCTCCTCGGTCCATTGGATTCTCCAGGCAAGAATACTGGAATGGGTTGCCATTTCTTCTCCAGGGGATCTTCCCGACCCAGGGATCAAACCTGGGTCTTCCGCATTACAGGCGGACGCTTTACAGTCTGAGCCACCAGGGAAGCTTTCTGGCTCCTAAATGTCCCTTGATGTGTTCCCATCACCCCATCTCCACTGTGACTCCTGCTATGGAAGCCACAGCGCTTTAGCATGACAGCCTCTTAACTGGTCGTCCTGGTTTCCTAGACTATGGTAAACCACTCCCACACACTGGATGGAGGGAGAGCTTTCTGAATGTCTCATCTGATCACACATTTGTCACAGGTTCCCTCTGCCTCATCCCCAGCATGCAGGGCCCCTCGTGGTTTTTACATCTCCATCCTCAACCCCGCACCCACTGCTCAATGATGGCTCTCTCTGCGTCTTGACCTGCCTTCTTCTCTCTGACGCAAGAGCAGTTCACGACATCCCCTTAGACCTCAAATCCTGCTGCCCTCATCCAACCCCAACAATCCCTGTGCTAGTGAATTCCTTCATGTCCTTCAAGAATGACATTGTAGTCACTTGTTTTCTTGTCCAATAAATCATAAAGTTCTCAGGGGAGAATCATGCTTCATTCACCATTGTATTCTTGGTACAGAGTACAGTGGCCTATGTGTAATAGGAGCTCTCTCTGTGTGTCTATCAAACAGAAGGATGGATTGTATTTAATCTTCCCAACAATCCTGCACAGCAGGCATTACTGCCTTTATTGAACGCAGCACAAAGAAATCAGGTAACTTGCCCAAGTTCCCACAGAAAGCAAACAGCAGTCAAGGTTAAACCTATAACAGTTTAACCATAAAGTGCACATTCTTTTTATTCCATCATGTTGAGTCTTTGTTCCAAATTGGATCTGGTTCCAAACTGGGAAAGGAGTAGGTCAAGGCTGTATATTGTCACTCTGCTTATTTAACTTATATGCAGAGTACAGCATGAGAAATGCTGGACTGGATGAAGCACAAGCTGGAATCAAGATTGCCAGGAGAAATATCAATAACCTCAGATATGCAGATGACACCATCCTTATGGCAGAAATTGAAGAACTAAAGAGTCTCTTGGTGAAAGTGAAAGAGAGTGAAAAAGCTGGCTTAAAACTCAACATTCAAAAAACGAAGATTATAGCATAGGGTCCCATCACTGTTTACCACATGGCAAATAGATGGAGAAACAATGGAAACAGTGACAGACTTTATTTTCTTCGGCTCCAAAATCATTGCGGACGGTGATTGCAGCCATGAAATCAAAAGACCCTTGCTCCTTGGAAGAAAAGCTATGACCAACCTAGACAGCATATTAAAAAGCAGGAGCATTACTTTGCCAACAAAGGTCTAAGTCAAAGTTACAGTTTTTCCAGGAGTCATGTATGGATGTGAGAGTTGGACTATAAAGCTGAGCTCCAAACAATTGATGCTTTTGAACTGTGGTGTTGGAGAAGACTCTTGAGAGTCCCTTGGACTGCAAGGAGATCCAAACCAGTCAATCCTAAAGGAAATCAGTCCTGAATATTCATTGGAAGGACTGATGCTGAAGCCCCAATACTTTGGCCACCTGATGCAAAGAACTGACTCATTGGAAAAGACCCCGATGCTGGGAAAGATCAAAGGCAGGAGGAGAAGGGGATGACAGAGGATGAAATAGTTGGATGGCATCACTGACATGATGGACATGGATTTGAGCAAGCTCTGGGAGTTGGTGATGGACAGGGAAGCCTTGTGCGCTACAGTCCACGGGGTCGAAAAGAGTCAGACATGACCGAGCGACTGAACTGACTGTCTTTGAATTAGATGCAAACAAAATAGAGATAAGGAGACATAGTTCCTACAGATATGGTGTTGAGAGTCAACAGGAGACCAACACATTAAAAAAAAAAAAAAAAAAAAAAAAAACAGTGTAGGGCTCCCCTGGTGGCCCCGGTGGTAAAGAATCCACTTGCTAATGTGGAAGGAACAAGTTCGATCCCTGGTCCAGGACGATTCCACATACCACAGAGCAACTAAGCCCGTGGGCCACAACTACTGAGCCTGTGCCTTAGAGCCTGTGCTCGACAACAAGAGAAGCCACTGCAACGCAAAGCCCATGAACGACAGCTAGAGAGAGCCATCGCTGAGCCCCAGCTCTCTGAAACTTGAGAAAGGCCCACACAGCAGTGAAGACCCAGCTCCGCCAAATAAGCAAGTAAAGTTATTAACAATAAATAACAATGCAGTGGCAGGTGCATGGGTAATGGGCATATACAGAAAACAGACTGGCCGTGGGGAAAGGGGCGCTTAGGGGAGACTGGGAGGAGGGGTATTCCACCTAGGGCTTAAAGGATGGCTGAGAGCTTGACTGGCAAAGTTGGGAAGCACATCCTTGGGCAGATGTAGGAAATGAGTTCAGTTTTCTTATATACCGGTTGCTGCACCATAATAAGTTTAAGAAGTTAATATCCTCTCCGACAAAGCACCGAATGCCAGGATTTTGACATTTCAAAACACTGGAGTGATTAAATGTGTAAGAGTCTAAGTGCCAGCGACGGTGATTTCTCAGAAGCGTTGGGCATTATGCTGGAAGCCACTTTCCTGGATGCTGCCAGGGTCCTTGGGCAGGCCATTATGAACACATTTCTTCATGTCGTGTAGCTCGTCAACCTACTCTGCTGTGTTCCAAGTGCTAATTAAAATTGTACACTGCCTGCCAAAGGAAAAGTGCTTATATTAAAACAATAAGGGTCTAAATTAAATGGCTCCAAACAGCCTGATTCCAAGTTGACGTACAGTTCTTACCCCACCCGAGAACTGTTCGGGGGGAGAGGGGTAAGACTCAGACATAAAATTTAAGTGTTCTTTCTGATATGTATTAATTATTCAAAATAATCTATAGCTTTAATGTTCCAAAGAGCAACCTCCAAGCCGTCAGCCCATTTTATTCTTTCAATACACTGAAAGACTTGGGGCTTGGAGGTGAAAAGAGATGGTGGGGCTTCCCTTGTGGCTCAGGTGGTAAAGAATCTGCCTGCAATGTGAGAGACCTGGGCTCGATCCCTGGGTTGGGAAGATCCCCTGGAGAAGCGAAAGGCTACCCACTCCAGCATTTTGGTCTGGAGAATTCCATGGGCTGTATAGTCCCTGGGGTTGCAAAAAGTCGACTTTCACTATGTAAAGAATACATTGCTTATCATTAAATTGCCCCTGTGGAACCCTCTTACACTGTTGGTGGGAATGCAAACTAGTACAGCCACTATGGAAAACTGTGGAGATTCCTTAAAAAACTGCAAATAGAACTGCCATATGACCCAGCAATCCCACTGCTGGGCATATACACCGAGGAAACCAGAATTGAAAGAGCCATGTGTACCCCAATGTTCATCGCCGCATTGTTTACAATAGCCAGGACATGGAAGCAACCTAGATGCCCATCAACTGACAAATGGATAAGAAAGCTGTGGTACATATACACAATGGAATACTACTCAGCATTAAAAAAAATTCATTTGAATCAGTTCTACTCAGGTGGACGGAACTGGAGCCTATTATCCAGAGTGAAGTAAGCCAGAAGGAACAACAATACAGTATACTAACACATATATATGGAATTTAGAAAGATGGTAACGAGAACCCTGCATGCGAGACAGCAAAAGGAACGCAGATGTATAGAACAGACTCGTGGACTCTGTGAAAGAGGGCAAGGGTGGGATGATATGGGAGAATGGCATTGAAACATGTTAATTACCATATGTGAAATCAATCGCCAGCCCAGGATTGATGCTCGGGGCTGGTGCACCGAGATGTCCCAGGGGGAGGGAATCGGGAGGGAGGAGGGAGGAGGGTTCTGGAGGGGGAGCACATGTAAACCCATGGCAATTTCATGTCATTGTATGGCAAAACCAACACAATAAAGTAAAGAACATTTAAAAATAAAATAAATAAATAAATAAATTGCCCCTGTGATTCCCTGTCAAATACCTAATCCTTTGTCTTATAGCCAAACCACACAAAACACATCTTTAAGAAATGCTTTGTTTTGTAAACATACTGAGATAAATCTTCAGAAAAAAAGATGTCAGGAGAAGTTAACCAGATATGAGACTTGGACACTGAGAATAAGACTTGCTGCTGTTGTTCAGGTGCTAAGTCAAGTCCCACTCTCTGTGACCCCACGGGCTGCAGCACGCCAGGCCCCTCTGTCCTCCACTGTCACCCAGAATAAAAATATATAGTGAATGGGGGCTGCCCCCATGGGTCAGTGGTGAAGAATCCACCTGCAATACAGGAGACTTGGGTTTGATCCCTGATTCAGGAAGACCCCTTGGAAGAGGAAATGGCAACCCACTCCATTATTCATGCCTGGAGAATCCCATGGACAGAGGAGCCTGGTTTAGCCATGGAAACAAATTCAGTCTTAAACCTCTACTCAAACACTGCATCTTCCCGCCTTGCTCCCTCTGCCCATGCTGCTCCATCTGCCCATCAAGGCCTTTTAGCCACCTCCCTCAGCCCCGTTTTCCACCTGACAAACACATCTTCATCTTCCAGGTGAAGTTGCTCAGTTGTGTCCAACTCTTTGCAACCCCTTGGACTGTAGCCCACCAGGTTCCTCCATCCATGGGATTTTCCAGGCAAGAATACTGGAGAGGGTTGCCATTTCCTTCTCCGGGAGATCTTCCTGACCCAGGGATCGAAGTAGGGTCTCCCGCATTGTAGGCAGACTCTTTACCAGCTGAGCCACCAGAGCATCTTCCAAGACCTGTTCAAAAGCCACTTGCTTCTAAAGTGTCCTGCCTGCCCCGGCCCACCCCTCCGGCAGAATTATTCCATCACCCCTCTGAACTGCCACAGCACTTCATTCATTCCTCTACAGTGATACTTACCATGTGTGTGTGCATACTTAGTTGCTTCAGCCTTTTCTCTTTGCAACATTATGGACTGCAGCCCACTGGGCTCCTCTGTCCATGTGATTCTCCAGGCAGGAATACTGGAGGGGGTTGCCATGCCCTCCTCCAGGAAATCTTCCTGGCCCAGGAATCAAACCTGTGTTCCCTGCATTGCAGATGACCGTGGCTCAGCCATCAGGGAAGCCCTGATGCTTATCATACTGCAATATAATTACTTGCAGACAGGAAACACATGTCATGTGTCTTTGCTACTCTTGGGTTCTGTAGAGTAACCGACATCAAAAACACTCAACGAATGTTTGCTGAATAGGAAGTACTGAGGTCTGTGGATTAAAGGTAAGCAATTTAAGATAAGCATTATAATTTAGAAAAGGGAACTTGACTTCATCAGAAGAAAAATAACATTACAAGCTTTATGCCAAGTTGACATTTAACTTCAACCTAAAATATCCCCAAGAGGTATTCATACTTAAAACCTCCAAAGTTTTTTTTTTTTTGTAACAAATTCAAGAAAGACTTTTTTCTTTACATTATTATGTTGGTTTTGCCATACATTGACATGAATCCACCATGGGTATACATGTGTTCCCCTTCCAGAATCCCCCTCCCACCTCCCTCCCGATTCCATCCTTCTGGGTCATCCCGGTGCACCAGCCCTGAGGACCCTGTATTATGCATCAAACCTGGGCTGGCAATTCATTTCACATATGATAATTTACATGTTTCAATGTCGTCCTCCCAAAGCATCCCACCCTTGCCCTCTCCCATAGAGTCCGAAAGATTATTCTATACATCTGCGTCTCTTTTGCTGTCTCACAAGTTTAAACTGAAAGGAAACTTCAAGAAAATATAGCCCATCTTCTGCTATCAGGGAACGAAGACCTAGAGCTCATCCCAAGGATGACTAGTAACATCTCCAGACACCGTGAAGATCTTTTCTAGCCTACTGCCATCACTTGATATTAGATTGCAGAATCTCTCCCCATTCTTGTACTAAGTCGTTTCAGTCATGTCTTACTCTTTGCAACCCTATGACTGCAGCCTGCCAGGCTCCTCTGTCCAAAGATTCTCCAGAAAAGAATACCAGAGTGGGTTGCTAAGCCCTCCTCCAGAGGATCTTCCCAACTCAGGGACCGAACCTGTGTCTCTTATGTCTCCTGCATTTGCAGGCAGGTTCTTTACCTGGGAAGCCAATGGGGAGGCCAGATTGTAAAGTCTGTGCTGTGCTTAGTCACTCAGTCATGTCTGACTCTTTGTGAGCCTATGGTCTGTAGCCCCCCAGGCTCCTCTGTCCATGGGATTCTCTAGGCAAGAATACTGGAGTGGGTTGCCATGCCCTCCAGGGGATCTTCCCAACCCAAGAACTGAACCCAGGTCTCCTGCACTGCAGGCAGATTCTTTACCATCTGAGCCACCAGGGAAGCCTTTGTAAAGTCCAGTCCCAGATAAAAATGCCACTCACTCTGGTAGAGAAGCAAAACAGATTGTTTTGAGAAAACCACCAGCTAGCTAGAAATTAATGCTTGCATGGATGAACCCACCTGTGTGTTTACACAAGTCCTTTAAGAATCAATGGAAACTGCCTATCTGAAAGTTTAGTTTAAAACTTACAGATTCTAGAAAAACACATCACTCCTAATATATTGTTTTTAAAAATACAACTTAACAATCCCTACAAATACAAAGAAAATGATTTGCTTTCGAGGGAGAAGCCAATTATACTACTCTCCATAAAACAGAACACTGTCTATAAAATACCGGTGAAGGGAGCCTATTGTACCAATTAGGCTTTCTCTATGGAACATTATTACAATGTTAGAAGTAAACAAAAGGCTGAAGATTCAGAGTGAACATTAAGTTGCCCAAACTCACCAGAATCAACTTATTTTTGAACCTGTAATTACTTAGTACAAGAATGATTTTACTGTCTGCACTAAGATAAACTGGAAACTGTGAAAGAGAATAATAAGCTTGTAAAAATAAACTCAGATTGCATGAAACTTAACAATATCTAGAAAAAGGATCTCTAGCTAACCATGTCAGATCATAAATGCCAGAGTAATACATATTAAAACTGAATAAAATAATAAAGATAGCTTTCAGGACTAGAAATGAATTTTTATTTATATAGTGTGTTACTACAGAGCTAAGAATATGGATAAAAGGTCAGAGTTAAAGCCAAGAGATGATAAATAATGATCAGCATCTGATTTAGCCTGTTATGTGTGAATTACCCATGCCATATTTGTAACCCCAGCATGCATCTGTCATCAGTGGGCATATGCACAAGGCAATGTGAATTAATATTAGTATCAGCTTAGGCAAAGCATAATTAGAAGGGTAAAACTGTCCCAAGAAAGTAATGCTCGCTAAAGCCAAAGACATGTTTTCTTTTTTTTTTTTTAATTTTTAATTTTTTTTATTTTTTAATTGTTTTTGCCATCCATTGTCATGAAACCCCCCTGGGTTTACATATCCTTCCCCCCCGGAACCCCCCTCCCCCCTCCCCCCCCCCCCCCCCCCCGCCCCGGGAAATCTCGCTGCACCAGCCCCGAGCATCAATCCTGGGCTGGCGATTGATTAGACATATGAAAATTAACATGCTTCAATGTCCTTCTCCCATATCATCCCACCCTTACCCTCATCCACAAACACATGTTTTCTTTTCATTGCTGTCTTGAAGACCTAGCTAGAACAATGTTTTTCTCCATGAAACTGCACACGTAAGTTACTGCTGCTGCTGCTACGTCGCGTCAGTCGTGTCCGACTCTGTGCGACCCCTCAGACGGCAGCCCACCAGGCTCTTCCGTTCCTGGGATTCTACAGGCAAGAGTACTGGAGTGGGTTGCCACTTCCTTCTCCAACGCATGAGAATGAAAAGTGAAAGTGAGGTCAGATGTATAGAACAGACTCGTGGACTCTGTGGAAGAGGGCAAGGGTGGGATGATATGGGAGAATGGCATTGAAACATGCTAATTATCATATGTGAAATCAATCGCCAGCCCAGGGTTGATGCTCGGGGCTGGCGCACCGAGATGTCCCAGGGGGAGGGAATCGGGAGGGAGGAGGGAGGGGTGTTCTGGAGGGGGAGCATATGTAAACCCATGGCGGATTCATGTCAGTGTAGGGCAAAACCAACACAATAAAGTAAAGAAAATTAAAAAAAAAAAGAAAGAAAGAAAGAAAGTGAAGTCGCTCAGTCATGTCCGACTCAGTGACCCCATGGACTGCAGCCTACCAGGCTCCTCCATCCATGGGAGTTACCAGGCAAGAGTACTGGAATGGGGTGCCATTGCCTTCTCCGACACTTAAGTTATTTATTAAGCATTCATATGCAAGATAAAAGAGGTAAAATTTGTTCAGTATTTGAAATTGATTCATTAGAAAATATCGGAAACAACAAAAGGATTTTACATATAAACGTAAATTTAGAATATTGAAAAGGAGATTACAATAGATGCTTATAAAAAAGCAATTTGAAAATCCAAGGCCTTAAACTCATACAGACAAATTTCTAAAGCCTGGAGAGCGAAAACCCCTTTAAAAGGATTATTCTGAGACTCTATTATTTTGGTATCAAAGACCAAAAAGAGATAAATACTTAGGTTTGCACAAGAATAGGCAAAATTTAAATAATTGATGTTAATAAGACCCAAGGGGTACATTCACTTCTAACTGTATCAGGAACAAAGAGGAGAAATGGAAAAAAAATATTAAAATGGAAACAGTGATTCATGAGCAGAAGGGAAGCTAATTACAAGGGTAGGAGTGCATGATCACAGCCGAAAAGAACTTAAAAGGGCATGGAAGTAAAGAGAAACAGTACTGTTATTTTGATCCAAGAACTCAACTAGAAACACTAAAAGAAAGAAAAATTATCCTAAATAGCATGTGAGGTCTTCTGACTACCAACTACTACTTGGTAACTGGCCAGAAGAAGCAATAAATAACTCACCACCAGGGAATAATGAAAACAGGACAACAAAAAAATTCTGAAAGGCAAAATCCAAAAGGGCTAGTAACATGAACCAAGTGATAATAAAATCTCTGCTGCATGATTCCTAACATTAAAACCTTTGCTAGCTAGAATCCTAATGAAGGATTTTGACAGTTATCAACAGTTCAGTCTGCAAATGGATTCTTGTTAATTAACTGACTAAATGATTAAAACCACTCTAAACACGACACGTCTGTTTTTTAAATAGGTATAATGAAAAATGAACAATGTTTTTCTCTTCAAAGAGAGAAATCTGGACTGCAGAGCTTGCTAAGCCATCACCATGGTCTCTCCCATCAGTATTTCAGAATTTTCCCCAGAAATTTAAAACTTAATATGAAACAAACCTTATAACTGATTATGAATAAAAGGTCTCATTAGCCAATAAAATATGGATTTATGTTGATACACTTTAATTACATAAACAGAACCTAGTTTTAGGTCTTCAGAACAGAGTATCTTTTATAAAGCATCTCTTGTAACAAAATACAGCTTTCAGAAGGTTCTATTTAAAATGGTTTGAGTTATATATTCTTGTGCCAGAGAAAAGCTTTTAGAAATAAGATTTTGCTCATGACCATTTTAGTTAAGTTGTAACAGGTACATTAGAATCAAAGGCACATTATTCAATTTATGCGACATCTTCCAGAAACAAACTGAGTTGATATTCTTTAGAAATTCATGGAATAAAGCCCAGACAGGATACAACATAATAAGTATCAGTCCAAAAATGATTACTGAAGATAGGAAATATTATTACTAAAACTCAGAGATTCAATAAACTCACATAAACTTACTGCAAAGGCTTGCTCTAGGGCCCATAGTATATTTTATTTCTTTAGAACATCAGTTGCAAAGGCTGCTCAGATTTTTTTAAAACATCAATTCATACTTTTTTCTCAGAAAGAAAATGGCAGATGAATTAACTTCAGTGCTACATTTTGTGAATTAGATCCGTGGTATTTATGGTTTAGAAAACAGAAGTCATGCATTGCTGAAATGAATTCTCAACTGGGAAATGCAGAATTCCTTTCAACTGTTCAGTGGCTGAATCTACACTACCAAAATGAATGTTCAATAATCATCTCAAACACTGGGTTGTGCCAAAAAGTTCGAACTGTTTGGCCAATTCAATACCTTGCAGTTGCTGTTCAATGCCACCTTCAAGTCGTATTCTTAGAGTTATGGATGCATGGGTCCAGTATGGGAAGTTTATAAAAGTACAAAAGTCCTGGGGTGAGGACTGGAAAGGTCAGCAGAAACCATCAGTTCTCACACACAGGGATGAAGAACTGATGCTTAGATCATGAAGAAAGGACATTAAAGATAACATATCTTTGATGCACTATCAACAAAGTTGTGTGCCTGCATGCTCAATCACTATGTCCAACTCTTTGTGACCCTGTGGACTGTAGCCCACCACACTCCTCTGTCCATGGGATTTCCCAGGCAAGAATACTGGAGTGGGTAGCCATTTCCTTCTCCAGGGGATCTTTCTCAACTCAGGGATGGAACCTACATCTCCCACATTGGCAGATGGGCTCTTTACCCACTGAGCCACCAGGGAAGCCTCTATCAATAAAGTTACTACATTTGAAATCCCTGTATTCAACTTTTAGACCTGATTACAAAGTCATTCTATAACTAAGAAAATTAGAGATACCAAGGGAACATTTCATGCAAAGATGGGCTCCATAAAGGATGGAAATGGTATGCACCTAACAGAAACAGAAGATATTAAGAAGAGGTGGAAAGAATACACAGAAGAACTATACAAAAAAGATCTTCACGACTCAGATAATCACGATGGTGTGATCACTCACCTAGAGTCAGACATCCTGGAATGTGAAGTCAAGTGGGCCTTAGAAAGCATCACTACAAACAAAGCTAGTGGGGGGTGATGGAATTCCAGTTGAGCTATTTCAAATATTAAAAGATGATGCTGTGAAAGTGCTGCACTCAAAACGCCAGCACATTTGGAAAACTCGGCAATGGCCAGAGGACTGGAAAAGGTCAGTTTTCATCCCAATCCCAAAGAAAAGCAATGCCAAAGAATGCTCAAACTACCACATAATTGCACTCATCTCACACGCTAGTAAAGGATTTCATGCTTTTCTACAAATCTTGAGAGTGTAGGCAACTATCTGGCTTTTTATTTTCCAGGGGTTCAAGAATCTGCAAAGGGTTAGGAAGGATTTTATCACAAGATTCTACAGGAGGACATCAGGGTAGTCTAGTGTAACACTCCACAGGGGAGAAAATGAAACAGAGAGGTCACATGTGTCATCTTAGGTCCAAAGACGCTGATGGGAGAGCCAGAATCCAGGCTTCTCCAGATTCAGGGTCCTTGCAAGTCAGCAAAGCACGTGATCTTTTTGGTACTCAGGAAAAGTATACGGGGCTAATTTCAAACATATTTTAGGGACAATATACCAGAAATATTATCAAGAGGTAAGTTGCTTTAGTTGAAAAGTAAAACCTACTCAGTCTAAACAAAAGGAAGCATTCAAAGTTAGCATTAAGGAGGAATAAAAAGGAAAAAAAAATTTGTTTTTAGCTCCTACTATTGTGTAGGTATTGCCCTATTTACCAGTGAAAGATACGGATAACCAGTTTATAGGCCTCATAAGAAAATTTTCTGGAGCTTGAATCCATGGTTCATATACAATGTGTTCAATGTATTTTCTATAGTTGTAAAATCACTTATTTAAACATTTAGTAAAAAATGAAGTTATGTGATTTATTTTTTAAATTATATACACTACTCAGCCAATTTTCATTCTTCTTAAAAATATTTTGTGTTTTGCTCTTTTCAAAATGCAACAGCTACATGGAAGATATTACCACCATTAGGTAAAGGTTACACAGTTAATTAAGAATATGTGTAGCAATTTACAAGCTCTTGATTGAATTTACATAATCAGTTATTATCTGTACATATTAAAATATAATTTGAATGTATAAATCCCTTAAGAAGTTTCTCCACTCTTTGAATCTTTTTTCTTCTATACTGTTTACATGTAGACTATTCTCAGCTTCTCATTCTTGCCCATCACTTTCCTCTATTGAAACTATTACCCACCAAGTATTTCTTTCACTAACAGTTAACAGTGACATGTTAACAGCATACCATCTCATTGTTTCTTGAATTAATGTTTTAAGTTCAATTCCTGTAGCTTATTGTCAACCAAATCCTGCTTTTAACTTATACTTTAACTAAAACTGCTTTTTGATGTGTCTTTAATGGTGAGGGTTATCATGTCTTTTTGAACTACTCCTATTATTTCCTAACAGTAGCATTATAAATCTAAGCTTATACCTTTTGTTGGGCAGCTGATAAAGAAAACATTATATTTTAAGTTCTATTTATTGTGCTCAGAGAACTGTTGGTTTTCTATGCTCCCTAACTATTGATGATTATGTGTAACTTGCCTTTTGGATGATAGAGAATACATATTTGACAATACCCTTTTCCTGGATTCTGAAATTTTGACAATAGGTTGAATGAACGCAAAGAAACTTTTCATGTACAATAAGATATCTGACTAGTTATCAATACCTAGACAAGAAAGAATAGTGTTAACCGAAAAAGTTATTTAATGTTCATTTCAAAAATGCTTTTTCTTTTCTTTTCAGAGTAGCATGTGGGATCTTATTTCCCTGATCAGGGATTGAATGCAAGCCCCTTGCATCGAAAGCACAGAATGTCGACCACTGGACCACCATCGAAGTCCGTCAAAAATGCTTTTTATCACGTTTCACTTCAAGATGGGTTTGTTTGAAATGGTGCAATTTCACAAAACATCAGAGAAAATAATGTAGCGCCAGTAAAAAGACCCACTTGGTGAAAAGTTACCAGAGTTTCAGCTTTCCGGTTTCAGGTTTGCTCCTCTGCTGAATCACCTTCACATTGGGCCTGGACACAAGGCTCCTCCTCCCTCTTCGCTGACTAGTTTAAAGGACAAAGATGGCCTTCAGAACACCCTGTCTTCTTTGGGCCTTTACAGAACAAGAGAGAAATCCATTCCTACAACTGGCTGCCTTAGGAAACAGACTTTACTATTCCTTCCCTTTCAGCCTCCTGTGGAGTTAAAAGCAGGACCCATCAGCCAATAAATGTGGTGAGACAGGAATCAGGAACTGACAGGAACAAGCAGTAAAAGCTTACTTCCTCCTGGATAATCGTTAATAGAACAGGATGGTTTTACTCTATCAAAGATCAGAGAGTAACAAAATTCGAGCCCTAAGGAATCTCAGAGGCCGCACGATTTTCAGTACCTTTTGATTTTCAAAATGATTCTGAAGATTTGACCAGAGCACTTGTTTTTGATTGATTTCTTAACTCAGTTTTGACAGATGTAACCAAAACAAGAGAATTTCGTGGTCACAGGGATGTTTAGAAATGTAATCCCCACCAACCGTTCCGTTTTCTGAACGAAAAGGATGTTCTAAAGGCATCAGTTCCTCCTTTCACTGGCGGCCGAGGGTCAGTTCCCATCTACCGGGCCTTCCTGGTCCAGCTGGGTTCCTCGCCCCTCTCTCTCAACCTGCTCTTAGTCTGTGAGGCGTCTGTCCTCTCTGTATGGTGCCCAGAACAGCCCACTCTGAGTTTGCAACCAGGGGGGTACCCACTGGCAACAACGGAACCCTCAAGGTCTCTGATGAACCACCACGAGGTCGGTTTTTGCTCTGTTCACACCCGCTTGTATCTATCAGGGCTTCCCTGGTGGTTCAGACAGGAAAGCGTCTGACTGCAATGCGGGAAGACCCGGGTTCCGTAAATGTTTTGTTCTATTTACTCTTGGTTATCCCTGGGTTGGGAGGATCCCCTGGAGAAGGGAATAGCAACCTACTCCAGTAATCTTGCCTGGAGCATCTCATGGACAGAGGAGCCTGGTGGGCTACAGTCCGTGGGGGGGTCACAAAGAGTAGGAGACGACTGAGTAACTTCACTTTTCTATGTATCTACCTAGCTTTCCAATTGAGGTCCAGGGAACTTCCTGACAACTTGACTTTAAGCGAAGAATTCCAGTATTCCTTAAGCAAAAGGGAACCCCCAGAGGCACAGGTGTTGGTTGGCAGACAAGAAACTGACCGGCCACAAACCCCGCACCCCCATAAACGGAGCATCCTGACTCCCCGCGGCGCTCGGTGCGGGGTCACCCACGCCCCTTGCGGCCCAGGGCGGTCACCCCAAGTAAAGAGGGGGCGCCCCGGGTGATGACCGCGGCCGCGGGAACACACCAACAAAACGTACCAAGCACCCGGCTCCTCCCCGCCCCGCACCCCCACCTGTTGGGCAGCATCCCCGGGGCACCCGCTGGCCAAGTGCTTTGGAAACTGTCAACAACAACAACAACCGCCCACGCCCAGGGGCCCGGGATGCCGACGGGCGAGCCCAGCCCCGCAGGGGAGCGCGAGCCCCGGGGGCCGGCCCGCGGGGCCGGGGCGCCTCTGGAGGCCGGCCCGCAGCGCCGCGGCCGCGCCGGCGGGGCCAAGAGCGGGCGGGCGGCGGCGCCGGCGCACTCCGGGCCCCGAGCCTGCAA